>JASXSY010001617.1:0-555323 GCA_034509805.1 Sipha maydis | reverse complement strand
TAAAATTTGATTTAAAAAATATATCTTTAAATTATTTAAAAAAAATTTATATTTAGTATATTACCTTTGCAAATTGACAATTGTAAAATATTATGCAATAAACAAATTCATGTGAACCCTTGAATTTTCCAATCATTAAAATCACAATTGGTATAAATATAATAATATTCAATATATATGGATCCACATGAATTGGAAAAAAGCTACTTTAATTAATATTTAACTAGAATACAGAGGCTGTAACGATCATTTAAGGGAAGTATTGCATTCGCCTCATTCCGTTTAGAATCACCTTGCACCACTGGAATAGCTTTGTAATACAAATTTAAAACAAGACGTCCATTTTTTTCTTGCAGAGGACTACAATTTGTATAAAAATGGTAATCTTCAGCTTTTTTACATTTTCTCCATCACTTGATATTACATTTATAATATGATCTTATGCTCTTCAGCTTTACCGGATATATACTACACCAATACAATAATATGGAAAATATTAAATCTGACGGTTTGTAATTTAATATTCACGTCGTGAAAATTAATGTGCGTATTTTATTCATCGAAAAATAATTTTTTTCTGTAGACTGAAGACCTTTTTTTTATCTTTTGTGAGATGTATTTCATATATTACTATGTAGATATAATCTAGGGAAAAATATTACTGTACATTTTTTTTTTTTTTTTAAACCTTACATCGTGTGTATCTATCGTCACTATAAATCAACACCATAAATTCTCCCCGCCAAAATCGATGTGTACCGTTACAATGTATCATACCAAACGTACAGGAATCCTGCAAATCTCGTATACGTACTGTAATTTGCATCTTGTGCAAACATTGTGACAAAAAGTCCTTGCACAATCGTGTAGTAAACTTTCAACAAACTTTTTATATAAGAAAATAATTTCGGGGTGAAGGTATTCTTTTTATTCCAAGAAAATATTGCTCTCCGATTGAAATTAAGCCTCCTGAAATAATCTCTGAGTGTATAGTGATCGTAACGCTCTCAGCGTAACGATAATTCTTAGTAATTTTTAACTACAGTGCATGGTGCAAATAAATTATACATTATAGAAGTTGTACTGTCGTCAATTGTTAGTAACAGCTATGATGATGTTGAACGTTTATATTACTCTTATTACACGAGAGATACGTTACAATACGTAATAGCGGCCTACAGGGCCGTCTTAAGCTTTGCAGGGGCCCATGGGCACCTGGAGCTTAAGGGGCTCTTTTAGTAAGTCTACACAAGTTGAATAAAAATATCAAAAGTTTATTTAATATGATTTATTTAATATTAATTAAAAACTATGTACATTTAACAGAATAAAAAAAAAAAAAAAAACAATGAAACTTATAGTTTATGTGTATCGTTAAGTAAGCAACGGCTTTTTTCGAGATTTCTGTTGTGCAAAATCTTCAATTATATCTTCGAAGTCTAGTTTTTGAAGGAGATCACTTTCTATGCACATTATTGACAATTTGGTTAACCGTTCGTGCAACATAGTTGTTCGTAATCCGTTTTTTATTCTTTTTAGTTGTGAAAATGAGCGCTCCCCACTGCAATTGGTGATCATGAGGCAAAGGAAAATCCTTGTGGCAACTTCCACGTTTGGGAATGTTTCTGCTAATTTGTCTGCTTTTATTAAAGAATGTATGTCTAAGATACTTAAGTCCATGGATTCATTTTTGAAGGTTTTCAAGTATTCCCTTAAATAAAAACATTCTGAATTTAACTCATTAGTGTTTATGTCTTCACAATAGAAATCTGCCAATTCTTTGCATTTTTTTTCAAATGATTAGGTTCAATTGTTTGTAACTGAGTAAAAAAACTAAAACGTTCATTAATTTCTTTGTACGATTCCGATCGTTGCATTAAATGTGTATTTAGAGTGTCGATTATGGGAAGGAACGTATCTACATAAAATTTTTCTTTACCACTCAACTGCACAGTCTCTGATAGATTTTCCAAAAAAGTGATACGTGTCCTCCGAATTCTTTTTCTTTGAAATTTATCTTTATAGTCAGAATTTGGATTAATTTCTTTGGCGGCCGATTCATACTGATCAAAATTATTGCGTGCATTACTAATATACTCGCTAAGTGACGCAAACAGTTTTGTTGCAACGTCAATTGTTATAGTATTATTCTGTAAACATAAGCTTGTTTTATTCGTTTTTATTTGTTTTATTAGGCCGTCGCCCTAGAAGTTAAGAGTATTGTTCAAAAATACTGTATATACCTATGAGATATTCGCTCTCTCATTGCCGTTAAACACCGTCTAAGAGGGAATCCTTGTAAAAAGCCTTCTTCCCTCTCCCCAAAATAACCCATAGTTGTGCCACCGTTGAAAGTGTATTTCAAAAGATAATTCACGTCGCGCTTTTTAGAAAGTCCTGTTCAGTTGTAAACCAAAAATATAAATATTTATGTCATGACATGATTTCGATTTTGATAAAGTTCACTATCACTATAATTTCTCAATTTGATCATTATAATACGTATTATTCAATAACAACATTGATTAAACATGGTTTTTAATTATCAATTGTAACAGTAATAATGATTCGTATTGATTATAATATATAAATATGTGTGTGTGTGTGTGTGTATGTGTGTGTGTGTGTGTGTGTGTGTGTGTGTGTGTGTGTGTGTGTGTGTGTGTGTGTGTGTGTGTGTGAGTGTATTGTTTTAATTATAATAGTCACTGTTCTCTTTATTTCGAGCGTCTAGCGATGTTATTGGTTACCGAGTAATAAAAATAACTAATACTCGAATAGTTATTTTTATAATATCGAGAAATAAATGTATAATGTGCAGTTTATTCGGTTTATAACCAACTAAAATAAAATATAATTTTGCACTAATTATTATTCTGTAAAATATTTTTTTTTCTTTTTGAAATATAGAATATTTACGATCTGTATTTTTATATATTTTTAAAATAAGTAAATTTAATGAAATATGAATAAAAACAAACAGAATAATAACATGAGGAGGAAGACTCATCAGTGTAGGAACCCTCTGACGTTGATAAGAGTTAGTCAATAGTCAGGTTTCAAGAGAACCCGATACCAGTGTTATTTTTATCAACAAGTTTTTAAATTTCTGGTAAAGATTCACTGACTTCTATAGAGACTTAAGTGGAATTATGTGTGCTTTTTAACTTGTTATCAATTTTTTTTTTAATTTTACCTGTGACTGAGACTATTTCGATTTTAAAACATTATGAAGTATGATGTTTGAGATGTATCGTAGATCAGAAGTTGCCGAAGGAAAGTTAACTAAAATACCTAGAGTTTCTATTTGGTAATGTTTAGCACAGCTCCATACTTGAGTACCGTAAGCCTAAATGAGTTTGATCATTAATTTGTGAATTGATAAATTGTTATTAATAGAGCAAAATAATACTAAATTTACACAAAACGCATATTGAAATACATATCGTTAGGGCGTTATTTACAAAAAAAATGCAGTAAATAACTTTACATAACGTATCTCTTAATCTCATAATCGAATATCTTAAATTATTTTTTTTCATCGGAAAACAAATTAAGGACATTTATAATATTAATAGTTTAATAATAATAAAAAAAAAAAAAAACCTTAATAAATATCATGAAACGTAAAATGTATAAGCCAACAGATATAATATACATTCGTATGATGGAACGTAAACCAGATAATATAACCTTCGTTCAGGTAGGTTATATATAGAATAAAATATTACTCGGGACAAAAAAAAGTAGAAGAAATTATTTCCAACGTATGGACCAAGAGTGAAGAGTTTCTGCTATTTAGACCGTAAGGGTTAAATTTTTCATCTTTCCTACTATATCACTTTAGAAACTGCGAATACATTTTTACTCCAACATGCACTACCTAATATTTCATTATAAACAATACTATTAGAAAGTAACACGTCATTTTCCTTACAACACAACGAAGCTTGAAATTTTCGAACGAACATTGTAACATGAATCTATCGTCTTATACATATTATATTATACTCAGTTAATGAAGAATAATTACTATTAATTACTATACCTACATACCAATTTAAAAACGTTCATATTGTATCACAATAAAATTAGAATTATTATCTGTATCTCATCAAAATTAATTTATCATAAAACTTGGGTTAAAATAAAATTGCAATGAAAAAATTTAATACTCTCACTAATATATAAAATATGTACATATATTTTTTATTTGTGAAATATCTGTTAAAAAAGTTATTGAAGTTTGAAAATAAAGAACAGATTATAGTTTATATACGACTACATTAATATATACGATTATTACCACTATAGGTAAATTAATTTATACAGATAAATGCAATTAAATCATAATAAAGATCATTATTGAGAAATAATAGCGTACAACGAATTAAAATAATAATGGAAAATGTTCAAAATTATAATAAAGCATTAAAAACTACTATTATTCGCTTATAAAATATTATGAAAATATTTATTAATCCATTTTAATGTTGTGTTTAATATTATGTATAGTGTTTAAATGATTCTATTATATTTTTTTTTTTGTGTAAGTGAAATTAATTAAGTTAAGTTATTTTATTAAACGATACGTTTAGTCTGTTTTAAAAACAAATTTATATTTTTTAGTACCGATACAGTACGGATAAATTTAAATTATTTATATTTCCCTGCCAACATAACATTAACCTAAATGCGGTTTACTTAAACTAAAATAATCAAAAATATTGAATTCTGTACGGAACTAAAAAAAAAAAAAAAAGAACCAATATTTTTGTCTCTTATTATAGCTGTTGTTGCTGAATAGCCCTTAATAAATTGGACCCCCCCTCCACATTAAGTTTTAATAATGTATTTGCACGCATTTGAACAATTTAATCATGAACTAGACAAATAGTATATTACTCTAGTTAGTAGTTGTATTGAACCACGAAAATAATCGAAAACCCAATATATTTTAAGCCTATTTTAGGGACTTTGGGGGGGCGTAATCCCCTTCGCCCCCCCCCCCCTCCTTTGGTCCGCGCCTGAGCCAAGTATTGGTGGAGTAATGTTTTATCAGAAGTGTAAAGTCCGAAAATATCATTTATTTAACATAAATTAATAATACATTTTAATAGAGAATTTTTGTAAGAATAGTGTAGATACTATACAATAAATGAAACAATTTATTATGATTAATAAAAACCATTTTCTTTTTATTTTTTAAAATACTTAATTTATTTCAAAATAGACCAGCATTGAATATAACGAGGAATAACATTAGTTTTAATTTTAATTATTAGTGTACTAAAATCGAAACAAAACAAATTATGTTCGTCCTTATTTCAAAATGTAATAAAACAAAAACGTTATAAATTATAAGAATAGCTCTTATCGAAATACGTCGGAACACGTCATTTTGATAAAGTTAACGTTGTGTACTATAAATTTGATTTCGTATTGTGACTTAACTCGAAACTGGAAATAAAAACAGATGGACCGTTGACTATAAGTAACACTCATTTGACTAAACACTAATTTTGATTTTTCATAAAACTTTACAGCATACCACGTAGGTAACACGTAATATGGAAAATTGCCAAATTTATTAAATTTATTATTATGAATAATTTATTACATATAATAAAGAGTATCGATTAATACACAAATTTAAAATGTAAAACCCTATTATCATTAATATGATCTACTTATTAATGTTAAAAAAAATCTAACTGAAATGGGATTGAAATTATCAATTCAATTCGATTGATTTTTTCAGATATTTGTGTTCATTTTATTATAAAAAAAATTATCGTATCACCTTATACATAGAAATATCAATAAAATGAAATCATAGCATACAAATATTAATTTTATTACCGAAATTTCATAAATTATTATAATTCATACCAAATGAACATGAATATAAATTATATTTTGTATTATACATATTCATAGTTTACCATATACCACAGACCTTGTTTAATGATTAATTGTTTTATTATATTAAATAAAGTACACCTTTACGTATGTGTATTTGCATTTCGGTCACTTGATGTATATATTTGAGTGGTAGATATTTATTTTCCATCCATGAAAACGTAATAGTAATTTCTCCCTAGTCTTTGAAGCCAGTCAAAAGCTATTAACTACCCTAGGACGGTTATTTTTCCACGAAAGCATGCCTTTAACATTCATAAATTCAAGTCGGTAAGATAATATATTATAATGATTAAAAGAATGTCTTCGCTCCACAGAGTCTCGCCAAGAATATTTTATAAGCATGAAAAAAAAAGACAATAACTATCTAGTTTTGAAATAATGTATTCTTACCAACTAATACGGATAACAAATAGTCCATAATTAGACAATACTTTTTATCGATATTTTGTTTGTGTTTGTTTTTTTTTTTTTTTTTTTACTTGCAATGGAAATAACCAAGACGCACAGCATAAAAAGTATACGGATATCGCCGTTTAAGACCAAGCACCATATTACTGCAATAAATAACGAACTATACAAATAATTTACAATATTAGTTTGATCAATGAATCATATTAATCTTATAATATGAGTATATTATGTCTATATGTACATAGAACAATTAACAGCGTGTCAAATCGATATTAGTTTACGCAAAATGAATATCAAACCCTTGCCGAGCGCTCTCCCAAGCTATACCTCAAGTATACGGTTTGGATCTACTGCAATAACACCGTAGTGATGCTAAAAGTATTGTTCATTGAAAACACCCATGAGAAACGTAAAAATTATGCGAAAATTCCCATGCTTTTTAAATATTTCTCATACACTACACGATGATCAAAATGTATTATTTTAATTGTGATTAAGAAAATATGAGCCCCTAAAAGTCCTTAGCCCTGAAGATCCTGTGGTCTCACTTAATCCGGCACTGGTTACCACACGTATGTTCCTTGAGAGCTAATACGATATTAGTTGAAATTTAAGTGTTTAATATAATTCACGCGAGTTTTACGCGAGATAAAGTGCTTTCTATCAAATAAATAAAAATTATAAATTTTCATTACTACAAAGGACGCACGCAAAGTTTCAACAACGTCAGTCACGGCAGTTTCAAGCGTTTGATAGTGTTTTCAATCGAATCCGTTTTTCATTTCATAAACACCAGTAGAATAGTCATTGAGATCAAATCATCAATTTTCGAAATTGAGCAAGATAATTTTAGAAATTATTTTACAATCAATATAATTACCTATATAAATATATTTCTACTAAAGCCGTTTAGGCATATTATGTATCAGATTACATTTATCGAGTTTTCTTCGTTCTAACTCGCAAAGTATATACATGTACTAGATTTTTATCCAAAATTATCATGAAATTCAAATGGTCATTCATATCAAATGTGTAATAAATTATATGCAACTAAGGATAATAACTATGAATACAATTGCACATATATGTAATCAATATATTTTTTCTGTGTCATTTCATAATATTTATCAATCCATTTTTATTACATTTAATCAGAACCTATTTAAATTTTAAGATCTCAAGTTTAAAAATTATATTATATTTTATTGTTTGAAATTCACAATAAAGAGTTTAGATGATTCTCTACCGCAGGAGAATCAATTGAGAAAATTGAAAATAATTAAATTTTGTACAGGTCATAAGATAGAAATATGAATCAGATTTATATGGGTAAATAAGACGTGATGTGATTTTCTTTAACACATCTAGGAAAAGTAGAACACTTTTCAATTTTTGTTAACAAAGTAAATTTTGTTTATTATTGTTCATATTAAGTTATTTAAATTTATAAATATACGTAAACAGTAAGATATATTTATAGATGGATGGTTATTTTAATGTTAATTTTAATATGAATCAAACCTTATCCTCTCCCGAAAATTTTAACTCTAATCACGCAACTGCACAAATTATATACGAGTACGTAGGCATCATGACATAACATTTAAATTTAAAATGTCTTCGTATTAGTCACACTATTTCTAAAAATAGAAACACATAAAATATGGTTAAATACGGCACATTATTATTTGATTACGTTACCCACTGGTGGCAATATATTATTTATGATGATAATTATTCGAACTAGACAAAAAAATATAAATATTATATTAAGTTTTGTTTACGATATCATTCAGCAAGTTACACAATTTTCACAGGATCGGCAATTTGATCGATTACAGTTAGTTGTTCTTACTTGGTGTCACTGCAAGTAATCCAACTCTACATAGCTCAACTATTTTTGGAAGCTTTTACCACTGCACAGCTCAGCAGACGATATTCGTGGTCGGATACAGAGACCATAGATGGAAAAATTTAAACAGTCGAACGCAATTCATTTAGAACATTCCTACGGTTTCTTAATTTCGTTGTAACTTGCCCCTAGCTTTCTAACACCACAACCTCTTCAGATTTTAAACTATTATCTGGTATCATTTTTATATACAATTTTCAATCAAAATAATTAGCTATAATTTTTCAACAATGTTATATTTCTATCAATCATATTATGTTAACGATATTTGTTTAACAAAAGTTCTTTTTTTACATGAACCTACAATTAGTATTATGGCCAATCGTTGAAAATTGGTCGCCCTTAATTTTTTCAGTTTTTTCAATCCAATGAAATATGGTCCAATGGGCAATACAGTGGAAGAAGAGAAAGATAGGTAATCGATTGAATCCTTTTGTACATAAAATATATTTGTGACTGAGTTTGATAGGGGCGTAGCCACGTTAAGGTAATTCTACTGACAATGCGTTAACGAGGATTTTTCACAGACATCATTAAGGGTGTGTGTGCTATTGAAAAAAAATTACGAAATTCGATTATTTCACGGTTATTCAACAATAAGGGTGCGAAAAACAAATGTCGTTTACGGGTAGATGAATCGTTTTTAATTAATTGCGTTCTGCAGTTAGATACAATACTTGATCGTGAGGAAAAATTAAATAAATCAAATACAAATTTGATCCACCAACTTACAAACCTTATTTTTTTATTGGATATAAAATGCCAACCTTATAGAGTTGAATTGTTTAATAATTGTGTCACTTGATGAATTGTTTAATATATTAAAATTATTTTTGTTTTAAAAATGACATATATTACTCAAAGATAAGTACACATATATTTGTACAATTATTCACATTGCATCAAATATTTACAATCATTTTTACAAACTATGGACTTCAATAATTATAAATAAATACATTAATTTTAGAAAAAAAATTAAAAATTTGTATATTTCTTATGCAATAACCGTAACTTTTTTTACAAAGACGGATAGATGAAATTGAGTTAAGATAAAGTACACATAAATGTGTTACAGATGAAAATCAATTTTACTTCGAATAAAGAATAATTTATTAAAAACTTTCGTGCAAACGTTGCTTCAATGAGATATTATTTTATTAAATCCTATTAGTAGACATTTTGCTCTATACTCGACTATTTTTCTTCAATAGATTATTATTAGAGTACAATCGGATTTATTAAATTAAGACGTGCTTGAAGATTTGGATAAATTGAAATAACAAATTACAAATATTCCATTTATTATACATCCCACTATTATATACACCCACTATATATACCCACTGCAGATATTTTCGATGTATAAAAATCTAAATCATCTATATTCATACGTTTCATATATTATTATATTTCATAAGCAAATGAGAAAATTTAAATTTTAAGTTCAAATATTTGTGTTTAAATTTATATTTCAATAAACTTAAAATGTAATATTACAACAAACTACCATTGTCTAAAATATGAGTTAAAATAATTTTTAATTACATTTTAGTTCATGTATTTTTCAAAATAACTCTGTAATCATTTCTAATTTTGGAATTTTCAAAAAAATTTTCTTTTACTTATTTAGAAAATAATATATCCATGGCTTACGTTTGACTCGTGTTTCTAGTATTGAAATAACCTATACATTTAAGATACTAGTATATATTATAAATCAACTAGGTATTTTGGATATAACATATAATTAATCAAATTTAATAGTTAGAGAACCGATTTTACGAGTATAACACAATAATTATATAATAAATTTTAAATAACACAACATTGGTACCCTGAATTAATTAATTACATTATTTAAATCGCGAAGCTTAAGTATATATTTTGGTAATTGAGAATCATAAAGTTTAAAATAATCAAAAATCATGATTTTAATAAAATTAGTAGAATAAAAATGCATATTATATAAATTTATATAAAATCAACAGCAGCAATATCATAAAAATGTAAGCTAAAAAAAAACGTACAGTTATAGCACATCTCTGTATTCCTCTCGCACACCGATTACAATTTAAAAACTATATAACAGTAATGACCGTCATAAATTTATATTTCGATAATATAGTTTCGACAATAAATGATAACAACCTGCGATAATAATTTAAAAATATCTCACTCAAAAAATTGTTCAACTTTTTCGAATAACATTTTTATCAGCCACGCTTCGACAGCAAACACTGCCAATGATATAAACATTTTATTTTAGTACACAATGCGTTTACCCACCCTCGCCTTCAATACACTTCATACACCTCCTATAAGCTCAAAGAAATGTTGATAAGGTTTGATTTTCTTATCCCACTTTATTATTCGAACAAATATATATATATAGGTTTATGTAATTTATATCATACATAATTTATTTACTTTAGATTAAATATGCATGTAGATGGACTTCCAACAAATTTTAATTATAAAGACATAACATTAGAAAAATTATTATAATTTATATTCAAAACTGGAATATTACAAAAACTATTTTTATTTAAAATGTTTAAGTAGTATTAATTTCAGTTATGATTTTCTTGTTTAATTTAACACATTGTTTTGTTCTTTCAAGTTTATTTAAAAACAAAAAAAAACTTAAACATATACTGAATACTTACTACGTTTAAGTGACTACAATTTTAAGAATAAAGATATTGTATTAATTTTTATTTATTTCCAATATTTATTAGATTTTAGTAAAACTATTGGACTTAACAATCACATGTGTCATAAGTCGAATAGGAACAAATGGACGTAGCCATTTGGACGTGGGGACAATTGGACGTAATGTATATATATAAACAGTATACCTATATATAAATATAAAATAAATAATATTGTTATTATAAATATATCATTATCAAAATATATAAGAAAAATTAAAAAAAAATTAAAAATGTATTGTTCCGGTTTATTTATAGATGTTTATAAATTATTAATCCTTTGATCTTATTTATACATAATTTAACTAATGGTATCACATCATACCAATCGAATTTTATCGATTAATATTGAGTATTTTGTAGATATTACCTATAATTTATATAATTTTGATAATAGACACAATAATTTTGACATTTTCTTAGATTATATTATATTATATTAATTATATTTTATATATATTTTGGACGTATTATAACAAATATAATTAGTATAAATAACTATTTTAATTGCTAGGCTACCAATAATTATAATATTAATTTTTTTTTTATTTTTTTTAACGTATTGTAATAAACAGTTTTGGGAAATATCTAGATAAATGTATCTAGATAAGTTATTTAGATAAAAATTATTTATATTTTATCTTATCTAGATAAATTTATATTCAGTTATCTTTATCTTCATCTAGATAAAAATCTTGTTATCTATGAGTACCAATCTAGATAATTTATTTAAATAGAATAAAAATAAAATTTGAAAATTTAAAATGTTTTTATATTTTCATTTTTACATTTTTCTGTACATCTATATACCTATTACACAGATAATAACTGGCAAGATGACAATCTTCTTATGAAGTTTATTTTAAAAAAAATAACTCTTTATATTATATGTTTATTTTCAAAATGTTTGAAATTTGTTAAAAAAAAGACAGAAATGTATTGTTATTTTATTTTTCAAATCTAAGATTTTTTTTATTATTAAGTAAGAGAATAATTTGGCATCTTCTTATGAAGTTTATTTCAAAAAAAAATTATTTTATATTTTATGTTTATTAATATTTGAAATGAGTTGAAAAAATGATATTTATTTTAAAATGTTTTTAATTTTGAATTTTTACCTAATATCTGTAGGCTGTACTATCCTGAATATTTTCAAAATTGAACATGAAATTATCTCATATTTATCTAGATAAAAATGTACTTATTTTTATTTTTATCTAGATGAAATTTAGTATAACTATCTTTAAATGTGTCTAGATAAGAGTTAGTATAGTCATCTTTATCTTTATCTAGATAAATTATTAGTTATCTATTCCCAACACTGGTAATAAATATATGTAACTTTTTATCTACTGATATATATATGTATTTTATTTAATGTCTCATTGTTCCCATGTCCAAACGGCCACTTCCATTTATCCTATATCGATCATAAGTATATAAAGATAATATAATTTATATTATAATATGATGTATAACCAGTGTAATAATAAGTCAGGAATCTGAATACAGTTATAAAAAGGATAATATATTTATAATCGGATTTTGTTAAGTGTTTTTATTTTTATTTATTTTTTATTCAGATAATAAAAAACAACAAACAGATCAACATAACGATTTACACATTATCCTAATGAATATGTATACTGTATTTCTTGCTACCGGAACTTGCATAATTTATACATATTATAATTTATTTGAATTATATCAAATCATCAATCAATAGGTTTGTCGTAGATTTTTTAAAATACGATAAAAAAAATTGTGTACTTTTTTTAAGTAATTTCATCGAACATGGCACAGGTGACGATACGATAGTAATTTGCTGACCAGAAGGGTTAAATGAGAATTAATTTCAGTCATGGACCCGAAATCGTTTAAACTATTTATTATTGTTATACTAGTATGCATATGTAATCAGACATTATTATTTGTACTTTCAATGAATTAACAGATTTTCTATTAAATAGAAAGGAATGAAAGTACAAACATTTTAATAATTAATACACCTATAAATCAAAAACACCATTATGTCTTATATAAAGTCAATACAAGAATTAAAGGTATTAACGGAGTAGTAAAATATTCAAATGAAATATAATTTTTTTAATTCAAATTACGAGGACAATACTGTATAATGGGCGTTACTCTCTTTTTCTCCTTAACTTAAGCGACCAATCGAAGCTATGCCATATATTTGTAATTCTATTTTATTGGCTAAACCACTAACTATTAATGGTCCAATCGTCCCACTTTATTATTCATACATAATCATATAATATGTATAGTGTAATTTTTAGTGACATTACTAAACATCTAACTCCCAAGAGTGTTGTGTATATTCGCAATCAAGCAAAATAACACTAATAAACGTGTGATATATGAAAGATTTTAATTATAAAATGTTTCATATTAAAACTGCGTACATTTGCATACATAACTATAACTACGGTACCTACGAATAGAATTCTAACAATTTGATATTACAAAATGTTTCCACTGTTATTTAAAATTCTGTAGTATCTGTTTTTCTATAAAATAAACTCAAAAACCATTAATGAATTTCTATAAATCCCGTTTATCGAACTTTTCTACACATCATATATGACATACATGACATATATTAGTAATTTTTTTTTCTAATTTCCAGTTCCTTAATTTATACTTGTTCACTATTTTTCCCCCAAATATTTCTATTAACATTTTCTACGAAGTATTATTATATATGTTATTGCATGTTCATAAGACGGTTGTGAATTCATATAATAATGGCTGATTATAAATTACGTATAATAGATTTAGTTATACGACTATGGAGACGAGAGTGTTGAATCATCTGAAGAATATCCGGGTTTTATATTTATATAGAATGGCTAGATTAGTCATGACACAAGAGCTACGAGGAGTATTTCTCGTAGTTAAATACGTTTATTGAAAATTTTACTAGATATTTATTTTTGACTTTTATAAATGTATATATTTATAATTTGAATGCCCAGGGTACATATTTTGTTTCAACTTAACATTTTTACTAACTTCAATAATAACATCGGCAAACAGCACTTTCCTTACACATTTCCAATGTATACGTATTTTCTATAACTCATTGGTACAATTGACATTAAATATTAAAATCAAAACACAAAAGTAAAACTAATATAATAATTAAATTATTTCTAATGAATACATAATGATGTCATTCTTCTATTTACTCGTATTTTGACGAAATAACTAGTAAAATTATTTTAAAAACTGATACTTCAAAATGTTTCGTATTATTTTAAAACAAAACTTACTTCTTCGAAAAATATTCAGTGTAGTTATTAAGTTCTATATAAACAGTTTTGTACTGATGTCTAAACATTTGAGATTATAATTTTAATTTCGTAGTTTTATACTTGAACAACTTAACTCATATATGAACATATATGGGTATGTTAAAATATTACGTAGTTTTTCAAACATAATACGTTCAATAGTAAGCTGTGTGATGAGTTAATTTTGTGCCGAAATCCAGTCCATTTTCTTTTCGTGTTAAGCAAGGTATTTTAATTGTTCATCATTTAGTTTGTATAAGAACTTCAATAATTTTTTGACGTACAAAAATAAAGAGTGGTGTATTCATTTTTATTTCTAAGAACCACTACGGTGTTCGTTCATACGCTTCTATGATACTTTTTTCTTCTAGAACTACCTGTGTATAAAACAAAATATGTAGGAGAATAAAAAAAAATCGGCGCAAAGCGTTTGAACATTTTAAACACGTACGCGATATCCTCGTTTTTTGTCCGTAATTTCGTTTTTCTTTATAGTCAAATAACAAGGGGAGGAAAAGGCTTTCGGATACATCTTTAACGTGAGACGTCGAATTCATCGTTGACAGTTAATTCCCTGTCCAATTTTATTCTTATTTGATTTAACGGGATACCGGTTACTCGATGTAATGCAAACAAAATAAGACGGAAAAAATATTTTTAATACGTCCTAGAATAGTATTACATAATATATATATATAAATTATGTATGACTATAGGTATATTGGTTAGAGATGGTGAGTAAAACACTAATACAAATAGCGCAAATAGGGAAAAATATGGGTCTTACCTATTTATGCAAAAAACATTAATTCGTTTTGGACATAGCCGGCTTGCGCTTCATTTGTGTGCGGCGAAATTCAAAGGAGAACTTTCATGAAAACTTGTATATTTTTTAATAGTGGAAAAAAAAGTTTCAAGACATTTTTAAGAGGCCTCCATTTCCAATTTACTTTATAATTCGTGCTGCTGATTAATAAATATAAAGTTCGCAGATAGATAAACATATTAAAATACTAAAAATTAAATCAGAATGATTAATACGTGATATACAATTAAAATGATTTTCAAACTACATTGAAACAAAACTTGCGATATCAAGTATAGATAAGGCTGTGAAATCAATATAAAAATGATTGATCGTTATCACATACATGTATTCTGTGTGGTTATTACTTTTAGATATTATCAACTATAAAATCGATTCTCGATCAATGAAAAATTATAAATTTTCAATCTGTCAATTGTCTCTCGTTATCGTCGATAACTTGAATTAACTTCTCGTGTGTCTTTGCGACTTATGTGCCAAGTTATACGGTCCATCATATCTATCAATCAATCTATGCATATAAATTAATATAACAAACTAATTGAATAATTATAAAAAAAATGTACGCCTGTTTTATATAATTACTATTTTTATTATTTCATTACTATTAAATTAAAAATTATTTGTAAACATCGTTGAGTAATTAGACTGATAATGCATATTACAGACATAAAACCTACATTTAATGCAATACTAATAATGAAAACCATTAAATTTGAACTCACATGAATAACCAAAGCCGTAGGTCAATTTTAGCGAAAATTGAGGATTATTCCTATTCGAAACTCAAACAGCTGTTGAAAGCCCTTGAAATCAATTATTTCTCCTTTCAAATATATTTTATCATTTATTTTCATTGTAGGGTAATAAATATAAAATAGTTTGGAAATAAATTAAAACAATACGCCCGGGACACCAGAAGTGGTTTTTGGAAAATCCATTCTAATGTATACTTTCGAAGTAACGCAACCTCTGGATAATTATTATGCCATTGACTGGACGGAAAACCACACGCTTTAAAGGTCGGTTCAAAATGAATTTCCATGACAAACATGTAAATGCGAAATGATCTACATAACGGTTCTCGGTTCAAATAGCACTTTGGTTAAACGATAAAAAAAAAAATTAAATTTTAAGTTTGTAACTTAGTTGGTTCAATATTACATTATAGTATTGCAGCATGGGAAAAAATCACAAGTGTTACAAAAAATATTTAAAAAATGTCTATGTTTAGTTCATTGAAATTAAAAAATCAATGCCATTGCATACTACATGTATTTACACATCTGCAAAAAAAACGTATTTGTTAAAATTATAATTTTTGTAATGAATACATGGACTAATCAATATGCTTATTGCCAGTCCAAACGTAATGAATTTCATTTATAGTTTTATGTAAAGTAACGATATCAGGATGGTAATGAAAAATTATTTAAAATAAATAAATGGTGTAGTAGTGAGAGGGAGGGACGAGAACATATGTGAACAAATATAATACTGAGGAGAAACATTAGTATAATTGAACTAAAATGAATTGTGTTAGATCTTAAATGGGGCAAAAAACAAAAACAAACGTACTGTATTCGCTCACTATAATGAAGAAAAATCGTACAGTTCATCCGAACATTTGCATACGATCCTTGATAAAAAAAAAAGCACTACCACCGTCGCAACCGCAGAAACGTATGCGAACGGTACCCTTAACGCATGTACTGTAATAGTTGTGGATCAGATCAAAAGCAAAAACTCTGTATGAAAAATAAAAGGAACAAACACGTAAGCTAAGATGGCATAACCTCGGACGTAACAAACTTAACGAAAGCAAAGCAACCGCGATGAAATGGACAAATTATAGTCAACCCACGCTGATTCCTTGTGTCAGTAGGAAAAAAACAAATCCAACCACGCAATACGTGCGACATGTTGTGTATCTATTTAGAAAAAAAACCTTGAAGAAATCCTCACGAAATGTCATACACGTATATATTATGATACATGATACACAAAAAACATAAGGACGTGAAAATTTGCAAATAAAACATATTTTTTTTCGGAATACGTTCATCAGATTTAATATACGAGAAAATGTAAAATTAATTGATTATTTTTAATAGTAAAATTTAAAATATTTTTTTTATATTAGTCGAAATATACAATCTATACCAGTAGACGTAATACGTATATGTGATATATTAAAGAAAATATGAATAAAAAAAGAGGCATGAATTGAGAAAATAAGCCACTCAATGATGACACTTTGATTGTTGATTCTAAATAGTTATATAGGCGTAAGGTGAAGTATTGGACAAGTTTTTATTTTATTTTTATTGTTTGTTTTTTTTTTTTTTATTTTTGTGTCTGACGACACCTTTTTTGGCAGAAAAAATGCTTCCATTTGCTTATGTAGCAACTTTTCTGAAAGGAAAGTGAATCTTGTTGGTACTTTGGGTAAAAAGTAAAAAATTTTCAATATTTTTTAAATGCGACAGGAAAAACCCTAAAAAAATAAGGGAAAAACGGGAGTTTTTACGCAAAACCAGTTTTGGACAAAATCAAATTTTTTATTTTGCTATAACTCAAAAACTAATCGATGTAAATACTTGAAATTTTCACTTAATGTTTAGATTAGCGTTCTCTATACACTGTTAAATTTTCAAAGTATTTTGACTTTTATTGAGCTATTTATAGACAATTGAAATTTTCAATTTTTTTAAGTATTTTTTTTTAAAATAACGATAAAATTTTTTTGGCCGGCCAGAAAATCTTGAAAATTTAATACAAGGTTTCTTATAAGTTGTTCCTTAACTGATAAAAAAAATCTAAAATCGAAAGTCACAATTTTTTTTTATAAGTGCTCAAAGTTTCAATTTATACGTAATATGTAAAAATTGCGAAAATTTGAAATATAATATAATGTATAATATTCTAGACTGACAAATGATATCGGTTTTTTTAAAATACTCTAACTCAAAAATGAAAAACCGCAACAACTTGAAATTTTCACCAAATCTTTATATTGACGATTTCTATACATGGTTAAGTTTTTAAAGTATTTTGATGTATTTTGACTTATTTATAGACAATTTAAATTTTCGATTTTTCTAAATTTTTCGTTTAAAAATAAAATATACTTATTACAATATTTATAAATAACATTGTATTATATTCTAGTTAAACATATCATCTCCGTTCAGAATCGTTTTTCGTATACAATGATACCTATCATTGAATTCAAATTTAACAAATCCATTATAATGACCTATCCTTTGAAGATTCGCACTTCACCCCCAAGTGTACAGCAGAGCGAGGCCCATCCGGTTCTTTTTATTAATTGTTTTTAATTTTAGATCTGAATAGAGAAATAGTATAGTTTTTTTGTATAGTTTGATATTTATGGAAAAGCATTTATTAATTTTCTTAGGGCAATATTCTAGAAGAATTGGATTTCATTTATATTGAATTTTTATGCATTTCACCACAACTGAAAACCATACGTCCAAATTTGTATCAGTAATGTTCTATAAATGTGGAATTTTATAATTAGTGAAGATTGTTAATTAAAAATAATAGATGTAAAGATAAGAAGATGGTTGTTCATACAAAGTATTCAATCTCATACGGTGGGCCCATGTAAGTAATATATTTGATGTACAACCAAGGTATTTAACTCTAGGAAAGGAAGGAATTGGTACTCCATTAACAGTTACCTCTGGTGAAGGAGCAAGTATCAATATAAAAATGGTGTGAGTAGATTTATTAGGGTTTATTTTAAATCTCCATTTGGAAAATCAGTCCTCCATAGAGTCCAGGTGAGTTAAAAAGTAATTAAATGCTATTTAATGGGTCATAGATATAACTACGTTATCATCTGTATATCATTGATATATTTAGTGTAATTAGTTGATCGGAAATGAATATATTATAAAGAATATTAGATAGTATTCCACTCAGGAAAATCCCTTCATTTATACTAATACCTGATATGACCAAACCATATCATATTTGAAAGATACGCTTAGTGAGATATGATTTGATGAGAAAGTAAAAGGTTGAAGGAAGAAATGTTTTTAATTTATATAGGAAAGTTGTACGCTATACTCTATTAAATGATTGTAAAATGTCTAGGAAAGCAGACGTTTATTATAATTTTTTTCAAGCAAGTACATATTGCATCTACTACCCTGCGAATTTGATGGATGGTCGAATGTGAGGAGCAAAAACTAAGCTATCATGTAATATTTAATTTTAAAAAAACCGAACCTTCTCCGAAAAGAATCATATTTTTTTTCAGTAAAGTTTCAAAAAAATGTAATATTGGTTTATCCGATTTCTCGTTTCCGTTCTGAACAATTTTTGCACGCATTTTATTTCTCTCGGTTTGGTCGGTTTTCTTTTACTAAATCTTTAACTGACAATTCCATCGGAAGCATAATTCCGATCCGTACATAAAGACACTCATCAAATGTTTCTCGCAACATTCGTTTCGAATTTTAAATTTTTTTTCGTACCCTTCTCCTCATGGTTTATTATTACATTAACGCTCTTGGTATTGGAGCTTTACATTGTGTTATATCAAATCAAACCTTTTAAGTAATAATACGCGTTAATGTTTCACCACATCTTATCACTCCGGTTGTATCGTCACGTTTGCCATTGCATATCTGTGTTTGCTTCACAGATCGGAAAAGGAAGTCAAACACAAGTACACAAACTTGGTGCAAGTAATTACAAGAGCACCGACGAAAGTGGCGGCGGATATACTGATGGAAATCAAACCTCTGCGTCATTGTTGAACGGCGCCAAAATGTTATTATTGTAGCACTCGAATGCAGAGTGGCCATCACGGGTATTTTTGCAACGTACAGAACTATCTGTTGTCATGGTGTGATCTGTACGCACGTAAACAAGTAAAAATATCGAATACAAACTAGTGATAAACATTAAAACGCATGAAATATTCTGTAGTGTAAAAATGTCGATAGTATTCTCGAACTTTATCAAAATATGGACATCGAAAAAATATTTAAATTTACTGACAAAGCAGTATATAGCGCTGTTAAAATATACGTACACATTATTATAATATTTATTTAATTTTATTGGATTCAAGGACGTAGCCAAAATTTTATTTCAGGGGGAGAGGTCAAGTAAAAAAAAAAAAATAATAATTATAATAAGTAATTTTAACCATTCTTATTAATTAAGTAAAAATTAAATTAAACGAATACATATATATATATATTTGCTAACCGTATCATTTCGTAATTTTTTCTATAACATATAATTAATTATTAGGTTTACGAGTGCAAAAAAACATCATTGTAAGAACATAAGCATTTTCGTTCTAATCAGATTCTAAAAAAAATTTCGTCGATGACATTTCGAGGAGGGGAGATCCGGACCCCATGGACTCCCCTCTGTCTACGTCTCTGATTAGATTGGCTAAAACAGAAACATTAATTACTACCAGTATAATTGTAAAATCTCTACTTAAAATTATATCATAATTATTTAGTCAATCTGGGTACACTTTCAGTCCCTATTTTTTTTTCGTATTTAACTATAATATCTTATAATACCAAATATAACAAATTATTATTTTCACAATTTTACGTGATCGTGGTAACATTAATTATTAAACATTAAATATAAATAAATAATAATATGCATTCTTAACAGTTCAGAATTTTCATGTTGCATGCATCAACTTAATATGTTCTAAACATGATTTTGTACATATTTTGAATATAACTATAATATCAACATTTATCAATACTATATTGGAAACTATTTATCTTTTGGTTTTTGTATTAAATTTACCTTTAAGATAACTTTTGAATAAGCTTCGACTAACTCGAATTAACTAACTGCTAAACAGGATTAATATTCATAGATAGCGTTTACTACAAAATTAATATTAATGGCATAAACCCACACATACATACATACACATGATAACTCAAATACTTACACCAAAGATTTACAACAGTATTTCAAACACTATATAAATACACATTTAATTCTATACTACTGTTACGACGTACCGCATTGTGACTATCTTATATAAATTAAGTATGTAAATGCCTAATTTTACATTTCATAATTAATTAATGAAAACCTTTTAGTATTTAAGTACCTTTAAGTATCTATTGACATCCACGAAAAATGTATATTCTGCGAAAGCAATTTGTAATATATTAAACGAACTTTTTCGTTCGAAAAAAGTCCGATTTCGTAATTTAATATGTCATGTGATCGTGTTATTATTTTGGTATAATAATTCGAGACACCGAAAAACAATTACTTTAAAGAAAAATAATGTGATATACAAGTCTTATCGTGTCGAAAGGTAATTCGAAAAAACCACATACTAACTTTTAAGATCCATTATAATATTCCATCCAAACCATGGTGAAACTTAAGCTTTGTGAAAACAATAATATACCGTACAGTAGACTCACTATTGTAGCATTTTTGTTTGTATATTGGTATCTAATCTACATTCGTTAAATAAAATATATTTCGATACCTTAATAAATAATTTAATTAGTTAAATTATAATTATTATTATTTATCGTAAATAGTATAATTATACTAGTGAACCAAAACCAAAATGTTTATTTGGCTTATCTCAGAAAAAATATTTTTTTCTCTACTTGCTCTTTCGTAGAAATTGTAACCATTTATTATTTTAAATATTAAAACTATCTAAAAAATAGAGCTTGCCATAGACCCTTAGGCTCATTTCACACAGGACGGTTTCGTCCGTGCGGATTTTAATCGTACGGATTTTATTTGGCAGTAAACAAATAAAATTAATTGTGGCTTTCACACGGGACGGTGGGCGAATTTTATCCGTACGGTCGCCGTGATACAGCCGTGTCAATGACTGAAAATCACGGCGCCGTGCCGCCGCCGTCTTATCAGTGACTTACGTGACTAGGCGCGCGTATTCACACTACACGGTTTTTAATCGTTCACCGTCCGTTTTTTTCGGGAAAAATCCTGTTTAAAACAACGTCCGGAAAAAAAATCGTACGAACTAAACCGCCGTGTGTGAAAACAATGTTCGTACAGAAAAAAATCGTACGGTTAAAATCCATACGAACAAAACCGTAGTGTGTGAAAGGGACCTTACGATAACACTTCACTGAAAACGTGGATACATTCTATAAAGGAAAAATAATAAACTACATTTATTTGATGCATTTAATATTATTGTATCTACATCATAACTATGTGAAATATTAAGTATAATGACGTAATTCAAAAAATATAACCTACAACAAAATTGTTATAAGTTTTTATTCAACAACAAGTTTCATCATTCTAACCTTAATAATATATTTGTTTAAATTATTCTTTTAATGTGTTAAAACCTTAAAACTTTTAAATTTAAAAATTTAAACAATTTATCTTTGTCAACATTTTTAACTCGCTAGCAACTATAATCATTGTATTAAAATTAATTTCTAAAAAAAACTTTTTTCGCACCAACTAAATCTTAGAAATTATATAGAATTTTTTTTTTTTAAACGTGTCGTTCTCTTATACAAAAATGAAATAAATTCTATTTATTTCATTTTTGTATATTTGTAAGTATTATATATGATTATAATGGAAAAACACTTTTAGTTGTGCATTATTTCCAAAAAAGCTAAAAAAAAGTCTGTAACATTTTTGAAAGTAAAAATTTTTCTGTTATTTATTTTCTCAAAATTCTAATCCAAAGAACTTTTGGATTTCACTATATCGTACCAAAGAATCAGAATATATCATATATCAGTATTCCCAATACATAAGTTAACAAGAGAACATTTCAATTAACCTAATAAATGTATGTATCATTATATTAAGACCACTTTTATGTACTTTTGAGTAAATTCTTCACATTAGTATTTATAAATAAAAATAAATAAATAATAATAAATAAATGAGAAATAAACATAAGTAAGAATTTAAAATAAAAATAACTATACACACAATAATTACTTAAAATAAAAATCGTTATCATTTTGATGCTCATGGTACTGAATGTTATAATACTCTTTGACATTTATGCAATTTGTGATATTGATAACTAAATTTTTTTTTATAAAATAATATCATAATTTATTATATAGGTATTAGTTCATTTATTGAAAGCCACTAAACATGGCAATTATATTAATTCAAATTAAACATACCACAGATTTAGGTTAACCACAAACATTTGATTTATTATTTAGCAGATTGTGGCTTTAAATTAAAATGTATCATTAAATTGTACGAAATAAAATTAAAAATGAATCCTTTTTATAGAAAAAACAATTCCGTAATTTATATTTTCTAGAAATATTTATATTTTTAAATTATGTTTTTTATATAAGTACCTTTATTAGGTTTCTTCAATCTGTACTTTCTGTGTTGTAATCCATTTTATGAATTATTGTTCAAATTATAACAGATTAATGGCTTACCTAAATAATAAATTGTGTAAAAAAAAGACATTATACTCGTAATAAACAGTAGAAAAATGTGTAAGCAACTTTCAGTTTAGAAATAAATTTATCAATACAAATTTTCCAATGATTTAAAAATCATAAGAAATTTTAACTTTCAAAATGTATATTTTATGAATACAATAATTTATTAAAATAAAACTTTTTATGAAGTTAATACTTTATAAACTAAATTTGAGTAGCTATCATCATTAATAATTTGATTGAAAAAAATAAAGTAAAGTAATAATTATAAAATATATTTACTGTGAAAAATAAAATTTTAATCATCAAACAATTATTAAATGATTTGCTTAATTCCGTAAATATTATTCTTTCTGTCACCAAGAAAGTAAGTTTTTAGAAAATTATCATTTTACGCCACGTTTTATCTTAATCGAATTACCATCTTCGGCTGACATTACTACAGTTTTTAAAGCAAAATCAAAATTATGAAAGCAAATCCAATGGCAAGGCGTATGGATAAATCAAGATTTGACAATTATGTAACGGCAACACATAAGGAGTTTACGGAATGAGTTAACCCAAAAACGTAATTCCGGTGAAGTCAACTGGATTATAAAATATGTCAACGGATCACCTCTACTAGGAAAAAAAAAAGTAATTTTCACTCGAAGGTTTTTTTTAGTCCAATATAAATAACCTTAAACGTACTACTACAACTCACAACCAATTTTTTTTACATTATCATAATATTAAAGGTTTAAAAACTAAATTACCTTAACTTAAGCAAAATGTCACATTATTAAATTATGATTATTTAATACTAGTGGATATTTAGCTTAACGAAAGTATTCTTGACTCTGAATTAGATTTTCATAATTATATTATTACCGATTGGATAGATTTACTATGACTAGTATACATCAAAAAGTTTTAGTTGTTATAAAAAAATAAATTCATTACCTGTAGATTATCTAACCCAGTATAACATTTTTATTCAATTAAAGTTTTATAATAATCGTAAATTGATAATAGGAGTTATTTATAATCCTTTATTAAGTCCCATATCTGTCTAAATGAAACACGTATAAACTATTGAGGAAATCTCATCTCCGGCGGCCCCAAATGTACAATGTATTCTAGCAGATTATATAATTTACCTAATATAATTTTTAACAATTATTGCAATGATAATCTTATATTTAGTAGTGTTCATTCTGATAAAACCCACGTACTTTTTGAATATTGTCAATTAAATTACTTTCATCAATATAACAATGATTACTACAATTTTAGATTTTATTTTCGGAAATATTTTAAACACCAAGTTTACTACAAGATTACTGTGATCAATGATGTTTTAATCCCTAGTAATAATTGCCACCCAGTTCTTGAAATATTATTTTAATTGAATAACTCTGAAAAACATATTCATATAATAATACAGATTTTAATTATAAAATAGCTGAATACTCAATAATATGTCGTGAATTAAATCTAGAATAATTTGTTAGATGGGAAATATATAAATAAAGATATTAACTCGTTTTATAATATATTAAATAAAATAATAAATAAATATGTTCTTAAATTTGTAAATAATAAAAAATCTAAATATCCTTCTTGGTTTAATACTGAACTAAAACAATGTATTTTCTCAAAATTTTCTGAAATCTTTAAAATGTTTGCATTTTCTCTTCATAGATAATTTAAAATCTCAAATTATCAAAACAATTATAAATTATTTTGCGGTGTTCAAAAAAAATTTAAAAAACTAAGAAAAAAGTATTATTAATATTTCCTAAAATAATACCTTTTTTTTTATTTGGACCGACGGCGCCACGGGAACTGCTTTCGCATTCTTCCGTGACACCGACGAACCTAAAATAATACACCTACAGTACCTACTCTCAATCCTAAATAATTTTGAAAATTTATATAGAAGTAAAAATCCAACAATATCATACTAAATGCTATGCTTTATAATGATAATAAAGTATCTGACAATAACTTATCTATTGAAACTATGTTTAGTCAAAATATTTCCTTTGATTATTAAACTCGTTCTTCTAATGTAAATAACCATTCAAACAAATTTAATAGATAGTAATTATTGTACACCATCTCTCAGTGAAATATTTGATAGATTGGCACAACTAAAATTTGACCTAACTTCTGTTCCAGGTTCTATACCCACATTGTTTTTAAACGCGAGTCGCTTATTCTTAGCCTACCCTATGCTTAAACTGTTATTTTGTCTTTTAAAATTGAAGTTTTTCCAACACTATAGTAATCTAGTTATGTCAACCCTGACCGGAAAACCGATGATTGTTTTATTATCTCTAATTATAGACCTACATCAAAATTAAGTGTCCTAACTAAACAGTTCAAAAAACTAGTCGAACCTAAATTATCAAATATGTATATTAAAATACTCCACATCAACGAACAATATTGATTCCGTCACAACAAACCAACAAATACTAGTTTATTAAAAATGTTCAATATCTAATACGGTTAGTTCTTGAGGTCAAATTGATTTAATCTAAACAGATATAAGGAAAACATTTGACACTATTGACTATTCTATACTTATCAATAAATTAATAAATGTTTATTTTAGTGGACCTATTTTATCATGGCTATCACCACTGATCGTTTACAAATTATGAAAATAAATGATAAATAAAATAAATTTAAAGTATCATCTGATGTACCCCAAAGTGGTCATTTATTACCCATGTAATTTTCAATTTTTAAATACTGTAAATTCTTGTTATTTGTAGATGACCTAAAATTAAACAATTGTATCAGTTCAATCAATGATATAAATTAACTACAAAGTAATTTAGCTAATTTTTCCTAGTAGTATTCAGTAAACGGTCTAAATATGAATATTTCAAAATGTTCTTTCATTTCGTTTTGTTAACATAAAAACAAAATACCTTCCGGTTACAGAATTGAGGATTATAATCATGAAAAAGTTTCTCATATTCGCGATTTAGGAGAAGTCTTATTGGATGACTGAAGATTCACCGAGCACATTAATCTTATTTGTAGCAAAACTATTAGAAGTTTAGGATTCTTGAAAAGAAATTGTTCCAAGTTTAATAACCCAAATTGCTTAATTGTTCTTTACTTTACCCTTGTTAAATCTATACTTGAATTTGGCTCGGTAATTTGCAATCCATTTCAAGTTGAAGTTAAAAATAATCTTGAAAAAATCCAAAGGCGTTTCTTACGTATGATAGCACATAAATTTTGTATGACAGATAGATCAACTAAAGAAATCACTATAAAATACTAAATTCTAACGTTAAAATCAAGAGGATTGTTTACAGATAGGTATATCATTTATCCTAAATTATTAAATAACAAAATTTAGTATTCAGAACTACTCGTATTAGAAAAAATTCATATTAAAATACGATCAATTATTTATTACTATTTTTATTATTATTATTTTATTAAATTAATATAATAAAATAAATATAAATAACAAAAAGAACCGGATGGGCCTCGCTCTGCTGTACAGTTGGGGTGGAGTGCACCTCGCTTATAGGATAGGTCATTATTATAATGGATTTGTTAAATTTGAATGCAATGATAGATATCATTGTATACGAATAACGATTCTGAACGGAGTTCATATGTTAGTCTAGAATATAATACAATGTTATTTATAAATATTATATAAGTATATTTTATTTTTAAACGAAAAATTTAGAAAAACCGAAAATTTAAATTGTCTATAAATAAGTCAAAATATGTCAAAATACTTTGAAATTTTAACCATGTATAGAAAACGTCAATATAAAGATTTAATGATAATTTCAAGTTGTTGCGGTTTTTCGTTTTTGAGTTAGGGCATTTTAAAAAAACCGATATCATTTGTCAGTCCAGAACATTCTACATTATATTATATTTTACATGTAATTTTATGTCAATATTCGATGTTCAAACGCTTATAAAAAAAAATTGTGCCTATGGATTTTAATAATTTTTGAATGACATTAAGAACTACTTCTGTGGAATCTTCGATTAAATTTTCAAGTATTTTGTAGAAGCCAAATTTTTTTTATCACCGATTATAAAAATAAAATGTAAAAAAATCGAATATTTTAAATGACTATAAGTGGCTTAAAAATCAATATAATATTTTGAAAAAAATATTGCATAAAAGAAATACCAATCTTAACAGCTGGTAGAAATTTCAAAAATCTGCGACTTATACTTTTTGAATTATAACAAATATTTAAAATCGTCTGAGAATAAATCGCTATTTTATGCAATTTCGTAAATATTTAAATTTCAAACAGTCGTACAATTTTTTCCTCTTAGTCTGGTAGAAATTTTTTTAAAGATTTTTGAAGATTAGCTCATAGATAACCTAGTGTTAAAATTTTGAACCTTAAGTATGAACAAAAAAAATTTTATGAATTTTTATCTACAAAATAACATGCAAATTATCGTGATTTTTACACATTTTATACAAATTTGAGAATTAAGGGCTTATAAAAAAAAATTGAGTTAACCGATCACCGATATTTTTTAGTAACGATAAGTTTAACTTATAATAAACCTAGTATAAAATTTTCAAGAGTTTTCGCTCAATCAATTAAATTTTATAGATGTTTAAAAACAAAAATTTAACAAAAATCGAAAATATAAATTGTCTATAAATAAGTCAAAATATGTCAAAATACTTTGAAATCTTAACCATGTATAGAGAACGTCAATATAAAGATTTGGTGAAAATTTCAAGTTGTTGCGGTTTTTCATTTTTGAGTAAGAGCATTTTAAAAAAAACCGATATCTTTGTCAGTCTAGAATATTATACAGTATATTATATTTTACATGTAATTTTTTGTCAATATTCGCTGTTCAAACGCTTATAAAAAAAAATTGTGCCTATGGATTTTAATAATTTTTGAATGACTTTAAGAACTACTTCTGTGGAATCTTCTATTAAATTTTCAAGTATTTTGTACGAGCCAAATTTTTTTTATCACCGATTATAAAAAAAAAATGTAAAAAAATCGAATATTTTAAATGCCTATAAGTGGCTTAAAAATCAATATAATATTTTGAAAAAAATATGACATAAAGGAAATACCAATCTTAACAGCTGGTAGAAATTTCAAAAATCTGCAAAATATACTTTTTGAATTACAAAAAATATTTAAAATCGTTTGAGAATAAATCGCTATTTTATGCAATTTCGTAAATATTTAAATTTCAAACAGTCATAAAATTTTTTCCTCTAATTCCGGTAGAAATTTTTTTAAAGATTTTTGAAGAGTAGCTTATACATAACCTCGTGTTAAAATTTTGAACCTTAAGTATGAACAGAAAAAATTTTATGAATTTTTAACTACAAAAAAACTTGCAAATTATCGTGATTTTTACATATTTCGTATAAATTGTAACTTTGAGCACTTATAAAAAAAAATTGTGACTTACGATTTTAGATTTTTTTTTATCAGTTAAGGAACAACTTATAAGAAACCTTGTATTAAATTTTCAAGATTTTCTAGGCAGCCAAAAAAATTTTATCGTTATTTAAAAAAAAAATACTTAAAAAAATTGAAAATTTCAATTGTCTATAAATAGCTTAATAAAAGTCAAAATACTTTGAAAATTTAATGGTGTATAGAGAACGCTTATCTTAACATTTGGTGAAAATTTCAAGTATTTACATCGATTAGTTTTTGAGTTATAGCAAAATAAAAAATTTGATTATGTCAAAAACTGGTTTTGCGTAAAAACTCCCGTTTTTCCCAAATTTTTTTATGGTTTTTCCCGTCGCATTTAAAAAATATTGGAAATTTTTAACTTTTGACCCCCCAAAGTACCAAATAGATTCACTTTCCTTTCAGAAAAGTTGCTACATAAGGCAATCGAAGCATTTTTACTGCCCCAAAACGTGTCGACAGACACAAAAAAAAAAAAAAAAAAAAAAAAAAAAACACACATCATTGTAAAATCAATACATTCTTCACTCCGTTCAGAATCTAATATTTATTCCTACCTAGTTATACAGTAAAATAATGATTTTAATTTAGATTCTGAACGGAGATATAGAATCTACTGGTTTTAGAATGATGTGTGTTTTTTTTTTTTGTTTTTTTTTATTTTTTTTTTTTGTGTCTGACGACACCTTTTTTTGGCAGTAAAAATACATCGATTTGCTTAAGCAACAACTTTTCTGGAAAGAAAGTGAATGTAGATGGTACTTTGGTAAGTCAAAATTCCAACTTTTTCAATACTTTTTAAAAAAATCGAAAAAAACGATAAAAAAATTACGAAAAAACGGGAAATTTTACGCAAAATCACGTTTTTACAAATTACATTTTTTCAAAATGCTCTAACTCAAAAACGAAAAACCGTAACAACTTGAAATATTCATAAGCCCTTAATGCTCAAATTTATATAAAATGTATAAAAATCACGATAATTTGCAAGTTATTTTGTAGATAAAAATTCATAACATTTTTTCTGTTCATACTTAAGGTTCAATATTCTAACACTTATCTATAAACTACTCTTCAAAATTCTTTAAAAAAATTTCTACCGGAATTAGAGGAAAAAATTTTATGACTGTTTGAAATTTAAATATTTAAGAAATTGCATAAAATAGCAATTTATTCTCAAACGATTTTAAATATTTGTTATTATTCAAAAAGTATAAGTCGCAGACTTTTGAAATTTCTACCAGCTGTTAAGATTGGTATTTCCTTTATGTCATATTTTTTTCAAAATATTATATTGATTTTTAAGCCACTTATAGGCATTTAAAATATTCGATTTTTTTACAATTTATTTTTATAATCGGTGATAAAAAAAATTTGGCTCCTACAAAATACTTGAAAATTTAATAGAAGATTCCACAGAAGTAGTTCTTAGTGTCATTCAAAAATTATTAAAATCCATAGTCACAATTTTTTTTATAAGCGTTTAACATCGAATATTGACATAAAATTACATGTAAAATATAATATAATGTAGAATGTTCTAGACTGACAAACTATATCGCTGTATGCAACTGCCATCCTAATTGAAAAATATATTTTTCGTTTCAAAATAAAATATACTTTTTACAATGTTTATAAATAACAATGTATTATATCCTAGACAAACATATAAACTCCGTTCAGAATCGTTATTCGTATACAATGATATCTATCATTGCATTCAAATTTAACAAATCCATTATAATAATGACCTATCCTATAAGCGAGGTGCACTCCACCCCTAACTGTACAGCAGAGCGAGGCCCATCCGGTTTTTTAGTTTCAATATTCATTCAAACAAACCAATTATGTATGTACTGTGATTGGTAGGGAAAATAATTCGCTAAGATTATTCTATATTGCATCAATAAAAATCGTATACATGAAATTTTAACTGGTGAATTAAATTTGTTGTCAAAAAATTAACTGTAGTACCGTTTATGTTAAATAAAAATATTACCATATTTTTGAGGAAAGGGCACACATTGCCATATCTCCACGGGTCAAATACTCGGTGATAATTTTAAATCGAAGAATCTTCGCTAGTAAATACGTGATTTATTAAATAACTTTATACTTGGGAAAACTTTCTATACAAAATACATTACGTTTTAAGTTTTGATTATTATTTATCTGTTATAACTCTTATATTCAATTTAACAAAATAATATTATACTTTCCATTTAAGACCTTTTACTTAATCAATTGAATTAATCCACAATGCTTTTTTTAAATAATTGTTAAAATATATTTATTTTAAAAACTTATGGCATCAAAATATTCAGTATAATAATTATTATATAATTACATAAAACAATATAAAGTATAAATAGATATACCTTTACGTAAGATTTCAATGATTTATCATCATTATAAAAATAGCACTATGACAAAGAATTAACGCTCGATTCCAGTTTTCAGCGGGTTTTTAAATATACTCGTATTATAATATGCAATATAATGTTTAAACTCAATATCTATAATTTGTTCGCACAAAAAATAATGATATTAAGAGTAAAAATGTAATAAAACATAAAAATGCTATACAACTATTTATTTATGAACATTTTACATTATATATTTTCCTATTACGTATGATTTTTGCGTCATTTCATAAAACAATATGAAATTTTAGAGTAAACCAGTTGCTTATATTTTATTTATAATTTAAAACATGTGGTACTTGCAATTTTCATACTACTTTTGTTCTATCAACAAGAACTTTTTGTCGAGGAAAGTAAAAAATTATAATCTATATTTTCTTTCCTATATAAGAAATCTATAATAACAATAAAACATTCTCAAAATTCCATGATTCCAAGTTATCAATAAGGATTCCGTTCATATCATTCATCAAAAAAAATCACAGACAAAATATCATCATAATTTGAAAAAAAAAAAAAAGAATATCATCCCGATATATTTTTCATTATTGCACAGGTCGTCAAACCCATTTTGCATGGTGGATTATTGTTTAAATTCAAATCGTATCGACCTGCCTCATATTTTCTCATTCTAAAATTCTTTCTCGAACATAATTTTTCACTGTAAAATATAATAACTCTTACTCACCTTATTATAAAATCAATGCAAGAGCACCCCAAAGAAGCGACTTATCACTAATATTTATACCTCAAAAACCCTATTAAAAACAACTCTGGCGATAGTTGCAAATAAAACTGTTTCACTGGCTTCAAATTGAGATCCAATTATAGCCACTCACAAAATACAATACCACCTAAATCTTAATTCAAATTGGACAAACAAATGTAAAATCAAGGTAAATGAAAACAAATCAGTCCACTTAAATTATGCTCTTGGTATAAAAAATTGTACTCAACCATCACTAAATAACAAACTAATAGCAGTTCAAAATGTAACTAAATACGTAGATGTTAACCTTGATAAGCAACTAATTTAGGCACCACAAATAAAAAATAATATAAAACAATCCAACACTTGCCTATACCTTCTTTACCCATTACTATAACATTCAATGAGTCTAAAAAAAAACTTTTAGTATAAAAAACAATTATAACTCCTCGTTGGTCATTTCTTTTTTTTTTTTTTTTTTTTGCCTTATGGACCTATTTATAAAGGCCTTTTGCAGTTTCTGCAGAGTTTCTCTACCTGTCACGGTTAATAGTAATCTCAAAGCTTGCTGCTTCATCCACTCTTATATCTGCATTGACTCTATTTCGCCATCGTTGCTGAGTTCTTCCAAGGGCGCTTACCAGTTGGATTATTAATCAGTACTTTTTGAATCTAAACTTGGGACAAATCAAAATCCTCTAACATAAAACCTATACAATATTTTTAATCTATATGTCTTCGGCAAATAACTGGAGTCCCATGATATATGACAAATAATGCACTACATAAAGAACTATACATTATAACAGAAAAAAAGTAGCAACTCTATAATACAAAAAATGTCAATCCAAACTCCATTTAAATTAAAACTAGTTAATCTCCCATACGTCTGTGATCCCTCTTTTTAACAATCCACCAATAAGACTAAAAATTAAATATCCAATAAACGCTCTTAATTAAAAAAAAATTTAAAAAAATAAAATAAAACAGTTCTCCTGCTATGACTCCATTAAATAAATAGGAGGTATTATTATTGTCAGAATTCCCTCCCACGTGTTAATCAAACCATATTATAATATGTTATTGTGTCATCTCATTTACTTATTATACTCGTTTTTATTGATTGTAAATAAAGCATATTTAATAAGTAAAAAAAAAAAAAAAAAAATTACTATAATAAGTACAGCCCTGACAAAATAAACTGGTATTCTAACAATAATTCAATTACAGTATTTACATAGTTAATATATTCTGCGTATATTTTACTAAAAATAATATTTACCGCAGGAATTATAAACTTTATTTACTTTAGTTGGTCAATTTTACGTATGAAATCTGTTGAAAACAATTAAAATTTTAAATATTATGTGAATTCGATAATTATCTTGGACATCCTTGTTTATTGTAGCATAATAATCCTAACATAAACAATATATGTTGTAGAGTGTAAATTATTTTTAAAAATATGTATATTTATGTAAGAATATTTTAACAATGATTTGTAATTATAACAAATTGGTAAGTACGCAATATAGTTAAACAAATATTAATACTTATAGTATAGAACTATGAATTAATAACAGACATAACTATGTTAACAAACAAATTACCTCCAATTAAACTAAATTATATTTTTTAAATAATTACTTTTGAAGTACCTTTTCTGGTAGTCGAAGTTTGCAAATAAGCATACATATTTATTGAACACGCTGTACTATATATTTCGTAGTATGTAACATCTAAATAATCACGAATATAACGATGATCCATTAAAATATCTAAGAAATACCATTTTTATCTTTGTGTTAAAATTACTTGTAATACGTTAACTTTACTCATTTTAATATATTATAATAAATATTTTTATCATAAAATTACTAACCCAGAATCTTAGAAATGGATTTTCGTAGAAATATCATACAGATATTATTTGTGTAATACACATTTTAAAATAATAATTAACTATCCCATTCGAAAAAAAGGATAAAAAGGAACTTGATTTACTAAAGACGCATTTGTTTTTTTTTTAATTTTCAATATTTTCTGAATAGAACTGTCATTATTATTCAAATAATTAATAATTTTACTGTAGCATTTTATGCATATTAATCAAATGACCATGTTACTTGATTTTGGAATACATTTTATGTAAATAATGTAATTCGAAATTAGCCGTATCACTGGGATATTGTATGGTCTATGGCTGAAAATTCCTGTAATTATAAGATTTTTCCTTGAAATGTATTAGAATGGTATTAAAGTTTGTTGTTGGAAATGTATGTGGGCTTATAAACAAAAAAAAATCAAATAAGTAAAACAGAATATCAGTTCATCAATAAATACATTTACGTAATTTTAAAAAGAACGATAAGTTACTCGTATAAACTTAGTACTAAGTATTAGTATTCATAATTGAATTACAATAACAGAACCATTTTACTTAAACTTGAAAGTTCCATTGATCCGGCCCTGCACGGTTATATACCTACATACAGGAACAAGTTACCAAGTTGGACATCGAGGCACACTTCATTTATTATACTTGAATACTATATCTACTATATTTTATCTATTCTATATATCTACTATATTTACTAATATCTTTCATGTTTTTAAATCACTTTCAAATTTGATTATTGCTTAAGTTTCCCGTATTTACTCAATAAGATATTTTTAAATATTAGTAACGACAATCAATCAATTTTTTTTTAATTACATAAATTAAAAGGTTTCAAATGTAAATTAATTCATACAATTTAACGATCGTTAATCATTAAAGCAGTGTTTCTCAACTACTGTTTTGCAATACACTGATGTGTCATAAGATAAGTCTAAGTGTGTCTCAAGGTATATTAAATGACATAAAATATAAATTGATATTTAATATAATGAAGCATATTAAATTACATAAATATAAATTATAAATAAATAAATTATATCATCTAACATTTATGAATTTTGATAATTCGGAATTAAAATAAAATATTAAATATAAATTATATTAAATAATATTTTTGCTTGTCCTATACATTATTTTTTACGGTGTGTCGCAAAGTATAAAATATTTGAAATTATGTGTTACCGTAGTACAAAAATTTAAAAACACATTTAAAGACACATTTTCATAATTTTAAAAATGTAATACATTTTAATATTTAAAAAATACTTTTGAATAATCTTCTATTAATTATCGTTTAGACATGGTAAAATCTTAATTTTATAGCAACAAGAAAAGTAATAGACATTATGAAGTTATATAAATTTAACAGAAATTATAGTTCATACATTTTTGTCGTCTTTTGATATTTTTATACCTTATAAAAATGAAAAACTTGAATGAAAACCACAACCCATATTATAATACAATGATTAATTAACAAACCATTTTAATTACTTATTGAATTGAGCTATGGCAAAATAAATAATAAATCATTTCAAAAATAAATATATATATATATATATATATATATATATGACTTTTGAATATTGAAAACGCATTAAGTAAGGAAAATATATACTTTAATAAAAAAACCTAATTACCTACATGTTTTTAAAGCCCTACTTTTGTTAATCTTATAAAATAAATCAGAAAATAATTCAGTTTTGAGGTCCAAATATTCTAATGACCTAGAAACGACTATAAACTATAATACAACCGTGACAAAAAAAAAAAAAAAAACGTGTTTTATTATCACCGCAAACAATGCTTACGATTTGATAGTAGGTACTAAATGAGTGAGGTGCAATTGTATCATGCAGTACCTACACTGGATTACTTTAAGTTTATTCACACCTACATAAAGCCGCGTTCGAAAATTTAACTCTGAGAATTTTTCGTTCGACGTCAAGTAAATTTGGCAAAATGATTAGAATATACTGTAAGTACCAATAATAATAATCCATACTTAGAATAATATTATTTATATTTTTGAAATTTTCTTTTGGGTTACCATATTTGTGTTAAATTTATTTTCTAATAAATAAATAAACAAAAATTTAATTTTACTCTATTATAATATAGGAAATTATAATACTCTTAAAATATATATTGTAATGTTAGACAATATTTTGACCACTTTACAAAATATTTTTTTAACAATTAAGTTGAAGCATTCGGAATGCATTATTTCAACTAAAATATACAAATCTTGTATTGATCAATTGTTTTCAAATTATAAAGACGCATGGCCATTTTATAAAAACTATATATTTTTGCGATTAAAATACAAATACTTACATCGTTTATTTTATCATAAATACTTTCTTATAATTTATTTTATATTTAAAGAACAATTACTTTAAAAACTAGTATCAAATTATCAAACCAAAATAATATTAGAATTAAATAGTAAGAATATTTAAAATGGTAATTCGTATACTGAAAATTATTGAGGGAACAGAGGCTTTTTTTGTTTTATTATTAAACGAGTACAATGTAATAATACTAAAAAATAAAAATACTCAGTACATAGTATAATAAATATTCGAGATTATTCATGCATGAAATCAATCGGTTACACATTGGTGTAATAAATAGTTAACAAATTTTCAACATAATTTGAAATTTTAAAGCCCGCGAAAATAAATAATTCATCAATGGATCTATTATTACGTAATCAGTATTTTCCTAAAACAAAATTGATATTAAAATAATAAATGATTTTGTAAAAAATAAAATTATTTTTTACAGCTATAACCTTAAAATATTAAACATCTCTATAGATATAAAATTAAATATACATAATCATATGTACTGTAATATAATGTTAATTTAATTTGAATTTTAGAAAAACATTTAAAAAATGATGAAAATATAGTTCAATAACACAACAGACTAAAAAAAACTTGACAATTTTTGAGTAATATAATCGACAAAAATAACTTTTTGATACATATATAAATATTAGTTTTAAAATTGAAAATTTATTTACACCACCTGTATTTATCACCCTCTTATTCATAGATATAAATGAGAAATGTCAGTTTAAAATTTCCTTTCATAATTCCTTCAAGTATTCCACTTTCAATTTTTTCTTTTTTCTTCTGATTTATAAACTGAAAATATCTAATTATTCTTCTAAGACCACAATGGATCGTAAATTCTATAGTATACTTTCTATAATTGTACATTATACATTATGGTAGTATTTTTTAACACTACAAAATGTTTCAATAAACTAACATTAATATTAATTAAATGTTAACTTCATAAACTATAAACTTTACCCCAATATGAACACTAACACTAATTACATGTTGTCATTTTAAATTCGTAATACATATGACATATAGTTAAAATTATAAAGAATTGCAGAAATATTAATGGTTTACATGTGAAAATACGATTTATAAATTATTTTTTTATAATACAATGAAATATATTTTAATTCTAAATTTATAGTTTCTTCAAAAGCGAAAAAAAATATATTTTTCAGTATTATTATTATTTCATCAAATACATAGTTTAATTTTTAATTTATTATTTGATAATCATAAATAATAATTTTTTTCAATTTTTAAAATATAAGGTTAAATTATATTAAAATTTCAGATTAATAAATGGAAAAAAAGGATTTGAGAAAAATGTATACGAAATCAAATGGTTCTCTTTATTATAATAATTAACTATTTTTTTTTTTTTTTTTTTCATTAATAAATAGTACAAGAATTTGGAAATATTTATTTATATGTGAAATAATAAGTATAAAAATAATTTCATGTCAAATAAAAATACAAATAAAGAAAATGAGACTAAAATATTTATAAGAACTAATTACTAAATACCATAAGCATTTAATTTTTATTATATTTATGAATATCTATTTAGTACATAATATAATCTGCTTAATTTATTATCAACTATAATATAAATTTATTTTAAATTTTTTTTTTTCTTTAACATAAAAACCATCACATTTCTAAAAGCAACAATATTCTGATGATTTAGATTTTATTTTTAAACTTCAGTATTTAATTTAAAAAATAAAAACCTATCTTTCGTGTACATTTTATATTTGTTTATTTAATTCAAAACAACGTGTAAAATATTTAAATATGTAAGCGAACACATCAAAAATTGTTTGTACTCACAAAATATTATTCATTTTTTTCTAAAAATAATAAAATAACGGACCCAAGGATCAATTAAAAAAAATAAGATGTAAAATGCATTAATAGATAACCCTCCAGTATATTTACATGATAGATAACTTACACAATCACTACATTTGCTACAATATAAGTAATAACTTTTATTTGTATTAAACACGTGTAAGTGTAAATAACTTCAAGAACATTACAATAATTGTAATACGTAGTATGTAAAATACTATTCCGTGAAAATAAAACAGTTATGCATATTATAAAATAAGCTTAAAGTTTAAAAACAACATATTACCATCCATTTTTCCTTCACAAACGCTTAATGAAATATATTAACTTCATAAATTACAAAACTTACTTCAGATATTTCTTTTCGATAACAAACTTCAACCGGAAAATCATTCATGCATCTTAGTTTTATACAATATTGAATGATTGAAACCCCAATTAAGAAAATATCATGTATAATTTCAAAATCGTAATTGTAAAAAAATATACACCTAATGAATTTTCATTTATATCATAATAGAAAAATAAAAACTAATAATAATTATATTTATAAATTATATTATTTGGTAGGATGCAATTATCATAACTTAACTAAAAACAATTGGTCCAATTTTACATTTCATGAGTAAAGATTTTTTTTTTTAAATTACTTAACCATTAGGAGTATTCGGGGGAAAAAATTACAAAACCTCTTAATTTCTTCACTTTGGGTTATATATTTACACATGTATTTGTTTTATACTTGTATATTTAATAAGAAATTATAGATAAAAGGAATAAATAATTATTATTGCGCTTACGATTTACATGAATGCACTCAGTCCGTATTATTTAGATACAATCAACATTATTTCAGCTCGTCTAATTAAATATGTTAAAACAAAACAATTATAACCTTAATTAGCATAGGTGCAAAAATGAGAGAAGCTATTTTAAATATGTATAACTGCATTCATAATGGATAATTTCCCTAAAATAAATGTAAATTGTTTTTTCTTTTAATTTACAATAATAAGATTGTCAAACTTTATTTGCAAACACCTCACAAAAACACAAATTTCACTAGATTCATTATTACACCTTCTAAAATAAATAATTATTTATTTTTCTAATTAAGATAATCACTTATTTTTGATCCATTTTGAATTAAAAACAATTATTTTTATTTCATATTGTTCATATTTTAATTAATTAAATTACATATTGAATTTATTTATTTTTTAATTGATAACATTACTCATATATTTTTAATTTATAAAACTTAAAATAATAATTGAGAAGGGCATTAAGTTTGTTAGTGGCTATACAAATGTTTGTTTTATACTTTATTCTCAATAATTGATAGTTCACAAAAGTAAAGTTTCGATGTATTATTTTTTTTTTTTTCTTATCATTAGATTGTTCATTTTCTACTTTTATATATTGTAGTATCTTTATTCAAACGATAATTCATACGATATTTTCAAAGTATAATCTGATATCTAAAAATAACATTTGTATTAATATTTAAACTTATAAGGACACTTACGTTACATATTTAGAGCATGATTTCTATATATATTAAGAAACTCGATACCAATAATTTGAATTCAAATCCTAAAGAATAGAAGGAAAGAAAGTGCTTATTATAATACCATTGACGTTCAAAACAATAATTTAAAAATCCAATAACCTTCTGGAATTCAACAAGAGTACAAACTCGTGAATGCTTTTTGAAACATGGGCTGGATCTTGATTTATTTTTTTATTACTTTTTTGTTCTTCGTTTTATTTATTTATTTTTTTTAATATTAATATATAATTATCTATTCGCTAGTAGCCAGTGTATTGGAAACCCGTAAAAAAGCGGTAGTAACAAGGGCGATAAGAATATGTGACAATCTCAACAATATTAAATGCAAATACGATTTATACGGGCCCCTTGCCGGTCAGACAAATTAACGTAATTTATGGGTTTGCTATCAGACATTGAGTGCCATATAGTATATAATATACGGGGAGCTGGAAAAATTAATCAGTGACTTGAAATTACACGATGGCGCCATCTTCTTCGAGCGTCCGTGCGATTTACATATAAAAAAAAATTGTGTTCTTTTATTAATTTATTAACATATTTTATGGTATACATGCACATACCTATTCGTGTTTACATATATAAAAAAAGACATTTGTACGACTTTAATATGTATGAACAATCTCTATGCCATTTTTTTATTTTTTTCCCCCCGTAAAAGTGCATACTTTACGATAAATACACTAAATCGTATAACAGTCAAGTACAGCATATCATTATAATGATACCTATTCATAAATTAAATACCTTTAACGGTTATTTTTTGTGTATAATTAATTGTTCAGATACAAAAAAAAAAAATGTACGAAAATGAAGTTGACGGGTATTTAGTGTATTTAGATGGTTTAAGCAGACATGTATTTACTCAAATATAGTTAAATAAATTAGAAAGATCCTTAGAAGAACATTTTTAGTTTTATTGATGTAGTTAAAAAAAGAATCAAAACTAATTTATATTTAATTCTATCTAATTTATATATTTCAATATTATACATATATATGATATATAATTTTTATTTTTTGTTTTTACTTCAAAATTTTATAATATTAAGGAAATAATCATTTACTACTCATTAGTGATGGTTTTCTTTGATATTATACATTTAAAATGGTATTTAACATTCTTTTTATTAACAAAGAAAACATAATTCAATATTAAACACATTAAAAACAAGTTTCGCTATAATGCTATTAATAGTCGAAAACAAGACCCAATATATTAATAATATATCAACCATGGTACTCTTTCCAATAATATCAATGATTATACCTACTCATGGAACTAGAACTTTTAGATTATATAATTAATAATTGTATTAGAAAAAATGTCAATGTTTCACGTTTTTATAAATAAATATAAATATTCCAGTGCGGATCCAGGAATTTTTTAGGGGGGAATTTAAAAAATGTTTTCTTTGGCCCTTGGAATATTTTTTATAACATTGCAGTCGGAGACTGATCAAGGGTTTTTAGTTTTTAATGCAGTAGTGTACATTTAAAAATGAAATTTATAGAATGTATAATATTAGTACAATAATAGTAAATATGTATCATATACCATTATATGTGTACAAATTAAACATATACTAAACAAATGTTATTCATATACAATTTAATATATACTTATATTTTGTGTAAAACCCAAGTTACTTTGGTAGAAAATATCTATGATATTATATATTATCGTGACACGTAACACTTCTGTTGTGATAATTTTCTAAAATGATTGACGAATTCTGTATCTACATTACCAGATTTAATCGGAATATCAAAAAGGAGTAAAAATAAAAATATATAAAACCTATACGCACTCCGACATCAAAATAATCGCCTGATAACAATTGAATTAAATTTAAAAATGTAAAAACTTTTTAATTGAATTGTAAAATGATATTTAAGTGTATAAAATAATTGAACTAAGATAATAGTCAGTAGTATAATACATTAATTTAAATCTATAACCACTTACTTCTTGTATGAATAAAAAGAAAATTTATATACTTTGACTCATACTTTTTTTGAAAAAAAAAATCTTTTTCTTAATTCATAAAATTATTGATTTTTAATACATATATTTCGTAATTTTGGAGGGACTTTCAAAATATTATTTTTCACTTTCACTATTTCACTTACACATCGTTTGTCATAATAATACATTAGCGGGCAGTATACTCGTATCTATTTTATTAATATCATTGCTATATTTTAAAAAAAATATATTATTAACTCCAATTATGATAAATACTGGGAAAGTCATTTCCAAATAATACTATTTTGTGATAAATATACATTTAATAAAGCGACGTAGAAGGCTACATTAGATTAGAAGAGAAAATCTAAGGATGAAATGCGTAAAACAAATGATGATCGACATAGAAAAGGATAGCTACCAAGAACTAAAGGAATTAAATTACAATGGGGAAGCATAGAGTACTGCTACAGACCAATCGAACTATTGAAGATGCAAAGAAAAAGAATACATGTAATAAACACTTCAAATAAATGATCATTTTAAATAGGTACCTATCCACAATACAAATTTTGTATAGTTCTAGATATAAATATTATGATGAAAATGGATCCATAATTATTTATAAACAAAATAGTAATAACTAATAAGTTAAGTTAAATAAAACCATTTTATTTTAGAACCTAAAAAAACCTTTTTAATTTAAAAATTCCTGTTCAATTCCGTTGCTTAATTCATCAATTTAAAGATTTCATTTCTGGTTTCGGTTCCTACTATCTAAAAAGTTCCTATTCCAGATCCATTTATTTTCGGTTCCGTTTCTGTCCTTGACAGATATTTACATTGTAAATAAATATGTAATCATCTAAAAACCCATACGTTCATTTTACCATAGTCAAAATCGAAAATTTAATCCATAACCTCGTTTGCATCGTTGAAATGTTGGTATTTACTCATTGCCAGTAATTTATTTGGAAAAAATAATTTACGAAGAACATAACTTTTTAACAAGGTCTGCAATTTCTAAAGTAAAATATTTTATATTGACATAAATCCATTCTTAATGTATTTTAATTTTGTTGTAGTTAATTTCAAACAATATTTTATCCAAACTCTCAAACCCTAAGTGGTCTAAATTATTTGGAAAAATAGCCAGTTCAACATTCAATGATTTTGATAAACTATCGCAGGTATTTTTTATGTTATGGTTAATAGTTTTACATTTAATTTCGTCTGTTGTTTATCTCAGTATTTTTCATCAGCAATTATCATATTTATGTAGTTACATTCTCAGAAATTTTAACATTTATTTCAATTTTCCACTATATTTACTGCTAATAAACTTTTATAAGATCAGAATAATTATATTTTGTAATTTCACATAGATTCCATATATTTGTTTTAACATTTTTATGGAACTCCTCGGCGAACAGTCGCCATGTGCGCACGTGCTTACACCGCTCTGTCACATTTCTTTTTTCTTTCGCCTTTAGCATTCATTTCGCCTATTGAAATTTATACTCGACTAACCAGTAAAATTACACTCAATCATATGCGAAGATTCTAAAATTCAAAGTGACTTGGTTCTTTTTGAAACTTTAAAAATTAAAAATTTTTAATTAAACAATAAGAAAACAAATATTCATAATATTAATAATTTATAATAGCATACAACGCTACGTAATCAACGCTTCGCGTGGCGCGCAGCGCCAATTACCGATTGCCACCGACTCGTTATCTATCACACAATACACGGTTACGCACACACTCCATCTGCAATTAAAATTTTAAAATCAGCACTATCATACCGTACCTACCACTATCATATTATCGTATACATATATAATATACAAATATGCCAAAACAATCTTCACGAACAGTTCCTCCGCTGAAAATAAAATTAAACCAAATAAACAAAAAAAAACTCATTTGAAGATGATAAGAGTCTTCGCTCTCTACTATCACCTCGTAACAAAAATTATATTTCCAATATTTCCAACTAAAATCTTGAATACAAACTTCTTTGTGAAACAACACCTCTAATGACTATCGTCAAATTATTCATTTTCTCAATGCCCAAAAAATCGTGCAATTTCATACTTTTCAACTTGAAAGTAAAAAACCTTTTAGAGTTGTTATTTGCAACCTCCACCCTTCTTCGTCCTGTGGCGATATAAAATTAGCTTTGAAAAACTTCAATTTCACTGTACTACAAGTAATTAAACGTTCTACAACGGCATACAAAAATACCACTCCCGTTATTCTTTGTGGACTTGGCAAAAGATGAAAACTATAAACAATCTTTGATATCACTTAAACGCCGTGAACTAGTACAGTGCCTAAACTGCCAAGATTATGGTCACACTCGCACCTATTGCAGCTACACCCCACGCTGCATCCGCTACGGCAAAAACCACACATCGTCATTCTGGGACAAACCAAACGACGCCCCACCCACCTGCGCCCTTTATCAAGGCAATCATCCTGCCAATTACAGAGGATATCAAATTCATAAAAAACTTCAAAAACATCGCAAAAAATCAACATCTATACCTTCCCCCCAAAATGTAAACCCCATTGGAACACAAGTCAACTCACAGACGACACTCCCATCCTTACCCCTCACAACCACTCAACCACAATTATCTTACTCTAAAGCAACCTTCGCCGCAAAACATATTCCCTCATCACCCAACATAAACCCTCAAACTGATACTAACTCAACTCTAAATAACTTCATATCAGAATTTAAGTCTATAATTATTCCACTCATATAGTAAATAACTCTTACACATCAAATTCTCTTATTATTCTCCTTTGGAACTGCAATGGCATTCTAAATCATGTAATCGAACTTATCACCGTACTACACTAAAAAAGAATTAACATAGTCCTTATATCCGAATCCCATCTAACTGAACACTCTAAATTAAATATTCCCGGCTATCACCTGATCGCATGTCATCACCCAGACGTTACCTCTCACGCCGGCTCTGTCATTCTAGTTCGAACTTTTATTCACTTTAACTGTCTTCCAAACACAACCGAAAACTATTTACAAGCCTGTGCAATCTCTATTATCCTTAACCGCCTATGTAATCGCCACGGCCTATTGTCCTCCTAGACACAACATAACAACTCAACAATTCAAACAATTTTTCACTTCACTCGGCCACAACTTTATTGTTGGCAGAGATTTTAACGCGAAAAATCCTCACTGGAGCTGTCGAACAAGAAACCCCCATGGTAATAACCTTCTAAAACTCACCTCTTCTGAGCAATATCAAGTTCACTCTCCCCTATATCCAACTTACTAGCCAACATCCCCAAATAAACGTTCAGATATACTTGACTACTTTATCTCAAAAGCTCCAAACCACCTTTTTCACCACTTAGAAAATTTCAATGACCTACATTCAGATCACTCAGCTGTTCTACTCGCCCCCGATCAGTACCAACAACCATCACTTAATAAATAAAACCACTGACTGGATCAAGTTCAACAACATACTCCTAAAAAACACTAAACTTGACATAAAACTAAAATATCCTGACGATATCGAAGATGCCATAACAAACCTAACAACGTCTATTCAATCTGCTGCATGGAATTCCACCACCTCAATTGTAAATCACCATAAATCCTTTCATTTTAACTTACCTACTTATATAAGTAACCTAATAACAGAAAAATGATGCGTTAGATCGCTATAGCAAGCCACTAATTACCCATCAGATATAACACGTCTCAATACGCTAACAGCGCACTTAAAAAGGCTACTAGCTAAGTTTAGAAACGACTCAAACAACAAAACAAACACATAGCATCTATCTCTTTCCAAGATGGTTCGATATGGAAAGCGACAAAAAGAGTGCTTAGAGACAAATCCTCTTTCCCTCCTCTTAAAAATCCCAATTGCTCATGGGCCACTAATGATACAGGAAAAGCCGAACTCATCCAAAACCATTTAACCGAAGTTTTCAAACCACATACCAACATAAACAACCCAACCATATTTAATGTAGTTACAAACTATTTACTTTCACCGCTGCAAATGCCTCTACCCCCAAAAGCTTTCTCACCGGCCGAAGTATAACACTGTATATCGACCTTTCCCGAAAAAAAATCTCCTGGTTTCGATTTCAAAACATACAAGGTCATAAAACGTCTACCGAGGAAAACTATAACTCTTCCTACATACATATTCAATGCCATACTCCGTCTATCATACTTTCCACTCCAGTGGAAATATTGTATTATAGTAGTAATTTTGAAGCCAGGCAAACCACCAGATTCACCAACATCCTATAGACCTATCAGTCTTCTCCCTTTTTTCTCAAAAGTTTTGGAAAAATTAATTCTCAAAAGAATAATCCCAATAATATCTAACTCAGGAATTATCCCAGAAACACAATTTAGATTTCGTAATTTCCACTCCTCTATTCATCAAATTAATCGTATAGCCGATGCAATTTCATCTTCGCTGGAAAAAAAAGCAATATTGTACCGCTGTGTTTCTTGACGTCACGCAAGCGTTTGACCGGGTGTGGCATGCCGGCCTCCTCTTTAAACTAAAAAAAATTCTACCACTTTCGCTTTTCTTAATTTTCCAATCGTATCTTGCTGATCGGCAATTTGCTGTACGATACCGCACAAGTTTATCAACATTATCCACAATAAACGCTGGAGTCTCACAAAGAGCAATAGCTGCCCCACTTCTCTTTAACATTTTCATTGTCAACCAACCGATTTCACTAAACACCATAGTAGCTCGTGTTTCTGAATAACTGAAAAACTGAATAATAAACTTTTGAAAATCTAAATACGCTGACGATAAAGCCGTTCTTTCCGTCCACGAAAACCCTCTTATGGCTTCTGAAAACCTTCAATTTCACCTTCATGAACTAGATTCTTGATATAAAAACTGGAAAGTTAAAATTAATGAAACTAAATCATGGCACATAACCTTTACACTCAAACACGGATTTTGTCTACCGATAACATTAAATGATATAGCAATACTACTTGAATACTACAAAATACCTTGGAATACACTTCGACAAAAAGCTGAACTGGTCACATCATATCCACTGTACAAAAATCAAATTCAACAACCGTCTACGCTTACTTAGGCAATTTCTCCACCCAAAGTCGAAAGTCACACTTCACACCAAATTAAACCTCTATAAACTTCTTTTAAAACCAATCTGGACATACGGTATACAGATTTGGGGATCCACTAAAAAATTAATTTTTAACAAAATTCAAACAACTCAAAATAATATCTTCCGCCTAATCTCTAATGCCCCATTCTATGTCACAAACCAATACTCCAAACTCCGATTTAAAAATGAAAACAATCGCATAAAACGCTACAAATTACTATATTCGATATCACAACTCTTTAAAAAATCATCCAAACAACCTCACAAAAGACTTAATCCTTAAACCTACCCATTCCTGGAAACCCCCCAAAAGGCTGAAAAGAAAATGGTGTCGCGACCTTCTTTTTACTTAACCCTTATACAAACATAAACTTCACGCTCTAAGGAGTGTCGTCAGTGGGCGGCTTCTCCAATTCAAATCTTCAATGTCAATATTATATCCATTTTCACTTATGTTTATTGTACTTATATTATATATATTGTGTAATTCATATAAAAAATAAAAAAAAAATTTTTATCAACTCTAATGCGCTTCTTTTTTAAATGTATACCAAATAAATAAAACGTAACATTATCTTGCTCGACTATAATTACTCCAAAATCTTTTGAAACTATATTAAACTAACTTTAACTAACCTGTGTTAAACCCTTCCTGTGTGCTTAGACAACAGACTAATTCCTACGATTAAGTAAATTAATTTCAGCGAGAACCTTAATTTTCTAGATTTAAAAAACTTATAGTATATATAAAAATATGGATTATTTTATCAACTATATAATAAAAACAAGGATTTGTTAGTTAATTAATTGTTTATCATTACTGAATCTTTATATTTTTATTTTGAAACAATTTTAAGAAACGATAATTATTTATTATATCGAAATGAAACATATATTTTTGTTTAAGATTGAAAAACATAATTATGAATTTACTTAAACACTAACAGATAGATAAAAAAATAAATATCTATAAACTATTTGTCTCATATGGAATTAGATGATTTATTAAACCGTGAAAATTTAAGTTTAATAATAGTTTACTGTAAGAATTATTATTGCTAACTATAATTTGATTAGAGACACGTCCATGAACAAGTTACTAGCGATATATAATACTTATTTACTTATTCCGTAGTTTTCAAACTTTTAACCTAAAGAAAATTACGATTTTAAAATTGTAATCAATAATGTTTTTCATTTATTAACTGAGAATACTATTTAAAATTGAATACTAAATAAAACGACACTTTCTTAAAAAAAATAAGGTGACAATATAAATCTAATTTATGGTTTCTTTTAAATATAAATGGAAATTATGTTGGTATTTACTGTTTTGGTTTATTGTTTTCTATATCAATTTATAAAATACATAAAATATTGTTTTTCCTTATCATTATTCTTTAAATATTTCATGTTATTTTTAAATAAAACTTTATAACCCAATGGGCTAAGTTTCTGAAAATTAATTCAATAAAAAATAATATTAATAAAAATCCAATTGTAGTCAATCACATATTATTATTTTATATGTATGCGGATAAATTAGTCTATATTAAGTACTAGTAGTATTAGAGTCAAATTTTTATCTGCGAAGATTATGACTAAAATTTTGCGCTGCTCAAATTGTTTAGTACATTTACCAAAAAATTATTTGAATCAAAATATTTACCTTTAAAAAAATGTATTATTGCGTTATTTTTATCAAACTATGACATATTCTATTCGAATTCATTTTTGGAATACCAATTAGGAATTTCATTGGTTTTGCAATTTTTGTTTTAATACCAACGTTAAACAGAAACTTACACTAAATTCAAATAAAATACCTATGTTTGTAACCTAATACAATACAATCTCCATTTGCAAACACGTCATATCGATGTGTAACTAACAAAAAATATGTTAACGAAGATTTTTTTTAAGTATCGTTAAAAAACAAGTAAATGTTCACTTTATGTGCAATTCGTTTTTCATTTTCCCATCATAGGCCCAAAATTCCCATTAATATAGATTAATTTTAATTTTTTTTTTGTATTTTACTAAATTAGTATTAATTTTATTTATATATTCGAATCTGTATACAAGTTATAAATGAAATAATTATAATTTACAACTGAATTGATTATTATTAGAAACGTAATCAAACATACAAATACAATTAAATTCTTTATAATTCTGAAATGTAATAGTGTTTAACATTGTTATAACTACACCGTTATTTTTACATTTTATTGTATCCTTGTTTAATTACAAAAAGCCATTCGTCATCAATATAATAGTCTAAAGTTCTAAGATGATTAACACGGTTTTAATAAAATTCTGAAACAATGCTATGATAATAAAACGTTATGGGAAGCGATAATAACAAATACAGACACGAATAATGTTCAAGTTATCTAAGATTAGGTAATAGTTTTAATCATATTTTCACTATTTTTTCTTAGTATATAAACAATAAAAATTAATGAAGAGCAAAATGAATAATAAGTATAAGTACTTAAAACGTATTTATGAAAACAGTTACTCACTTTTATAGAAATCGTAATTTTATTTTATATAATTAATCACATAAGAACTAATGTATTCTCTTCAAATTTAAACTCTTATTTTCTGTATATCGAACAATTATTTTATAATATTATTACACACGATACTCGTGACTTTCTATTTTATCTAGTACATCCAAACAAACGTCAATTCCTCTTTAATGAATTAAATTTTATTGATTTTCATTTGTAAACTGTTCACCAAATATCGTTATAAAATGTAATAATCAACCAATTAACAATACGTACTTACATCTATTATTTGAACAAATAAAATATGAACAATAGCAATTAAATATTAATACGTATAATAATTTGTTAGCAAAATCAATATAAATATTATATATAACGTATTGGTGACAGTGCTACATTAACTTATACAAGAATGTTAATATGAAAAATCATTAGCAAACAAAATAGTAATAAATATCTTTATTTTTAGGACCACTAATTTTTTTTATTTCCACAACATATCTACAATACCTACAAATTTCTGTTTAAAAATATTTAATATAGTATACTATAATCTAGTAAAACATATATATATATATATATAATAAACAACTTATCTAATTTGTTTTATTCGACATATTAGATTGTAACCGATACTTATCAACGTTGTGCTAAACAAAATGTAAGAAAAAATGTTTATTTGTATTTTATAAGTCTAAACCCTTGTTTTATTATGATCATTAATAAAATTTAAAAAATACAATTTACTGTTAATAACCTTTATTATTATTGTGTTTAAAACCAAGCATTTTTTACTCGCATTATCACCCATTTATTTTGTAATCTCAACGAAGTCATGTGTTTCAAACGACGTGTAGTAGGTTTGATCAGAGTGATGATCGAAAGCCATTTTAGATTTTCAATATTTTTCATAAACAAACAACACATACTGTTATTTTAACAGATTAATAATAATATTAATTTCAATTTGAAATATTGTGCAAGCGATCTCGAAATAATTTTTTAGAATAGTTTTATCACGAAACATTACTTAAGGAAGAAAAGATAGTGCACTGTGGGGAAAGAAGAAATTTTGGACTACCGGCGCAGCGTCCCAAAGGATATTTGACCGAATTTTCTGTGCGATCTACCTATGAGAAAATACTATATGTACAATACATAAGAGTAGGTAAATACAAAACACGTAGGTTCACCGTTGTCGCGGAAATGTGTTCGTTTCGATAATATGTGTAGACTTTGGGGCGAATTACAAAGCAGACATGGTTTAAAATTAAAATTTTAAGTCTCAGTCACTCTAGACGCTTATATCTTATGTATGTATATAAATTGGGGTTTTCATAAAGATCATACAGCTCTTCATTGTGTCTTTTTTAATATATTCTTAGGTCGTCATTATACACTAGTCCATATATATGTGATTGTTTGTTTAAAAATGTTCTTATATTTCCAATCACATGTTCTCACTTACTAATATAGTTACACTTTTATCCTCTAAGATAAAATTAATAATGTGAATATATAAAGTATAACAATATAATAATATTTTTAATTCCAATTGTAAATAACTTAACTACTAAAAAAGGTGTGCTTCAAAAAATAAAAATAAAAACCCGGTTAAAGTGCTATGCCGAAACTACCTTTTTTTATTCTAAAAAATTGAAAAATCAATGATTAATAAAAAACAATTTTTTCTTCGATAAAAATTGAGTAGAAGTATGCAATTCAGTGGCATATGTGTTCGTACAAATTATCAATGTCCTGAAGTTGAAATCGTTTTGGACAGTTTATTTTATCCACATATTCTTACTACTTATCATGTAACTTGAACATGGTGGATTAGATGTGATGAATACTACTCTGATGCTCTGATATTAAAACATTTATTTTATAGGCGACTGTATAATATCGTAATATTTAAGAGATTATCTTTTTTTAGCTATCAAATTTCTGTAAAGAAAAATTAAAAAGTCGTAAAAATATTAAAAAAAAAACCTCTTCTACTGTCATGATTTAAGCACTTAATCACATCTTACAAAAATGATTTACTACCAATTAATTTAATTTTAATTTTAGTCTAAACGTAATAATTTCAAATTATAATAAATGTTTTATTGAGACTTCAGAAAAGATAAATGGAATATCAGTGAAATAGATGCAAAGGCTTGATAATTTTGTTTGGGTATTGTTATCGATAATAAATATCCAACTTTGGTGTTATCAGCATAGTTTATCATAAATACACAAACGGTATAAAATTAAACCTTGTATTGGTGTATAAATTTCAGCAAATATAGTTTAATTAAAAATTAAAATACACGATTGATCTAGCTTCTTCTGTTGATTTATATATTATACTACAATAATACGAAAGTCATTATTTTTTTAAAATAGTAGTATGTGAAATATTGTATAAAAACCTTATAATATTTATAAGTCTACAATGCTTAAATCAATAAGATAAAAAAAACAGATTTTATTCTTATTAATTGTTCATGTTTATAAATAATCACTGAGTATATATTTGAAAATATTTATGTTACAGTGTGGTTTCTGTGTTGCATAGCACCAATTAAAGGTAACTATAGTGATTGGCCGGGATTCAAAAGATACAAAGATTGCGTAGAACCAACTGAACATATATGTCCAAATAAATATATAACATTCCACTTATATACAAGGTAAACATCAAATTATACAATATACAATTTTTTTTTGCTAGTTTAATGTGTATTTTATAAAAGGTTGAGTGTTTTATTTGGAATTAATAAACGTTGTATTATTTCATACATCATGATGTTTACTTTGGTTTACTTGAAAAGTAGTTAACATATGAGCCTAGTATTCTTAAACTTCTTAATATGTCACTTGACTCATTAAAAAAATAACGCTAATTATTATTAACCCGTTCAAAGAACCCCTTTTTATAAATTGAATATTATTAAATCATAATGTATAACTAAGTTATGTAAATACTTTTTCTAATATATAATATATAAAATAATAATATATAATATAATTTATAATAATATATTATAAAAATCAATAAATAAACAACACCCCAAAGAGTAGGAATACAGTAATATAAGAATTATGAACTAACAATTATTTAATAAAAACATGTAACATTAATTATTTGAATTATAAATACAAGTCTTCATCGTGGAGCATGAATCAAAAAAGAAATCAACATTTTTTATTTGATTGCATAACGATGGTAGGTGACACATCGGACTATTAGAGAGATAATTAGTTTTTGACTGTGGTGTAGCAAAAGGAAAATTTTGTCTTGAATTGAAGGAGGGTACTTTGAGACCAATTTTTTGTAATAGTTCAGGACAGACGATTTCTCCATTAAAGATTTTATAAACAAAAGTGGCATCAAAAACTAACCGTCTGGTCTTTAGTGATTTAAAACCTGCAATTTTTGCAATCTCATCCGTATTTTGGTTAAAAATCATTGTTTTATATGTATAAAAACAGAGGAAATTTCTCTGGACTTTTTCTAATTTATCGATAAATTTTAATTGATTAGGATTCCATAATATCGTGCCGAATTCAAGTGATGATCTCACTAATGAACAATATAATACTTTCAAACGTAAAGGGTTATTAAAATCATAGCAAGTACGTTTGATGAACCCTAAAATACGAAGACTTTTCCCATATATTTTATTTATATGTGCATTAAAAGATAAATCAGCTGTCAGAATAATACCTAGATCTTGTACTTGATTGACAGAAATGAGAGGGGACACCATTTATATGATATTTTGAATTTATATGAGATTTAGAGCGGTTGAATGAAATATGAACATATTTAGAGGTAATAAGAGACATACCATTTAATGAGCACCAAATTAAAAATTGATCTAAATCGTATTGTAGGGAAATAATGTCGTCGGTAGAATGAATAGGCATATATATTTTCATATCATCGGCAAATAGAAGAAATTTACAATTAGTGAAGCATTTATTCAGGTCATTAATAAATAATAGAAAGAGTAATGGGGATAAATGACCACCTTGTGGAACTCCTGACGTGGCGTTAATAATATTAGAAACAGAGTTACCAATTTTTACTAACTGTGAGGGTTCATTTAAATAAGAAGAAAACCATGACAGAACTGGATGAATATACAGATATGTATATTTATTAACATCATAGTTGAATTCTATTATTATTAACGAAAAAAAAAACGATAATGGGAGTACTAATCTTTAAAAATAATATTTTAAATAACGGCAATTCTTTAAAATAAAAATTGTCCTTACAAACCTGTCTTGTACATTCCAATCTCTGTACCATTTTTACTTTTTTATAAATATAACTCATTTTGATTTACGACATAAAGTGCACTAACCCATATTTCAGAATTGTTTTTTATCACAGTGGTTTAGAAGCTATTCATTTTCACTACAATAATAAATAAAAAACAATTTTCCACTGAAAATCACAATATATATGTATATATATATACTAATATAACATGCAAAAAACATTCATTTATAACTGTTGTACATAAACAATCTACGGTCCATATTGTATATTACGACGCATACTGATATAATGCTATATTCAATACGTGTATGCTCATGTACCAAATACAAAATAATTTCATTCGGCCAAGGTATAATAATACCAAAGCAAATACTCTGTTTGATCATTTATAAAGGTATGTTGTGTCGTATACATTCGTAATGAATGAAAACCAAATAAACAAACAAAAGTCAAACGTAAATAGCTTAGTGGTGTCAATTGCTTTTATTTTAAACTTCAATTGATTTTATAATATTATAATGATCTGAACCAAATATCGAAATTGTCATTTAAACACTTTATCTATATGATTAAAAACAATAGTTATGAAACATATCTATAGATATATATTATGTAAACAATAATTGACAAATTAACGTTAAAGTTTAAAGAAAATGTGCGATGAATAATAAATTCACAATATCGCGTTAGGATATAACTAAAGCGCACTGAAGTATTTTGGTTAACAAAAATAACTCAAATATTTGAACAAAATAATAATAATAATAATAATATGATATTTCTTTAATTTCTCCATTGAATATCGAATATACGTAGGTGTGTATAACACATGTCGATTTATTTCATATTTGACTATCATAAATATCTTGTGCCGCTAAGGTCATCGACTTAGGTCCCGGGGGTTATCAAAAAGGATGGATGAGTGGATATATTCCTTGCCCTCTAGCTTTCTTTTTGTATTATTATACTACCTACTTAAATAAACATTCATAAACCTTCAACTAATACTTATGATTACACTAAATTAATAAATTAGTTCAAAAATTATTTAAAATTTTGCTTTCAATGATATAATCATTTGATCAACTATTTCAAGTCCAATACAATATTATTAAGGTCCGATAATCCACGACGGTTGGGCACTCTGTGTAATAATTTTACACTGTGCATCAGCAGTATAAATTATTCGACCGTTCGAGTAGTTAATAAAAAAATATTCAGAATTTTAAATTGACTACCTAATTACTTAATACCATTCAAATATTAAAATAATTATAAATACTAATTTGTATTTTTGCATTTATATAACTAACAAAAAAAATCTGGAATAAACTGAAAGAAATATGTAAGAGAATGAACACCGGAACTAAAAACAAAAATGGATTGGTAATAAATACTCATCACTATGCATAAGTGAGTATATTGAATATATTGTGAATAAATGACTCTAAATATTTTCAAAGTGAAGAGACGGATCTTAAGAGCATGTTGAGGATAAATATGCATATAGCTATTTCTTACTTTCAACTTAAGCTTTTAAGCTTTAAAATAATTGTATTCATTTCGACTATTAAATGTTTAATACCCATAGATATAGAATATATGAAAGATCTCCGATACAATTACGTGTTTGGCTATCCACTCTTGAAAAATGTATCATCCTATACTAAATCTATTGCTGGAGTGCTGAGTGAATTTTACGTATGAGTAAGATATGCAGCGATAATAATTAAATATTTCCATATCGAGCTACTGCAAAACATATTTTTCGTTCAAAACTATTCTAATCGAAAAACTATATTTTCCCTCTATGTTTGTAACTTCCAGGAGTCGTCTAAAAAGGAAATAGTGCCGTGACTTGTTATAAATATAAATAAATAAAAAATAAAATAAAAAAAAACAACGAAGTTTTAGACTCAAGACAGCGTTAATTCCCAGCCAAGTGTCACCAATAGGTGACTTCTTAATTCAACATACTCATGTTAATATTATAATATCATATATATTTATTGTGCTACATTGTACAGATTGTGTATTTAAAGTTGAAAATAAAAAAAAATAAAAAAAAATAAAAAAAAATTTTGTAACTTCATTGGTTTTTTATGTCTTATTGATAAATAATAATTTAGTAGCTATGTTTGTTGTTCACTTTCTCTCATATACAAAACTCTCAACAATGTCAGATGCATAAAATACCAGCAGAGTTATATTGCACATAATATGTATATTATATCCCTAAAAACACAATAAATCTTTTTATGGATTGAAAGCAACTAGCACACAACTTTACAAAATATTGAAATAAATCGAGTTTTTATTTACAAATTAATTGTATCAAACTATTTCTTGAATCTTCGATGCCATACACTCCTATAGTTTGTACAGTTCTATACTTAAACAAATTAAATTAATGCAATTTAAGAAAATGGATTACTTTTGTAATTACATACTTTCAGATAATATGGGTAAAAATTATATAATGCTATACAATTTTTAAAATATTAAATTTCCAAAATTGGAATAATTAAGAGGTAATTTCGTTTATCGTTTCTTCCAATAGCTTCGTGTTGGGTCAAGTATTTTATTATTATTACTACTTTTCATAATATCTATAAGTTATTTAATTAACCTATTTTAATAAAACATTAAATATTTCACTCATTTAATAAATAAAACTTTTGAAATTAATACATAGTACAACACCATCCTTGATTGTGATATTCCCGTATTTGTATCACCAATTTATGTATACAAAGTACAAAAAAAAAAAAAAAAAAAGGAAATCTATTGAATTTTCAATAACTAAAAACATTAATTTGATAAAAAATTATAATACTGCTATATGATTCCAGAAGGGTGTCTACTAACTGTGTAAAATATATCGAGTATGACGAAATTCGCTAACACAAGACGACCAAAAAAACATGATTTAAATCAAATTAATAATGTAATACACGTAAACACAACCTTTCTCGCCGCAGTCCTCTTAAGGTCATTTCCATATAAATTTTACCACCTTTCGACACACACACAACTTGCACTGAGCCGGTTTACAGTATAACCTGCGCGCACGGGACTAGAACGTTTTTGTTACTGTAAGTACACGAAATCCCCCACCCCGGTGGTTACCCTTATGTTTTTGTACGCACTCTGAATAATATGTCAAGGAATGAGAATGTTGTGTATATATATGGTATAGTCGAAAAGGAAATAAACACAGAAAGTAGCAAATAAATCCAAGGGAAACACGTGGTCCGCTTACTCCTTTTTTGGTTTCTTCTCGATTCCGTTCTCCTCGCACGTCCATGATTTGTCAAAGATAAACGTAGTGACGGGTTTCCCACCGTGTTAGGAAAATGAAATGCTCTCAATGATCCTTTTCTTAGTTTTATTCTCTCCTCTCTCTCTTTCTCTCTTTCTTTCTCTCTCTTCCTATTTCCCTTTTTATCAAATTTTTTTTCTTATCGATGTAGTTTTTTTTTTACTTCATAAAACAACTTTCCTTTCAAAAATAAAAAGAAAGAAACATACGTAATTTTATTTCGGGTCAAGTACAGGAAGCAGACATGGAAAGCTACAAACGATGACGGGTCTCCTTCAATAATAATTTCATAGTATAAAACACAATTTTTATCCGAATATCTCCAACGTCACTTTACCCAAATTATAAAAAGCATATAATTATCTAAAAAAAAAAAAAAAATGGAAAACACATTAATATAAAATTCGTTTAATTTAACTAAATTTCATACTTATTTGTTTAACATTTTTTAGAAACCACCAATATCTATTGTTACTTTTATAATACTAATAATGTGCTTACAAACAACATTAATCTGTAAAATGTTTTAAAGCATTTTTAACAATATTAATTTTAAATTTTCATTGAACTTGTTTTTCTTTTCATTTTTATTCAATTACCAACCCATAAATTTAATGTAAGAATACTTAATTAATTATTAAATTAAAAACGAAAAGATAATAATGATATCCATTCAGTTCATCAAATCCAGTAATAATGACTTTGAATATTTAATAATTTTAAAAACATTACAAATTACACTAATAGAAATACTTATTGCATATAGTATTACTATTAGGTAATATGATATTCATATTATATTATACAATACATTATAGACATAATATGTAATACCTGTATAATTATATCCTTACTTACAGAGGACAATGTTCGGTGATTGATTTAATTATGTTTAATCGTTAAAATCATATTTTGTGCTTAATATAATCGAGCATTTGAATAAAATGATTACAAGTGTTATAATTCAAAAAATTGTATGTTAACGTAGGTTTAAGTTATAACTTATTATAACTGTGTTTATATTGATATTGTTGGTTAAAAAGTTTTCTCTAAAAAGAAAATGTCCACTATATAATATTTGTTTTATTAGTTTTAGTAATTATATTTATTATAATACTATACAATCAATAGTTTTAGTTTGTATAATATTATAATAAATATCAATACTAAAACTAATTAAACAAATATTATATAGTGGACATTTTCTTTTAAGTAATTAATCAATAGTTTTAGTTTAATTACTTAAAAATAAAATCTATAAGACTTTCGATTTTATAATAAATTTTAATCATTTCAATATCAAAACAATAAATTTAATCAGAGCACTTTTTTAATTTAACATTAGTTTAGAGTAAACACCAAAAAATAATACCATTTAAAATAATACTTTTTAAAATGAAAAAACATTAATTATAGCTATACTTACCAAATTCTTCTATAAATTAAACCTTCGTTACCAAATTAAGATTAATCGTGTAGTTTCAATATATTTTATATAACCTAACTAGTTATAAAAAAAATAATAAATTATAAAAGCTGGTTTTAAAATTTGTTTCCAAATTAAAAAATAATTAAAAATAAAAAACCTAATGATAAAAAAAACCTATGTATGATGTTTAGAAAAAGCCTCTTGATAATTATAAAAGTTAAAGCAAAAACATTTTTATTACAGCCTATGTTAAATGCATGTACCTATACAAATATACTTAACAATTATCCAATTCAAAACAATAATTAAATTACATTATATAAATTTTCATATGAAAAATAATAATATTAATGCTGCGGTACATTACATAAAAAAAATTAATAGTCACAAATGAAATAAAGTTGTACTAAATAACTTCAGCGTAATTGTACACAGTTAATTTAGTAAAAATATAAAATAATACAACTAGGAAAAAACTAAATATGTACTTTATCTCTTAAAAATCCACAGTAAAACAATAAAATCCAGAATAGAAACACTGACATAAGATTAACAATTTAAGATCGATGCTGCTGCTAAAAGATAATTTAAGTGTGTTTTATGTTTTGATTGTTTTATAGTAAACTCAGAGTAAGATTGAGCATATCTCATTAAATAAATAATTTTATCTAAGAAGTACATCTTATTCAAAATTATATTTCTTGAAAATTAGTTCACATTTCATTAACTAAACATGGCACAAATATAGTCTCGAGACTTTTAATAAACATATGAAAAATTCTTAACTTATTTATTTGTAAAAATTAACTATCAATATCAATAGCGATCAGTTCAATTTTAGCAAAAAATAAAGTAACCACTATTTTTGTTAAAATATTTAAATATTTTTACTTTATATACTTTTTGTTATAATGTAAAATGTAGTTTTTTATATAACATTTAAAATCAATAATATTATCCCTGTATTATTCTATAATTCCACCAGTCAATTAATAACTAATTAATATTTCTGAAATTTAATATATTTTTTATCTTCTACTTTAAAAAACATACTTTTATAAATATTGAAAATAAGACTAATTATTATAGTGGTGCAAACATCCATTTACCAGAGTCTTCATGTTCAGAACATAATAAAGACATACTAATAATAATTATATGTCATGTATATTATAACCTACAATCAAGTAAGCCATATTACCTATGATTTTACATTAATTTTATTCGACCATTCATTATACGCCCTTTTAATTTCAACAATTTCCCCCTTGAGTATAATTATAGATATATACATTTACTCCACTCGAAATCAGTCTTATTCTCATGTGCCTTGCAGCCTTTTTCACGAAGTAATAACGAGGTACAAACATATTAATACAGTCAAACACTTCATTTATTTCGGTTCTCAACGTTCAATAATTATAAACTATCATATAATAGCAGCTTTTCATTACAATAAATATTAATTGATTGTAAAAACTTGATGATTTCATGAATTAATATGTACCAACGTATTCAAACTTATTACATTTTTATCCCTCAATAATAATCAACAATTAAAATATAATCATAATTATGTTTTCATATAATACATAACAAAATATTACTACTTCAAATTAAATATTCAAACAGAATAATACTAATATTACTTCCAAAATAACTACTTTGATGAATTCTAGATCTTACTTCTATTTATTTAGTACACAAATTAGAGAATTTCTTTTAGACCTTTAACTCCCTCTTCCCCCTTTTAATTTCCAAGATGACTTGTCAAACCAAGCTTTGTTATTGTTTACATAATGATTACAGTGGTCTGTAATTCATAAAATTAACTTTACGAGCTTATTCGATAATGCAATTTAAATCCCAACTATATAATTGTGTACCTTTATTCAACCAATTTAAATATTTTTTCTAGCATATTAAATTAATTATAACTTCTAATATATTTAAATATTTGTAGTTGTTCTGTTTAAACGTTTCACTAGTATATATATTTTATTTTAAAATAAAAATATTAAAATGCAATAAATTGTATAACCTATGTTCAAAATAGAAAATGTTTTGAACTGGAACACTCAAAAAATTAGATATGAATAATAATAATAATTTTTAATTTTGATCATATTCATTTGTGTTTACTTTACAATAAAATATAATAAGTTAAACAGGTAATAAATAAATAGGTACTAAAAAAAATAAAGCTTAAATAATGTAGATACATATTTGAAATTCAATAGTTTAAAATAATTTTCACTATTCTACGTATATTTCATCATTTTTTCATACTTGCAGTGTCATCAGCTGAATATCTACCTTTGAATAATACTACATTTAAGCGTACATATTATCAAGACGAAAATCAGTGAGTGGCCAACACAATTAACAAATAAATGTGCAAATAATTTATTAATATTTAAAGAAGATCTGAAGAGGGGTTATAATTGCATTAATTGAGCTAAAATTTTGCTCGCATTCACTTGTAGAAATAGTATATTCGTAGGAATAGTAACTACAGTTTTAAAAGGTATTTTCAAGTCATCCGAAATATCTTATCTTCCTTCCAATTTGTATATTCAAAAACCTCAAACAAACTTTGTTGTCTTCTACAAAAGTGATATTATGCCTTTGCAAATATTCCAATAAGTCTCCTAGTTCATTTAAAGCATCTAATATTGCATTAGAATTACTAACAAATTCAACGCTGGAGACCATTAATTTTAGCTGGTCATATTTGCTTCTTTCTTTTGAATCCCTTGTTACATCTATTGAAGCAAATTTAAAAACCCCATAAAGAGCCGAACAATAATTAAATAATTATTATTCATGACAATGTTTGTTTATTCATTACTATTATCTAGTAAATATTAATTTACTATACGCAACCCACTGAATAGATAAAATTCTTCCTAATCTTAAAATGTATTTTTATGATGAACATGCTATTTTTCTTAACTCATTTTAATTTGTTGATAATCATGTTGGTAATTGATGGTATAAAAATAATAATTTGTCTGTAAATATTATAAAATTATGTATTCCAGAAATTGGAATTAAAATACTTCATTAACGGCAAGTCTCTTCAACTTTTAAAAAAATATTAGTAATTTCTATATTATATTATACTTTGTCGAAAGGAAATTTGATTACTCTAATCCTTTTAACAATGATACTGTCAGAAACGTCTTATCAAGTGGTAATTTTTTTTTTAATATTTTTCACGAACCTAAACTTTTAAATTCTATTTTTAACCAACCGGAACGAACACAAAAACTGCTCTTCCGGTGCAATCCAGTCCATTTAGAGCATCGTTTCTCAACCTTTTTAGTGTCACGACCCCCAAAATAGGTATAAAATATAGTCAATCACTTCGCGACCCTCCCCCCCCCCCCTTACATCTAGGTTAGGTAAAAATTTAAACAGTAAAAATATCCTATCATTAACCAAACGAAATATAACATTTTAAATACCAATTTATCAATACCATATCTAGTAACTTAAGGTTATCAATTTTATATCGGGTCGTTAGGAATTTCCATTAATGGAGTATTGCCCGTTTTTATGATGAGATATCTACATTTAATCGACCGCTTATTATTGTTATTTTTAATATTATTTTTGTGTGTTATGAAACGATTAATTTATCGATGACAGTCGCGCGTCGCTCGTGTTGTTAAACTCATGTGATATTGCGTTTATTAAGTTGGTTTTTAGCAGGCGCGGCTCCAAGGGGGGGGGCCACTGGGGCCATGGCCCCCCTCCCAGCTTTTTTTCAAAAATTTTAATTTTTCACATATTTGTCCTTGTGAACTGTTAATTCTGATTTTAATTACCTACCTAGCTAACAATTTTATTTAGTGGCCTAAAAAAACCATATGACATTAATATGAGGTGTGTGTCATAATAATATTATAGGAACGTAGTCGGACTCTGTATTCATTTGGAGAAACAACTATTATCAGTAATCACTTACAGGTTCCAGGTTAGAGTATTCTCTAACTCTAGTCCCCTCTAAGTCCCCTTTGAAATTTAGCGATGGCTGAAAAAAATGCCCCCCCCCCTTTGTAAGTCTCTGAAGCCGCACCTGGTTTTTAGTGCGTCTTTTTAGTTTTGTGTAATTTGAATTAATGATTATGGATAAATATATAACAAAACGTAATACTCCGTCTACTTCTAGTGAACCAGCGAAAAAAAAATTCAGGTCATATAACAATGAGTATTTGAAGTATGGGTATATTTCACTTGATAATAAGCCGCAATGTGTTGTTTGATTTCAAGTTCTATCTCAAGAAAGTATGAAACCTTCAAAATTAATTCGACATCTGGAAACAAATCACCCACTTTTAGTAAAAAAAACCAATTGATTTTTTTGAGCGTAAATTACTTTTTTTAAAAAATCAACAAACTTGTATTCTTAAATCAAGTCAGAACACCGCAACACTTGAAGCATCATATTTAGTAGCACTTAGGGTAGCTAGGGAATTAAAGCCGCACACGATTGCTGAGAACCTCATTCTACCCGCTGCTATTGATATGGTCAATGTTATGATAGGTGTAGAAGAAGCAAACAAATTAAAAACTATTCCACTTTCAAATGACACAATATCAAGACGAATTAATGAAATGTCAACTGATGTGCACAAACAAATAGTACAAAATTTAAAATCAAGTGAGTATTTTTCTATTCAGTTTGACGAATCAACAGACTTAACAAACTTGGCACAATTTTTATGTTTTGTTCGCTACGAATGTGACGGGACAGTTAAAGAAAATATGCTTTTTTGTAAATCAATACCAGGTCATGCTACTGGACAAGGTCTTTTTGAATTATTTATTGAAACAACAAAAAATGAAAATTTGGACTGGAACAAATGTATTTCAGTGTGTTCTGATGGCGCAAGAGCAATAACAGGGAAAAATAGTGGTTTAATAGTAAAATTAAAAGAATTAATGCCACATATTGAATGGACACATTGTTTTCTTCACAGGCATGCACTTGCTGCAAAAAAAATGACAGATAATTTAAAAAATGTGTTATCTGAAGCTGTAATAATAGTAAATTATATTAAAAGTCGACCGCTACAGTGCAGATTGTTTTCCACGCTATGTGAAGAAATGGGCTCCAAGCACAAGTCACTGATTTTCTATACTGAAGTTAGGTGGTTGTCACGGGTTGTCACGAGGAAAAGTTTTAACGCGGATTTTTGAGTTGCGAAATGAATTAAAAATATTTTTTAAAGATCGAAATAACACATTATTTACTTTTTTCCAAAATAATGAGACATTACTATTTTTGGCTTATTTGAGTAATATATTTTCACATTTGAATGACTTGAATATAAGCTTACCAGGCCGTGAAAAGAACATTCTAATAATGTCAGATAAAGTTAATGCTTTTATCAAAAAACTTGGTATTTGGATCATTTATCTCGTAAAACGAAATTTTGATACATTTGATTTAACATCAAACTACATTGAAAAAAATGTAAACTTAAAAAGTTCTATTCTTGATCGTGTTTTGGATACCATGAAGACACATTTAAGAGAATTGAAAATTCAATTACTCGAATATTTCTCATGTAACGACAATGACTTCTCAAATAGATGGGTTCTTAATCCATTTGATGAAAATATTGTTGCAGTTATCTAATTACCAGGTGAAACTCACAATCAACTGATAGAATTATCAGCTGATAAGACATTACAGCTACAATTTGCATCCCAAGATTTAAATAAGTTTTGGATTGCCCGGAAAAATGAATATGGAAGTTTAGTAATAGAGGCATTAAAAATTTTGATACCGTTCGGTATTTCTTATTTATGCGAAAAAGGATTCTCATCCATGGTGGCAATAAAAACTAAGTATAGAAATCGTTTATTATCACTAGAAAATAACTTACTTTTATGTATTTCAGATGTTGAACCACAAATTAAGCAACTTTTAAATTTAAAACAAATTCAAAGATCACACTAATTTTTTGTTTTTATATTTATTAATTTTTTATGTATATCCTTATTGGGATAATTTTATAATTATTATTTTAATTTTTTCAATAAAAAGTCTTAAATATTTAAATAAAAAGGTACATTTTGTAAATCAGCGTTTTATTATTTTTGACCTGCGCGACCCCGAGTCAAGGTGTTCGCGACCCCCTGGTTGTGAAACGCTGATTTAGAGTATTGTTAATAACTTGAAACACCATATAAACAGCGATAAAATTTTATTAAATGGTAATAAACTGTATATTTATACAAAAATTTCACATGTCTTATTAGCCAATACACGGTAAACTTAATTAAATGTAGGATTAGTTTATTTTAAAAATGAATTATATAATTATATTTCCAAGTACCACGTATATATTTCAACTACTTAAATAAAACAATATATTTTAAAATCACTTGAATAAAAAAGTTTAAAGTAGACTCTATCTCCGTCATATGGTGTAAAACTAAAGAAACACTCATTCCATTCGAAAATAATATAACCAGCTGCTTATTAAACTTAAAAATAAACATACTATTATAATACCAATATAAATTATTCGCTAAATTCGGAACTTAAAAAAGTTTCAAAAAGAAAACTGAGAAATGTGTTTCCTATATTTATTTACAAGTAAAATATTTAAATCTAAATAAACCTAAAGTTGTAAAAGGAGAAAAAAATTAAAAGTAAAATCCAGCATAATATCTTTATATAAAGTGTCACCATTCCAAGGATTTTTCTCTAGTGTGGCTGTGCCATAATTTATAATATAACATATTACATATAACATGCGTGCTTATTTTAGCAATAAATTACAAATTGTATGTCTTACAGGTTAACTAAAATGTGTATATTATTGACAGTGTTGGGAATAGATAACTAATAATTTATCTAGATAAAGATAAAGATGACTATACTAATTCTTATCTAGATACAGATAAAGATAGTTATACTAAATTTCATCTAGATAAAGATAAAAATAAGTACATTTTTATCTAGATAAATATGAGATAATTTCATGTTTAATTTTGAAAATATTCAGGATACTACAGCCTACAGATATTAGGTAAAAAATTCATAATTAAAAACATTTTTAAATAAATATCATTTTTTCAACTCATTTCAAATATTAATAAACATAAAATATAAAATAATTTTTTTTTAAATAAACTTCATAAGAAGATGCCAAATCATTCACTAACTTAGTATTAAAAAAACCTTAGATTTGAAAAATAAAATAATAATACTGTAATAATAACTTTTGTCGAAATATGTTCCAAGTACCTGCACAAATTTTGTTCTGCTCAGCTTTTCTCACTAATATCTGAAGACAATTAGTTTTAAGATACGCAAAGTACATTTATCGACACCTTCTGCAACCTCCAGATATTTTTACTGAACGGATTCTCCTAACACGTGTCATGTATTTTGTATTCAGTTCTGCTCTTAAATTTACTTATTTTACAAAACGTGAACAGAGTGCTAATACCAACTTTTAACGAATAAGTAAATAAAACTACTCCTAACCTATATCGAGATATATCGCTTAAAAGTATTCTTAGTGATACGCAAGCATTATTTAAACATATAAGTATTAAATAAATAGAAAAAAAGAAGGAGATCATAAAGTAAAACACGCAGCTTCGTCGACAGAAATATCAAATTATAATCAAATATATTTTTCTGATATTAAAAAAAACAATAATGACAAGCTCATTTAATACCTACTTTGCAAAACCATTGGTCGAAAAAACAACTAAATTAAACCAAATTAAACAAAGCATAGTACCATGGCTCCAAACCCAACAACCAGAAAAATAAGCACAACAATCTATCGACTAAGAATCGCTCATACTCGTCTAACACATGAACATCTAATAAACAATAAAGAACCAAGCATATACACTTCGTGTAACAAAATACGTTCAACTTTCATTGATAGTATTTAAATTGTTATTTGTAAAATTGTCATTTAATTACAGACTGCCGCTCAAACTACACAAAAGAAATTAAATATAATATTCCAACTTATCTATATAAAACCATTAAACCAAAAATCACTGTGAACCTAATCCTTTTCTACAAGGATACCGGATTTATATATTTTAATATTATTATACTTAATTTTTTCTTTTAATTCATAGACACAATAATGTAGTTTAAAAAAAATGTAACTAATGGTCACAGCTGCTGAATTTATATTTAGATCAATAAAATAAATAAATAACAATCACAGATGATAAAATAATAAATTAAATTATAATTATATTATATTATATTATAAACTATATAATTTGCTTTTCACAAAAGCTTATTTTATCGATTTATTAAAAAAATAACCTGAGCCAGAAGCGTTATAAATTACTAACATTAGATGCATTCGTAATTATTTGTGTTTTTTCTGATATGTATATATGTGTATATATATATATACATACAGACCGTTCTCTCGGGTCATATTGTCGGGACTAGGTACCAAGTCTATTTTTAAGTGATCCAGAATTATAAAAAAATTAAAAATTTTTACGAGCTCCGACTAGAGCTTAGGTAAATAAGCTAATATCCTATAATAATAACCTTGTATTATTGAATTAAGACTGTTTATATTTTTATCACATACTATATATAATACAATAATAATACTTATATTTTACTTTAATCATCGGTACCTAGTGGTCATGGGTGTTCCTCGAAATGAATTATTCTTTAACTATCTGATACGAGTTATTAATTTTACATTTCAAATTATATATTATGAAGTTCCTGCTTATTATTTATGTCTTAAAGTATTTAATCTTCTCTCAAAAATATAACAAAAACCTACTATACCGTTTAAAAATACATTAAAATGAACTTTTTTTTTTATGATAAAAAAATAAAACTTATTAAAACAGTACTGTCGCAATGATATTGGATGTCAAAAACCTTTTAATTACCGGTTTTCATATATAATTAGACAAATTTTTCGTTTGAGAATCAGGCATATCCCTAAAAAATTAAAGGATCTCTGCAGATTTAATTTGCTCAATGCCTAGCATAGCTAAGTACGGCCTTGTATATACCTGCCATGATTGTTTATGTACAGATTTTACAATAACCACCGTCATATAAAATTTGAAAGTTGAAGATAAATTAGATAAATTAAATAAAAGTTACATTGCATTTATCACGAAAATTAATAGTAATCGTATATACACACTATACCTACCTATTTTTATTTCGCTCCGGTGAATAATTCAGTTTTCTCTTATTTTGTCATTCTCATAATTTTTTTCAGTTCCATTGGTGCTGGTAAATTTATATTTCAGACTTAAAAAGGTTCGGATCATAAGTGTTTTTATGATACGTGTATAATACGTGAACTCAGATAATGTAAGAGCACCGTTGTTGTTCGCACAGTGCTTGTCGAGTTCACAATAAAGAATACGTTTTATCGAACGCGTAGGTGCTCGAGTTAATTTCGTACTGTTCAAAATAAGAAAAATACCTAGTAACGGACAAGAAATACACGAATTTAAATAAAATATCCATACAAAATATAGATACGACAACGTAGATAACGCAATGTGTCAAGTGTATAGTCATTATAGTCATGGTAAACATATATTAGACATCATGCAATGCATCAGTTGTAAACACGACATAATTTATTAACACACGTATTATGATCATTATTATTAAATGTATACTACAGGATAAGTATGTAAAGATGAATAGGAAACAATAGCGTATACAGATTTTTTACGGGGGGGGAGGGGGGGTAAACAAATTTGAAACTAATTAATTTTTTTTTGAACTTTGTGTGTCTTATTATAATCATACATTAAACATTTTATTAATATTTTACAATGATTGTTAAAGTTGAAATAAATTCAATAAATCAAAGGTTAGGATTGGGAATGTTGTTAACGATAAAGAAATATCATTATTTTGAAAAACGTCTTCGTCATGACCGGAAAGTTTTGGTTTTTTAATAGCTTTCAAAGATTTTGAGGCAGTCGAGCTAAGGTATTTCAAAATGTAGGTCTTTGATTTATTTTACTTATGGTATTAATAAATAATAAATAAATTATAAAACGCTTATACAAATCGCAAACACAACATGTACATGAAATTGGTCCCTCAATTATGTCCAATCGAATCCGGACCTATCCCCAAATGTAGTAACATTTTAATAACTACAGTGGAATCTCGATAACTCGAATCGGTATGGGGTGAAAAAAAAATTCGAGCTATCGAAAATTCGACTTATGAAAAACCTCGATAACTCGAATCGACAAAGAATTTCGAGTTATCGAAAATATTTTTTTTCATTTTAAAACACAAATACATACATACTTAATTTTATAATTTTATTTATTCATGTACATATTTTCTAATAAATGTATAATATATGTAGGTATGTATATTGTATTAAAAAAAACATATTCTATAAAAAAGTATTAAGCAATAAAGTATGTATGTATAAATGTTTGTAAAAAAAGAAAATATAATGTAATAAATAAAGTAGAACTTTTTTTTTAAAAATCAGATATTTTTAATTGTTTTTTATTGTTTGACCTATCTGTAACGTTTTCAATAACGTATAGCGCGGAAAAAATCTCATCTACAATTTCTAGTTATTCTTAAATCTACTTATGGACAACCTGTAAACTATCAAATGCCTGGGCAAGAGTAGTTTTAGTTAGTAAGAGTAGTTAGTTTTATTATATCGTTGAATTTATAACTGTACCTTTTAAGCATTAGGTAAAGATTAGATTGATAATATTAATAGGTTTTCGATTACGATTATTGTTATTTATAATAATACACTTAGTTATTTAACCTTCGAGTCATCAAGGTATGTACGTGTTATATGTACATACATAATATATGTATAATATAATATTTAATATGTAATATATTATATTATTATATAAATTCGAGTTATAAGACGAAATTCGACTAAAAATATTTCGACTTATAGAGAAATTCGAATTATCGAGAAAATGTATCACACATATCATATATTGTAAGGACGAGGCCAAGGCATTCCTTCGAATTATCGAAAATTCGACTTATAGAGGTTCGAGTTATCGAGGTTCCACTGTAATTGTTACAGCGCATATTTTAACTAATATACAGGGTGACATATATGTCATCTCATAAATATTTTTTTGTCCCCTTCAAAATAATATATTTAATTACCAGGTGATAACAATGTTTTTGTTAAAATTCAGATACTTGTAATTATTTTATAACTTTATTTATTAGTAATTAATTATGTTTGATTTTGTAACATGTTTATCATTTCGCTTGATGATTTAAAGTCGAAAATATAAATTATATTGGTTATCAGAATATCTACAATAGAAACCCTATCCGATAAAAACCATACAATATTGTATTATATTGTATTCTATTCAGTGTTTGGAAATAATGTCGTTCATGAAAAAACGTTCACGCGTTCATGTTCAAATTGTATGAACAGTACGTGAACGTCACATACTGTTTTTTAATTAAACGTGAATGTGAACAAAGTTTATATTTTTAATACATTTTAACGATTTTTGGGGTGTTCAAATGTATTTTCAATTTTAAAAATATATGTATAAATAACATTGATTATAATATGTTTAAGTATGTATTTTAAACATAAAGTAAAATATACCTAATACATTTTTTGAAGTTCCCATTTATACAAAATGCAGGTAGGTGATAAAATAAAAAAATTTTAAATGAACTGTCAAATGAATGAGTTAATTTTTTCATAGAACTTGAATGACAATGTGTCCACTCTACACTTTAAAAAAATGAAGATAAACAAGAACCAATTCTATTTTTACACACTGAACGTGAACGCGAACGAGTTCAATTTTTAACTGAACATTCTGAACACTGATTTATATATAATACTACGAGTTTGAATTGTATTATTAGAGTTTTTAAGGTTTAAATATTAAACATGAACATTTTTTTTTCATAGGTTTATAAAATGTTGATGTTGATTTTATCGATTTTGATTATATGCGTGGACATTTTTTTTTTTTGTCGCCCGGTGAAAATGCCTTAAAATATTCACTGAATTGTAACCAACTTCATGCAATTTGTAACTAAAAAATTTCAGAGAAATCAATTTTCATTTCGGGGGGGGGACTAACATTTTATTAACTTAAAATTTTTAATATACAACACAAATATAAATATAAACATAATATTATATTTCTATGATGGATAAATTATTATTCCTTTAAAATATATTTTATAGTATTTATCTATACTTATAGCAATTGTTAAATTCTCTTAAATTGTAGTACATTGAAAGTTCGAAACTCTTGTAATTGCTAAATAACATGTCGATTTCATACAAAAAAAATTTTTATGTAAATACTTACTTATAGTTTATTATTTACAACTGACTCATAAGAATTTTCGTTTACCTGACAAAATTAATATTTTCTTCAAAGGAATAGATTGAGTTTGTTACTTGCATGGTGTTTCGTCACGTTCTTCAATTTAATTTATTTAAATTTTATAAGATAAACATTTTAGAACATAATATTTAGTAGATAAGGTTTTAAACTTGTTACCAAATGCTATTTGTAAACTAAATAAAATATAAAATTTATAAGCAACTAAAATTATATTTGAGCTACTTAAATTTGTAATCTACTTTAAGTCGTATTTCTGTGTACAGTTTTATTTAAAAATAAAATTAAAAATAATAGTATTAGAACTGTATGAATAAAATCATAAATCTTTATAAAAATTTTTAAAATTAATATGTTATATACCTACACAACTAAATGCGGCCTACTACTATAACATAGTATCCGAGTGATTTTTTTTTTTTTTTATTTGCTAATCAATGTGTGTTTCCCAAACAATTATTGACCTTTTTAATGTGTTAAATATTGAGTGTCTCGAATAAAACACAACCAAACCAAAAATATGAAGCTATATAAGAAAATATAAATATATTTTTGATTAGTGGTGAGCGATGTAAGGTTAACTAACTACTAACTAACACTTAACTAACTGTTACACGTATTATGTATTACGTATACTTATTATGTGTAACGTAAACATTATTCAACTAAATTTTAATGATAAGTATTCGAATAATTTTCGGTTATTTATTTGATTAAACATGATTGATAATTTAAAAAATCAATAACTGACATTGTATTTTAAGTTACATGACTGTTAATCGTATTTTATTCAGAATAAATGAAAAATATTATTAATGAAACAAATATATATATATATATATATATACAGTAGATTCTCGTTATGTCGAATCTCAAGGGGAACAGAAAAAAGTTCGAGATATCGAGTTTTATTAAAAAATAAAAAAAATAATATAAATGCATGTTGTATAATGTATATGAATAATAAATAATACGAATATCTAAAATACATAATTTGAATAATAAAAAAACTAATATAAATGTATGTTGTATAATGTATATGAATAATAAAAATAAATTAAAATACTAAAATGACTGGATAAATAATTTTTTTTTAAAAAAATCTGTCATTAAGGTTTGCTTAATATTGCTTCTTTCTAATATTACGTCTTCTAAATTATCTAATGCAGAAAAAAAATATATATATATATATATTAGGGTGGCCCTTATATAATAGGGGGTTAGGAAAATTAAATATTTTTAGTTTCTCACCCGCCCAATTTTTTCATTACCATACGAAAGTTATATGGGTTAAATTTGGTGATGATTAATTACCCCCTTCAGGTGCCGCAAGAGGGTTGAATATTGATAAATAGGGTAGTTTTAGGGTTGTTTTGATTTAATTCAAAATATATCGCATTAGACATAAAATTGTATAGAATCTAAATTGTAGATTTAGATATTGTCTATAAATAATGTTCTTACAAAATTTCTGGTAAAACTAATATTTTCTGTGAAAATTAGAATAAAATAAAAATGATTACCTTTTTCTGAAAAAAAATCGAAATTTTCAATATATTTTCTATATGATTGCTTTCATGATAACATACTTACGAATCTTCAAAGATGAAATAAAATTTAATTTTTAATAACTAATGTACTAAAGCTAATTGTACTATTATTGTTTTACATTAAGACATTAAACTTTAAATATACAAGATGTTAACTTAATCTTAAAAAAAAAATAAATAGTGGTTCAATAGAGTATTACAATGTAAAAATTAAATACGTTACATTCAAATAAAATATCTATTTATTATGAACGAATTAATGTATTTTTTTTACAATCAGGGTAATTTTTTTTATAATCATTAACAACTTGTAATAGAAATTGTTTTTGATTTTCATCGTTCGTCAATATATTATTGTATTCTTGAATTAACTTAACGCCACTTTCTGCAACATCATTTATGACTGATAACTCCATTAAAATATTAATTCCTTTTTTATAGTCTTCTCTTTCTTTCCAACTATCCGGGTGGAAATCTATGAAGTCGGTTGAAATTTTAAATCTTGAAAAAAAGTTGACTGTTTCTGGTGATACAAATTCATGAAATTCTTTTTAGATTCTGAACGGAGTGAAGAATGTATTGATTTTACAATGATGTGTTTTTTTTTTTTTTTTTTTTTTTTTTTGTGTCTGTCGACACGTTTTGGGGCAGTAAAAATGCTTCGATTGCCTTATGTAGCAACTTTTCTGAAAGGAAAGTGAATCTATTTGGTACTTTGGGGGGTCAAAAGTTAAAAATTTCCAATATTTTTTAAATGCGACGGGAAAAACCATTAAAAAATTTGGGAAAAACGGGAGTTTTTACGCAAAACCAGTTTTCGACATAATCAAATTTTTTATTTTGCTATAACTCAAAAACTAATCGATGTAAATACTTGAAATTTTCACCAAATGTTTAGATTAGCGTTCTCTATACACCATTCAATTTTCAAAGTATTTTGACTTTTATTAAGCTATTTATAGTTTATTTATAGTTTTTTATAACTATTTATAGTTACTATTACAGCTATTTATAGTTTAATATAAGTTTGGGTTTGAAATTCGATAAGAACTTTACTCAAAATGTGGACATTTGGGTGACTTATAAAATTAATTTCTTAGATGAATGTGAAAGGATTCACAGGAATTTGTATTATTACATTTGTATATTCAACATATACCATCGCAATAGATATTAACGTATTTAATGTGAGAAGGCACATTGCAATACAAAACAAAAATAACTGGCGAAATTTACATATACCTATTTCAGGTAAGAAAAAAAAACTGGCGGAGTTTACATTAGACCTTTTATTACCTTTTTATCTTGACCGGTATTCTGGCGGAGTTTAAAATCGCCCAAAAATAATAATAAAAAAAAAAAAAAAAAACAAATTAAAACAAATTTTAATTTTCAATAAATTAGTGATTTCAATATTTTCAAACAATTTTTTGAAAATGGGTTTTCTATAGTTCTTAATGGAACCATTAAAAGTATAATAAAATTTAGTAAAATCTTTGTTAAATTTATCTTGTGTATACTTCTTACGATGTACTTTATTAACTGCATTATCCTTAGAATCGTTGATTTTTAATCGTTTTCTGATAAATAATTTTCATACGAATCAAGAACGAATTGATCATGTCTTCTTTTGAGATGAGACTTAAAATTTGAAATTGAAGATAATGATCCTTTTTTTTCGACGCAACATAGTTCACGTATTACACATCTAACTATTACTTTATTTTTGTCCGTTTGAAATTTTATTTTAAAATACTAACCATCTAAAATGGACATAGAATCCGTCATTCCAGACACCTCAGTAATATTCTCAGTTGACTGTTATGTTGAAATTATTGAAGCTTCATTATTTACATTCGAGGAATTCATATTAAAAAAAATTAATATTTTAAATTAAATTAAACACGGCTGTCGTCTGTCACATATTCATTCTTCATATGTAGGTACTCGTACGTAGAATAACTAACACAGCCACACGATACAAATAATTATAAAATAATCTTTAAATTTTTATGCACCTATATGGTAGTATAAAGTACATTTAATAAAACAATTTGAACACATTTTTATTTAAATAATTATAAAAAAAAAATGATTTGTTTATCAACTTATTTACTCAAATAAAATAATTGAAAACTATTCGGATAACTATCTTTGAAATTTAGTCAAATCATTTTTTATTCGAATAACCATAGTTAAAAAGATTTTTATTTAGATAAAATGTTGCATAACTCTGATCATTAGTCATTAGTAGAAGTACAATAATCCTTAAACATTATTTTTTCGGAAAAATCTTCTTGTAATTTTTTCTTCATTTTATTGTTATTGACAATAACAATAACTTATTGTCTAGGTTAAAGTTATTCTGAAAACCATATAGAATACGTCATAGGTGCGTACTTAAGGTAGGTCGAATTATTTCAAAATTGATTAAATATTTATTTTGATTTGGAGCTCCTTTTCTCATCTGCTGGTCAACAATTTTACACTAATATACTGATTTTCGATTAGCATATAACCTAAAAGTATGCGTATAATGTACCTGCATGTAGTACATAAAATTTGGAAGTTTGGGTACAATACGCGTGTATTAAATATACGAATTCTTATGGGCTCGCGAAACGTTTCCGACGACGGAGGTGAATCACAACCCGCTGAACATTGCTCACTTGTACTTCAGAAATGGAAGGGAATGGCTAACAAGAGAGATTTGTCATCCGGGACTTCTTGTTCTAAATTGTGGAGGTGTTTATATTATACATATATTTGTATGTGCTTGTGTGAATGTATGTAATACATATGCGTGTATTTATATAAACAGAAAACACCAACGACGATTAAAATGTTCATAGCTTTATACATATTAGAAATAATTTTAAACATATCTACTGTGGTACTGAGCAAAGGAAAACATATGACTATACGGTTGAGAGAAAAATAATGTTTGTTGTGTGTTATAACTTTAAAAAAATATGAGTATTATACAAAATAAAACACAATCTACGTAAGTTAATGTATAGAGGAACACACAGAGAAACGTTTACCTTTAATACATTTAATATTATAATATACTTAAATATGTATGCATGTTTGTGTGTATGTGTATATGTGTCTTGCGCGCGTGTGAGTGTATACGACGTGAATACAATATCGTATCGTGTAACATATACATTTCCACCTCCAACGTAAGAGATCTAGAGAAGAAAATATATGATCTGTATCGTAGCCGGGTGGGTACGAAAAGCCCCATGGATAATTAAAATCCCCATGTACTATGCGCTTTTGTACACCCCGTAGACCGTTGACGATTTTAATTAGACGAGAAGCTGCGGCAATGGTGAACAACACTGAATAATAATTGTAAAAGTGTGTTCGTGCGTAAGTACATATTATAATATGAATGTATGAGTTGTGTTTTTTGTACGCACGTTTGTACCCTAAGGACAGAATAGAAAAAAAAATTAGCTAGACAAAACGAAAAACAAAAAATTAATAATTAAAAAAGTCCCTCATTGCTATGTTTTTGTTAAACACAATATTATAAAATATTTTAAAACATAGGGATACGACAGACTATGAACTAACCGAAGACGAAGATAACTTGCTGAAGGCTCCTTTTATATCGAAAGCGCCCATTAAGATGCTTGTACATGGTTACACTGGTCACCAAAACTATTCACCAAACACCGAGCTCAGACCAGGTAATATAACCATAATATTACATTTAATGTCTACCATGAGTTATATATAATATACAAAGAGTCATTTTTTTTTAACGTGAACCTGATAAATTCAGGATAATATTTTATAATTTTCTACGTATTATTAAGGTTGCCGCACACTAGATCAGAACGGAACGGAACGCCACCGAATTGTTTGTTGACAATATTTTGGCGGATTCCGAAGCATTCCGATCGCAAACGCATGCGCACTGACACGGTCATCATTGTTTTGTACTTTGTAGTTGTGAACACAACGACAACTGAAAGTCTACAACAATAAACTTTTTTATTATAAACATTTTCAATATTTTTCCATTCGTTTGCTGGTATACATTTTCGAAATTTTGTATTTGTTTTCTGTATGTCAGGTTTTATATGCTCTAACAATTAGCAAAATTTTTCGTAACTCATCCGGAAGTATTGAAAAAATGTTTTATTGTCCTGTTTTAAATGCGGGAATAGTGTATAGAACTTCCCTTCTTTTTCCCTTGCCAAATGTATGCTATGAACCCATAGTATATGGGTATATTGTCGTATATTTTTCGTTTTCTTCAGCTTCTAACAAAAAGAGCTAGTGTAAATATAATGTCTTCTTCGTCACTACTTGTATCACTCATTATAATATTATATTTTATAAACACTCAAAAATATTCAAAATAAATAATTTAGCAATAAATTTTAGTTCAACCGTCGAGCTTGAGCGATGAGATCAAAATGACCAAGTATATATGGCCGCGGAATTCCGACTAGTTCCGACACAGTGTCCGGACAAAATTCGTTTCCATTCCGTTCCGATCTACTGTGCGGCAAGCTTTATTGTTACAATTTTACCTCTTACAAGTTATGCGTATAATTTTTTACTATTGAAATTATTCTATCTTCTACCAATATTAAATAAAAACATATAACATCAGTTTGTGAAAACATTTAAAATAAGTTTTTTCAGAAAAAAAATTTCTTTCAGGATTTAAGTATGTAAAATAACTAATTGCCAACTAAAATAAAAATCTGATATTATTTTTGTATAAAAAAAAAAAAAAAAAAAAAAGTTCAACTCAAAGTTAACTAAAAACTAATAAAAAATATTCAAATTAAATAACACACAAATTACTAATATTTTTTTCTTATATATAACCTGTTATTCATTAAAATATCATCCTGTATAATATGTAAAATATGATAATTTTTGAAAATTTACAATCTATATTAGTAAGAACACAATAAGTAAATGTGGCAGTATAAACAACAAAACAATATATGATTAACAATAAACACATATTTAAAAAAAAATGATAAAACTCCTATAATAGGTGAGACTCCACGATTAGATAAAATACATAAATTATATTGTTGATATTTATATATTTTTAACTTGAAACTAATATACTATTATTCTAGAAAAAACGATTCTAATTGAAAAAAGATAGGCTTTTAAATTTAAATATTTAATGTTTGTCATAATCTTAATTTTTTTTGTTTTTTTTAAGTTTTTGTCTAACCAAAACAATTACTTATAAAAATATTTTTGAAAAAATCTAAGACAATTTGAAATTTCTAACTATCTATAAATAACTCTAGATATTTTTTTTTTAAATTATACCAATTATATTGAATGAAAGTATGAATACATATATTCAGTGAACAGTCCAAGTATCTACGATTATTATTTCTCGAGTTGAGATCAAAACAAAAATTCAGCATATTAATAAAATAATATTAATATTAATCATAATTTAAATTATAGTAAATAATAAATTAAAATCGCACATCTGTCGCAAAATGGTTGGCCTTTTTCTATAAACCTCCGTCAATTTTTTGTAACTAGCTAAAAAATGATCATGAAATGTTTAAAATGACTTCCTTTGGAAGTACCAATCAGAACCCATTTCCTATCTTTTAATTCTTATTCTTTGATAATCAAAGTAATTCTTTCGATCAAAATCATGTACACAACTACAAAAAAATACACATCATATATGGCACAACCAATATACTATTACTAGTTTCTCTCAATATCTAATAGGTAAATGTCATGAATCTTAATTTAAAATATCATTATTGTTCATCTACCTTAACTTTTTAATTTATCTTTACTCAAGTATGTCTGGGATACAAGACATTTACTTAAAATCATTAATTATGTCTTAACAAGTTTTCAATGTCTTCTGCTATTCATGAAATAATAGTATACCCAGGCACTTTTTTTAATAAGAAGGATTCAATCTTATTTTGAATAACACGAAACTACCAATACTAAAAGTAAATTTGTTGCTAATTTAACTATCAGGTATACTTGTAGCAGATTATCTGAGTAAATAATACTTAGCATATTTTTAGTACATATTTAAGTGCTTATATGTATGTTTATAAAAGCATTTTATCGCACTTATAACAACTTTTTTTAGAGCTACAAGTTATGAGTCTTAGTAATAATCAAATCAATGAATATAATCAATGTTTTTTTCTATATAATACATAGAAAAGTTATATTATAATCTGTTTGTTTCTTTTTTACTCGTTGATTATTGTACATTAGAGTTAATAGTGTTCAAGGATAAGTTTCAAGGTATTACTAATTATTAGAAATACCACTAATCATGGAAGAATTAGAACAATTTAAAATAGTAAAAACATGTTGAGAGGAGATATTTTAAGGCAAATCAGTGAGAGGTTTGGTGGAGAGGAAAAATATAGTGGAAGACCAAAGAAAAAATGAATAAATGGAATTAGGGGTAGCAATATGGTATGTGTTCATGAGAAGCGAAATACTGATTAAAAGGAAGTGGACTAAGGTGATTGACCTTATATATACATTTCAATAGTTGTGAAAAAAGGCAAGGCTAAACCAGAAAAAGTAATACCGGATTAGTATACAGGTGTTAATTGTGAACAAGACGAGCGACGTGTATGGACGATAGTTGGTTTTAACAGTTATAACAAATTCAACAAATTTAAATTGGTATATTTGCATCTTATAATTCAAAACACGATACTGTAGTATCCAATCTTAACTAAACATTGTAAACTACTTATAATTGATTTCTGTTTTGCATTTTAATTTTAAACTTATTTATTATATTATAATAACAATGTTTTAATAAGTACTCTGAATTCATATATTATATTGATAGTCGCATTTCAATTTCAAATTTATAATGCATTTATCAATATTATATATTTCAGTTAGGTAATAAGTTATAGAGTAGAAGTGAAAACAATATATTCCCAAATTTTAAGTATATATTGCGAATATAATATCAACGTCTCGATACAAAACTGTAATGACTTAAAAAAATAATATATCTGGAAGTAATGAATACCTACTATCCATAAAATCTTAAAAGCTCTATGGGACATTTTGTTTTTCAAAATAAAGCCGATCGCTACCCTAGGTGTTTTCTCATGATTTCAAACTTGGTAGCCCGGGTTTGCAGTAATAATAATATCATCTCGAGCAGAACCGTATTGAGGTGGATTGACACCCCTAGCAAATCGTCGAAAACGTACTCTCTTTGGAAAGAAAAGTCTTATTATACTAGAATAATAACTACTAATAACTTAATTTATTTGCATATATTTTATTAGTTTTATATTTTATTTTGTTAACATTTTTGAGAGTCATTTCGGTGATTTTTTTCCAGTTTCGCTTTTTAATATTCTGATTTTCTCTATAAATTATATTTCAACTTCATTTTTAATTTCTATATCTATATTATAATATTTTATATTTTTCATAATAAAATCAAGATTAAATGCCAGGTTTATCGATGTATAGGGTGCGGCAGAGCCGACTGACGAGTTTTGATGGGCTATAAATAACGAACAGTAAAACTTAGAGAAAACCTTTTTTTTAGCGTGCCGAGTGGTGAGTTCAAATAAATAATATTTACTATTTGTTAGTAAATATAAACAATTATGAGCCGGTACGAAAACATTTCAGGAGGAGGGGATCCAGACCCCATGAACCACCCCCTCATTTAAATACATGACTGTTTTGGAGTACTATAGTGTTATATTACAATAATGTGTAAACGACGATATAATATTTACTAACCATCGGCCGAACGCTTTTTCTCCTACAGCTTACCTGAAGTATAAAAATCTGAACGTCATATCGGTGGACTACAAGAGCTTGGTGCAGCCACCGTGCTATGTGCAAGCGGTGCACAATGTGCCATTGGTAGGCAAATGTACTGCGTCCTTTCTCAACACTTTGTTCGACGTCCGAAAGGACATCAAAAAGAAACAATTGCACGTCATCGGGTTCAGTCTGGGTGCTCAAGTGGTCGGCCACGTAGGACGGCTGATGAACACGACCATAAAAAGGATTACCGGTACGGTAGCAACCGCGATATTATTACAATTATTATTTACTCTTATGTGGGATATGGGCGCCACGATATGGGTGCAAAAATGTAAGATAGAGACTATTATTATCACTACCGGATTTTCTAATAACCTTTATTACTTTGTAGCCATCGATAAAAATAATTTTGTATTTCGATACAATTTTAAAAAATATACCCCTACATATTTAACTTAAACAATTTAAGCATAATGAGAAATCAGCGTATATGCCTTGCATGATGCACCACCTCCCTAAAAATATTCATGGTGGCGCCTATTATGTGAACGAAATCCATGCAGTTTTAATTCATTTCGATGGCAATGCCGTAGTAGTATAAATGTGCATATAAATGGTATCGGACTGGAAGGGAAAAAAGAACACAACAATATTATTTGTGATTTCTGTTATATTGCATATGAAAATTAGTATAACACGTTCGGCAAACCCATGAGAAAAATAAAATCTCATACCTGTTTGGTACTATTTTATTATCTACGCTAATTATTTAACCGTTCGGGAGAAAGTTCAAGAATGGGTATCGCCCACACGTACGTATTACAACAATAAACTTAAACCGTATAATGGAATTGGAGTGCAGAAATGGCGTTTGAGTATTGCTTTGGCTTATTAATGAGAAAAAACCTTTTGATTAATTTTGACCTTTTTATATAAAGTCGATAATAAGTAATCTGTAATACCGTTTTACGTAACGTCGTGGGCTCTTCTACGTATTTTTTTCAAATTATTAAGAAAAACAAGTAAACTATTGATATATACTATTTATAAGATCATTGGAAATAGAGGAAAGCGTTTAGTTGCCAAAAATATTTATTAATTTAGGAGAAAAATTCAACTTTTTTTTCTTTGATATTATTAAACAAATTAAATGAAATATAAAATCCATAAATATAATTTTATCCAACCAATTTCTTATAATTTATTTCCGTTTTAACGTATTGTCAAAAGCATTCCCGTGGGAGGGTGCCTGAGCACCACCCGAAATGTTATAAATGGGGCCCTACGATTTAAGTCTAAGAGTAAAGAGTCCGTATTTTAACTAATGTTGCTCAAATTAAATTTAAATTATTTTAAAATATTTGGTAAAAATACCAGTAAATATGTTCTGTAAAGGAAAATATTAAAAAAAAAAATTTCACATTTTCGTACAAAAACTTGTCATGATAATAAAATAGCTATAATTTACTACAAAAGTACAAATCAAAAATAATTTATGCTATCTGTGAAAAATACACGAGGTTCAAAAAAAACATATTCATTGGAACTAATATACCACCAATATTAAATATACTTACACGTTTTGTTAAGATAGGGCCCATCGCTAGAAACAAATTTAAATTTTGCTAAATTATCGACATCCCTAGGACCCTTTTCTTCTAAAAACCGCAGAATTTTAAAATATTTCACCACTTCTCCACAGCCACCGTTGTTATTAAATATAATTGCAGAAATTGGATTCGTCTCCGCAATGATATGTCATGGATCGCCAATAATATAATGAATTACAACAGACGGTTTTAGTATAACTTGATTGGTAAATAATCGAACAATTAGTTCAACGAGTTATAACTACATTTAACGAAACTAATGAATGCGACGAACGTGAGCAGTTAGCATGGAATCCATTTTAAAATAAGAAATTATGATATTATGAATATACAACTACCGAAGTACCGTCTAGTATACCTATTTACTAACTATAACCTACGTTTGCTACAGGTCTAGACCCGGCATCCCCACTGTTCAACCCGTTTTTCGTCAGCAACGAAGTGTTGGACAAATCCGACGCGTTGTTCGTGGACGTGTTGCATACCAATTCGGGTCTGAAGGGTAAATACGTGCCATTGGGACACGTGGACTTTTACGCCAACAACGGCGTCGTTCAGCCCGGCTGTGGCAGAGGTAATATTATTTACATATACGCAGGGCTTAAAGTGGAGACGCAAGCAGTGGCGTAGTGACAAAATATCCGACCCTGGCGCATTTATATATAACGTAATTCGTATAACTGATATTACCGAGAAACAATTTCTTACAAACTTTAAATCATAATAAATATTTATTTTATATTTTGACTAAGTAAGTAGTTGTGTGGAGATGTACACGGAATGTTTGAAATAGCAAGCGTGGATAATGGCCATAATAGTATAGAAACTCATAATCCTCTCTTCCCCCCCCCGGATTTTTGCCACTTTAAGCCTTGCATTTAAGACGCATCAACGATGAAACACCGACCATGTTGTTGTGTATAATAATGTTTCGTATTGTTCATGCGAATGGCGATCGTTCTGCACTGCACACGAACAGACACATCGTGTAGCCACGTACGGGCCGTAGAATATTTCGCAGAGTCGATAGAGAGCAAAACAAAGTTCTTGGCACTCAAATGTTTTAGCTACTTACTATTCAAGTTCACGTCGTTTTGCAAAGTGAGCGAAACGTCACCGTTAATAGCCATGGGTGAACACGTGAATGAAAGGTGAGTAACAATATCAGGTACAGGATGTTGACTTTTTTTTATTTTTTCCTCTGTATAAATCATAAAATAAGTGAACCTGCACAATGCAACTAATAAAACGTATATTTACATGGGTGATTCAAGTAATGTTGTAATGTTCATTGACACCACCTCAGAAAAAAAATTAAAAAAACATCAATAAAAAGTGGGATTAGAGAATATCTATTATTATTAAGACTACGTAAAATATTAAGGAGATAGATCAATGAATATAAATGGTTTACTGAACAACATTATAATTGTTTTTTATAACAAGAAACAGTTTGAAGAACTGATTACATTTTTAGGTTCTTGGGGAGCGTGTAAACATACTATAGTACAGCGTTCCCCAACCTTTTTGCAATGGCGACCCATACATTTAATCTTTATTAGGTACGCGACCTCTCGCTAAAAAAAAAAAGTATGCTGTAAATAAATAAAATTTTTATTATAATCCATTTTATCATTGAGTTTTTATAAAATACAATATACTAAATAATAATAACTTAATAAATAAATAAAATTAATTATAAAAAAAATTCAAAAAATTAGTATAATAGAAAATTGCTATATTTATTGCTGAATTTAGTGTGAATTTTGATTCTGGATGCTGTTTTTTACAGATAATATAAGAAATATTCCATAATCGTAATAACTTTACGTCATTTATTCTACAATACTAGTTAGACTTCACATTATTAATATAAAGTATGAAATAAAATATAACATAAGCATTTATCAATTTACGCCTAAAATAACTGTAATCGTAACCATGAGTCGCAACCCATGGTTTGGGAAACGCTGCTATAGTACACCTGTTAAGCGAAAATTAATGGACTGAAAAAACTGGATGATGTTAATATTGGTTTTTTATTTTTGCTGAATTCCAAATCTATTACATATTTATTATTTACGATTTAACATAAAACTTTATTATTAGCATGATGAAAAATAAATTTTACATACATAATTATCTCTTATTCATGTAACATTCATCTATTTAAAAAATGTATTGATAAAATAAATACTGATTTTATTTTACAGTGACAGGGGAATTTACTATTTTATGACAAACAGCCAAACGCCTTATGCTCTAGGAACTGATATATATGGTGAAAATTCATCCACAAACATGTCAGAGTCTGAGAATAATGAAATTTATGAAAATACTAAAAGTCCTTAAACAGTTTTAAGTGATGATTCTGCTGAATATTAATTTATTTTATCAGAAACGACATATACATGAATCTTTTAAACATTGAACATCAACATGTGTACCAAATACAAAAACAGAAATGCATATTATTATTATACTTAAACTATATTTTAATGTTTCCTATAAAATATATTTCAATAGCTAATGTTTTATAATCTACAAATAGTAAATTAAACAGTAACAAAATATTATGTGTATAATTGAATTACTATTATTAAATACATTTTGTAATTGTAGTTATCAAATAATAATAAAAAATAGTGTCCGTTGTTAAACATGTTTACCAATAAAATGTTGAAAATATGCAAATTGTTACAAATCTCAGCCGATTTTTGTTTTTGAAATTGAACCTCTGTAAAAAAAAAAAAAAAAATTAAACTGAATTTTATAAAGTAAAATTTTAGCCTACTTACCCATGGTTTTGATGAATTGACTTAGTTCCACTCAAAACTATGTAAGGGGACTGTGTTTGTTTTTGCTTGGATTGCAACATATTTAAAGTACCAAGTGGAGTATCAGTTGAGCTCATTTGTTTCATTAACTAAAAAAATACATTTATATTTTTACATAATTAAAATCTATAAATTAATTTTAATAAATTGAAATAATTTATAATTACTGCTTCTTGTTCAGCTTTTTTTATACGTTTTTCTATTTTATTTTTTCCAGGACCTTTACCATGAAATTTATGTGATAAATACCTAGAAAAATAAATACTTTTATGAATTATTACTCAACTAACAGTCTTAGTAAATTAACTGCATACCGGAATGCTTCTTTTTCGCTCAATAAATGGCCATCATCATCAATATAATCTAGTTTTATATTTGGTTTATAGCTATCTTTTTCTCTGAATTCTACAGTAGGGCCACTATATCTATCTCTCCTACTCAATTTATCATCTTCAGCCCTAAATCAAATATACCATAAACAATGAACAAAACAACAAAATATTCAATTAATTTATAAATTTAACAACACAAAAGTATTAACTTTTAAGAACTTTGATTTAAAATTATATGATAAAATCAATGAAATACATATTATACTTGTATTAATTGTAACATACAAAAATGTTTTATCTTCAATAGAATAATTTTTTGCTTGTAAATGAGCAAACCGTGAAGCAGACGGTCGAGCATTTTCTTCTTTCTCAATATATCCTTTACTCATAGCCAATCTCAATGCACCAGCTACACCTTTACCTAAGTCAGGTTCTGGTTCTAAAATTGGCTTACTATCAATAGTTTTTAAGTCTATCAATTTCTTCTCTGAAATATAATATAATTTAAATAAAAATATGCTTTTAAACTAATAAAAATTGAATGTACCCATTTCTACTTCTCTCCATCCATCATTAGACCCATCAGAATCAACTGCAGTTTCTTGTTTAATATTATTTTTATCATAATCCTAAACAAAAATATTATACTTAATTTATTTTACAAACAAAATTAAAGTATATATACCATTAACGTTTCATCTTCTTCTTCTTCTCTATTTCCAGCTTTACCATAAGTTGGTATATCTCCTAGAGTTCTACAAAACTCTGCAGTAGAATTCAACACAATTGCTCCAAGTGCATTTTCATTATATTCAGTTTTCTAAAATATAACATTAATTATAAAATTAATACTATAGGAAATAGTAAATCTTTAATTCATTATGTAAACAATAATTAACTGTAACATTGGTAATAAATTTAATATTTATAATTATTAATAATCTTTTCTCTTCTTTTCTTTCAATTTTTTTTTTTTTTTTAACATAATTTATTTCAACAAAATAAATAGTGAAGGACTGTACAAAAAAATTATGATATATAAAGATTATAAAGTATTTTTTTTTTACAAATTCGTAGCTATAGGAGTGAAATCTTAGAGGATACCTATGTAAATTAAGTGGATATAAAAAAAATATGGTGAAAAAATAATGGATAGCGATGGTAACTGCTTTTATAAATAGCTAATATATAAATTACACAAAAGCATTCTCTTTCAAGAAATAGTAATATTAGTATATTATAACTAGGTTTTAAATTCTAAATTGTTGGTATATTAATAAAATGTAAATAAATAAAAAAATGTATAATTAATATTACAATTTCAGCTCATGCAAGATTATATAGTCAACATCACATTAATAAATGGAATTAATTAATAATGATGCACTACAATATCATATTTCATTATCGGACCAACTTTACCAATATTAATGCGACTTAATTGAAAATATTTCAATAACAATATCAATTCAATACAACGAAAACTTATTTTTTAATGTTACATTTAAAAAAAAAACATTAATAAATTTTGTATTTAATATTGTACTATTTTTAGTGTTTTAAATTATATCGATATAACATTTTTCGATATCAATATTGTTTCCTTTTCTATATCACAATACAATATATAAATGAATTAATTTCAATAATGGAAAATATATTATTGTGCAAGGCTATTAGGTAATATGAATAATGAAGACTATTGAATTGAATTTATTTGTGAAGTTTTCAATTGATATACTCAAATATATAATGTAAAACCAGTGCAAAAAATAATTACACATGATAAATGTTTAAAATATAAATAAATTATAAAAAAAGCAAAGACTTACAACTAATAAATGAGCTAAATCAGGTTTTTTTTCAATTGTTTCCAATTGCTTCAATTTTCTTGCTTTTTTTAATGCTAATTGCAATCCCATATCATCTTCTTCTTCATTTTGCATTTTAATGTCATTGACATCCATTGAATTACCTAATAAAATTCATATATTCATATTTTAGTAATATAACTTAAGAGTTGTACAATTTCTTGTTATATTAACTACAATTTTTATTCTTTAAAAATTAAGTTTACTAAATATTTCTATAAATATATATATATATATTTTTTTTTATATATTTAACGTTTAAATTAAAAAAACCTTGTAGAACATTATCAATGTCATCAAGATCATCATTATCTTCAGCCTTATTGTTTGCAAGTCTTAATGATTTTTCTAATTTGTCTGCGGTTAATGGATTAATTCTAAATTTTTTTTTCTGAAAACAAAAATTAAAATTTAATTTTAAATAAATATTTAAATATTTAAAATATAAGAAATATACCTTGACTTTTTTAAATTTAACACTCATTTCAGAAGCATTATAATAATCAGATGCAAGTTTCAATTGAGTTGTATTTAATGTATCTTGATTCAAATTTTTTTTTAATTTCTCTTTTATAGAATCTCGTTTTATTTTGTACTCATCAACACCTAAAAAGAATTAATAAATATAAACATGATGACTAATATATTTTATAAAAATTATGAATACCAAGTTTAAAACTTTTTTTTTTTAATCCTTCAATTTCTTCATCATATTTTCCAAGGACCACACTTGGTTTATCAATATCCATGTCTTCTAACTCATCATAACCACTATAATTTGGACGTTGCTTTCGTCTGTCAATATTCTGAATAATTACAAAAAATAGTATCATATATTTTCTTTTAAAAGCAACAATAAATATAATTATTTAATATATCAATACTTGTTTATATGATTCATTATCCACCATATTAACATTGACCAACACATCTGCATCTTCAGCTAAAACATCTTTATCTTGTAATGTCAAAATAACTTCTTTTCCTTCTACAAATTCATCCTAAAATTAAAATAAGAATTACAAATAATAGTAAAAGAAAAAACATAAATAAATATAAAATACAACAATTCTGCTTAGTTTTATTATATACCAATGAGTGTTGAACTTCTAATCCTTTTAAATGTTTACTAGAATAAAAATTCTTCATTTCACTCCTTGTACTTTCTTCAATTAGATCACCAACACCAAATACATTGTCCATTTCTTCCAATTCTTGGGCCTTTTGACAAAATAAAAACATAGCTGAAAAACCAGTCCAAAAAAAACGCAATAATAAAATAATTCTATATACTATTAAAAAAATAAAGTTTTGTCACCTTTTTCTTTGCTTTTTCCATTTCTTCTTGGATTGTTTTTGTTTTGTTAACCCAACTTGTAGTATCTTCTTCTGAATCACTGTCTGCTAACTTTTTCACATTTAAGATTTTGTTTTCAATCAAACGTTTTTCTTTTTTTTCAGCTATTCTTGCTTTTATTTTATCACTTTTATTTTTTTCTGTTATACTCACTAAATAATTACAAAAAATTTAAATTTATATGAAATTTTTTTTTAATTAACCAAATTAACCTCTGCGTTTATATGATATATTTAATGAATTAAATTGTATAGTTACATGCAGGTTTATGAACAAATTCTCCTTCGTCACCAGCAATAACATCTAATCCATCATCTCTACTCTTGGTAGTTTCTTTGTTGTCCATTTGTAATGGCTTAAGGCCCAATTTAGCCCTGATTTTATTAGTTTCTTCAATAGAAAGACTATCAGATGATGATGATATAGTAGGAGGTGGTGGTGGTGTAAGACTTGGAGGAGGTGGAGTTCGAACTTCATTTCGAGATATTTTAGGTGGCGGTGGTACAAAAATAACATCATCATCTAAAATATAAAATAGTTTATTTACAAATTATCTAGTAAAACAAACTAAAAATATTATAACATATTGCTTTATGTGTGTTTGAAAAAAAACTTACTAAAATTATTGTACCTATTTCTTGTTTTACTATATGTATTATTAAAAAAGATATGCACTGGATTAAATGAATAAATAAAATATAATACATAAAATGTATTAAGTATGAACTTGTAAAACTTTTAAATAGTACCAAAGTGGTTTTGAAATAAAAACTATTTTGAGAAATTAAATATAAACTACAAAATAACAATATAAATGGAGCACTAAATCCAGACAGCAGTCCTAGGTGTTGTAGAGAATCATTAATTTATTTTTATACAATAACAATAACATACTATATACAACAATTTAAGTTGTAAAACAAAAACATGTGTTTTGACAACAGTTGGTGGACAAACATTAAAGAGTAAAAAAAAAAATTTTGAATGGAATAAAATAAAATAATTTCAAAAGTGTTTATCTTCTTTAATTATTGAAAAATGAACCCACAATCATGATAAAAGCCATTCAAGATAGACACAAATAGTAACAGTATGCTGAACGCTCAGTGAAAACAAAACTACTCAAAATGTTAATGGAACTGAATTACAAATGAATAACAAAGGAAATAGAGTACTACTTGCCAGAGCTATGATATTTGTGTCTGTCCTTGGACTTTTCTTTTTTTTTATGGTGTTTCTTATGTTTTTTATGCCTATTAGCAACATCCACATCAGATAAATCGCTAGACGGATGTCTTCTTTTCCTGTGTTTGGACGATGCATCGCCGACGCCACCGTCAGAAGAATCGCTGGAATGATGCCGTCTTTTTTTATCTTTTTTCTTATGTTTGGATGACCCCATTATTCTCAAACAGCGTTTTCGAACAAGAACCGAGATTAAAAATCTCTTCTCACCAGCGCAAAAGCGTAAGATAACACACAAACAATGGCACTTCAATCGCGTACTCGGTAACGTTTACAATCGTTTGGCATTTGCCGTTTTTTACCTTATCACTGTTAATGGTGGAGGGGTTGAGAGGCGACGGTCGTATCACAGAATATATGAAATATATTTCATATATTCTGTGCACGACTTTACATACATCCTATTTAAAGCCGTGATTCTGTGGTCGTATGTTCGTGATAATGTGATAACTGGTGACCATGGAAGAAACAATAGACGTAAACCATAAACGCTCACGTATTTCGTTACTGATATATCGGAAGAAAAAACCGCGAAATCGAAGAGCCACGGGTTTCGCGACGTCTACGGCCTACGGATCCCGACATGTTCTACAAAAGACAGCTATTTTTAGAGTCTGCCAGAGTATTCCCAATTCCCTTCCCTCCCGTCAACCAGCTACTAACCGGTAATAATACACTACATGATACACGTTTGGAGTTTCAGACGTCGTTCGCGTTAGTTTTGAAGACGGAACTTTGCCTTTTTTATTATTAAATTAATAATAAAAAAAATTATTTAAAATAACTTCCACTCTTGTAGAGCGTTACCGTATTCGGCATTGCGACCATTTTATTAAATCTTTACTACTTGCACGCTGTTAAGGTATCACGTCTCTCGGTTTCAGACAATTTTGTGTAAAGTTCACGTACTTTCAAAAAACGCCAACACAATGTTCTGTGACGGTGACGAACTAACGTTTATGATGGAATACATGTCGAAAATGGGCGATGACTTGTTTTATACAGAGTGCTTCGAGAAAAATGAAACTATGGGTGAATTGTACTTAGGGTTCGCAAATAAACTTACTGCCGAAGGTAAATTTTTGTACACGTACGATTTGCTCAAAAAATATAAGAAATTACCGGTCAATTGTGTGCGAAGAGAACCCAAGAGCGACAAAAAAGCTCGCAATATCCGAGCTATGGGAAACGTTAAATTCCAAAACAAAGACTATGTTTCTGCTCTGGGTAAGTACAATGTAAGTGTTATGACTGCAAAACCTGACAGCGAAGACTATGCATATGGTTTAGCAAATCGTTCGGCAGTTCTCTACTATTTAGAAGAATACAATGATTGTATCCGTGATATTCATAATGCATTGGCTACTAATTATCCTTCTTCAATATCTTATAAATTATATGAAAGAGAAGTTAAATGTCTAAAAAATATGGGGAAAATATCTGAAGCTAGGTCTAAATTTGAAGCAAGTATATTTGTATATAGCTTAACAATTAAAAAGAAAAATATCTTTTATTATTATTGTTGACATTTTTATTATTATAATTATTTATATGTCAATAGGAATTTTCATCTCGTTTGGCATTAGCAATATTACCTGAAAAAAAAATGCAAGATATCAAAACTAAATTGGAAAAGTTTTTGGATGAACACAAAAAAATTAATATTAATGAAGATGAAAAAATTGGAATCAATTTATTAGGAGGTCCAAATAAAAATATACCAGCATTGTCCAAACATGTCAATCTAAAATATTCAGAATCAATGGGTAGATGTTTGGTTGCTTCATCTGATATTCATCCAGGTACCTATAAATAAAACTGTAAATGTTAAACTAAACTATGCAACTGCACCAGGGGCATAGCCAGGATATTCTCATGGGGGGGGGTTGCCAAAATTTGTCGGTAAACTTACCTATATTTATATAAATCTCTAAAAGGTTAGCATTACTCCATGTAGCAGACAATTTTACACGAATGTATAAAATACAAATAATTTAAGACATTATGTGTACTATATTTACTATTATAAATATTTATAATTTATAATATATCTTTTTACTAATTGAAGTATAGAGTATTTATAATTAGTTTTATAATATTTCAATCTACTTTTTTACTTAATTTTTTTTTCACCTTTTAAGAAAACTCAAGTAGGGAAAATAATATCTGGAAAAATCATTTAAAAATACAGACTTAGTTACTAAAGCATATTTTTATTGTGTATAGTAAGGTTCTAGTTTATAATATAAAATTAATTAAAAATGAAGTAATAAAGTATAATTTCTTTTTTGTCTTAGTTACTTGATTTAGAACTTCTTCTGGAGTAACTGATTTTCTCGGTGAATATTTGGCGCTAAAGTGGGAATTCTTATTTTGAATAGAGTATAGTAGCTATAATAAATATGCACAATCGTCGTTGTAGACCGTGATATTTCGACCTCATGAGGAAAATTTTAATTTTTCGCTAGAAATAGACGAAAACGCAATCCAAATATAGATATTAGGTACTTTCGTACTGATAATCGTGACTTGGGAGAATAACAAAAACATTGCCTGAAAACCAATTTAACGTATATAGTTATACTAATACAGATTATATAGAATATAATCAAAACTTTAATTAACGAAGTATTTGATGGCAAGTTTAATTGTTTTGATGATGGATTTTTTTGATCAAAAACTAAAAAAAAAATTCAGTATCAAGTTTAAAGTTTTTCAATATCGAAAAATATTTTTGCCATTTTTTTAGGGTTTTTCAAAAACTCATGGGGGGGTTGTGACCTGATAACCTCCCCCCCTTGGCTATGCCCCTGAACTGCACGAAACTTTTTTTTTCATTTTGCTTTTTTAATTATCAAGTATATGAAATTGTGGCAATTATGTATTTATTTATTTTTTTCCTTATTTATAAATGTTGTAGTATTGCTAATAAACAGAGTTCAGAACTTATAGCTCTTAAAATCATTAAAATAAGCGCTTTAAAACATTATTATAAGCTCTCACATAAACCTTTGGAAAACTCAAATTTAAACAAAAATATTTTATTTCAAAAAAAAATAATCATAAATTTCTAAATCTTCTCTTTACACGAACACGATAAATTACTAGACATATTTTGAAACTGTGTTGAATAAAAAATTAAAGATTACAACAAATATTAAATTTAGTCCATATTATAATTTTTTAATTAAAAAAAGTAAAATACAAAATAAATAAATCTGTATATTATGAAAAAAGTTTTAACTTTGACTTTCGAGACTTTTTTCCTTACTGTTTATGGATTTTCCAATGAATTTTGTGAAGAATAAAATGTAAACAATATTTATAAAAAGTTGAAAAAATCTATGAGGAGGTCAGTGGTCTACGTCATAATTTATAATTAAGCTGATATGCAAAAAAAAAAAAAATTATCAGAAAAACAAGCAGTTTTTTTAAAAAAATTATTGAAAAAAGCAAAAAGAAAGCACTTTCAAATTTCATAATTGAACGTGTTAGAACATGACATACACATCCATAATTCTCTACTACATTTTATGTCAAACAATTAAAATAAGAAAACGCCATAAATCCCGAGTCCTGCTAATGAATAAGTACATAATACAAAGTTTGAATTTTGACATAACTGCTAATTTATACGTATTTTTACATTAAATTACACCTTTTATAACGTTGTAAGCTTCCAGTTAGTAAACAAGATACATTTGATAACTAAAATTTAAATCAAATGCCCATGTTAACTTAATATATTATTAGTAATATAATTTTTTATCAAATTTTTTACAATATTATTTATTGTTTAGTAATAGATTTTTTTTACTACAAATTTAACGGTAAATTTAAAAAAAAAATTTAGTACATATTCGCTCTATATCTATTTTATTAATTTTTTGGTGCTTCAACTTCGTACTCTTGCTTATAACTTTAATTACTTGCAAATTGTATGTTATATATTAAACATTAAAAATAATGTTAAACATTTCTAATTTTTTTAAATATTTTAATGATGTAATAAAATCTTAATTGGTGTTTATGAATTATATTTTATATTTAAAAATATCCTTGTCATTTTTTAGGAGATGTTCTTGCCGTTGAAAATCCTTATGTTGGTGTACTAAGAAGAGAATCATTTGAACATAATTGCTATTATTGTTTTAAACGCTGCTTAAGTGGTATACCTTGTTTAAAATGTACTTTGGTAAGAATGTATTGAAATATATACACTAGTTGTCTATCGAATAAATTAAATAATTCTGTAGAATTAAAATTTTATGATTAACCTTATGTTAACCTACGAGATAATATAAATTAAATTTTATATTAACTCTATAATTGAATCATTCTATTACATATCTGCTTAGAGTTAATATTTTAGGTTTATTCCTTTAGTATACAATGTATTATGAAATGTTCAACAGGTAATTTACTGTGATGAAATCTGTCGAACAAAATCTGATAAAAGAAGCCATAAATACGAATGTAGACTATTAACAGCATTTAGTAAATGGCCCAGTATGGAACACATGGAACATCTATCACTTATTATATTCTTGACATCTGTTACTAAATTGGGACTAAACGAATATGTTGATACTGTGCGTGCTTTAAGTGCTGATTCTACTGATCCTATAATGAGAGGTTTTAATGCTCATGGCAAATATTTGTCTCATGAATTTTGTTCTACCTATACTTTAGAAGGAAATGAAAAGATAAGAAAAGTAAGCGATCTATTTTTGAGAAATTGTTATGCCGCCGTTATGGTTTCATTTTTGACATTGGTGGGGCTAAAAATACCAGACCATCAACTAGGCACTGTTGGTGAATCTTTGGTTCATATCATGTGTGTAGTTGCTTCTAATGCTCATGGTATAACACAACAACCTCAAAGAAAAACATGGAGGCTTGCAAATCAAAAAGAGTTTATGCCAGTAGCTTCTTTGTTAATGCCTGTTTTAAGCCTATTGAATCATCATTGTGATCCTAATGTAGTAAGACACAATTATAATGGAACTATAGTCCTTAGAGCCATTCAACCTATTCCTAAAAATTCTCAAGTAATTATAATTATTAAAGTACAATATGCATATTTAATATAGTTATGTAGAACATTAAAACATTCAACTAATTTTATTATAATGTTTTTAGCTTTTTGATAACTATGGAAAACTGTATGCTACACATAAAAAAGAATCAAGACAAAAAAAGCTGTTAAATCAATTTTGTTTTCGTTGTGAATGCAAACCATGCGTAGAGAACTGGCCAGTATATGAAGTATTAAAAACCGAGCAATATTCTGAGTAATTAATAAACTTAATTAGTGTTTCTTATTAAATAGCTATATATAAATATATACAGGTGTTTCACGATGAACTGACAAATGCAATAACTTTTGTTCTATTTAACATTTTCAACTTTTATTTTTAATTGTCAATTTTCGTCTGCACTACATTCAAAATATTTTTTTTTCTTATATGTATGTAAAATTAAAAAATTAAAATTTGTTCTTTTTAATATTTAAAAAAATCAAGATAGCCATTTTGTAAATCCGATTTTCAGAAAAATGTTGGCGTCAAAAACTTTTACTAAGATTAAGTCAATACTTTTTAAACAATTTTTAAAGTTTGTTTAAATTCTAATTTATTTCTTGTTTATCAGTGTTCTAGCGATTTTCAATTTTCAATTATTTTTTCACAAGAAATTATTTGTTCTATTTATAACCATTCATATTCTTATACTACGTTAGTATCATAATTTTTGATTATTCATGATAACGATAATCGCTATAACACTGATAAACAAGAAATAAATTAGAATTTAAGCAAACTTTAAAAATTATTGACTAAACCTTAGTAAAAGTATTTGACGCCAACATTTTTCTAAAAATTGGATTTACAAAATGGCTATCTTGATTTTTTTAAATATTAAATAGAACAAATTTTAATTTTTTAATTTTACATACATGTTAGAAAAAAAAATTGAAAAATATTTTGAATGTAGCACAGACGAAAATTGACAATTAAAAAAAAAAAAAGTTGAAAATGTTCAATAGAACAAAAGTTATTGCATTTGTTCTATTGAACATTTTCAACTTTTTTTTTATTTATATATATATATTTAATTATAATTGTTTACAGTCTTACAATGCTTACCACACATGCTAATCAAGACACTTTAAAAGAACATGAAAGTAAACTACGTAAAATAATTTTAGAAATCAGAAATAAAAATACTGATGGTCTTGAATATATTCAATTCTTGTATAATTATTTGGAGGTTCTACACAATAGTATTAAAAAACCTTTGAAACAGTATTGTGATTGTCAAGAAACTATAAAAGAAATTCTTTATACTACTTCTGACAAATTCATTATTTTATAACATTAACTTGTGTTAATATGAGGTTGATTTTATTATTTAAATTAATTTAACGTAATAACTTAAAGATTCTTTAGTTTGTACATTTCTATTTTTTACTTATATTGTATGATGGGTTTTTATAGAAATCAAAAGATATTGATTTTTTTTTAATTTAATAAGACTATCAAAATTTTTCTGTTAGTTTTTAACATTGTATTATAAATAGTAAGTATGTATTATGTTATACATAACAGTAAATCAAATATATAAATATTTAGCTCTTAATAAACTTAATTTATTATCAGGTCACTTACTAATTTACAAAAATATTCATAGAACTATGTACACAAAAAAAAAAATTGTTTCATTGTGCATAAGTATTTAAAACCACATGAAATTAAATGTTGTTCATTGATTTGATTTCTTTTTCCAAATTATATTATTTACAATATAAAAAAAAAAAAAAAAATGAGAAAATTCTGTAAATATATCAAAATAAGTTTTTATTAGATTAGGCAATTCAATCAGCATTAGATTCATCATTTGGATTTTCTTCAGCTAGGCTATCATCGTCCCCAGAATCTGTGCTATGCTCATGTAAAAGAACATACTCTCTAGAACTAAATCCAAACTTAACTACATCTTTCTCCATCAGTTCTACATACTTTTTTGGATCTATGCGCTGATTATTGACATAAGTACCATTGGCTGATTCCAAGTCAATTATATATGGCCGAATACATCTGATGTGACGTCCATCTTTTTTAACTGAAACTAGTCTGTATTGAAGAGCTGCATGTTGTTTTGAGCATGAAGGATGATCTATTGGTATATCAGCCACTTTACGGTCACGTCCTAGCAAATAACCACTTTGTCTGTGTATATGAAGTACTGGTAATTGTTTTTCTCCTTTGAATGGATATAATCGCCATCGACGTTTTGGTTTTCTTGCCTCAGCAGGCTCACTATATTTAATCACTACTCCATTAAATGTATTTGTGTCTTCAGCCAACTTGCCAGTAGTTTCAAAATTTGGTTCTTCTTTTTTACCAGTCGGTTTCTTTGGGCCAGATGAGTCTTTTGAGCCCCAATCATGATTAGAATCTGATTTGTTTTGATACCTAGAATTATCTCTATGATTATTTCTTGGTCTTTTTCTACGATCATCATCAGAATCTGAATCACGTCTACGATGCTGTCGTTTAGGAGATCTATTATCACGATATTTGTGTGGCTTTCTACGGTCATAATTGTCTTCCCTAAAATAAATGCATAAATATTAATTGTTAGTGATATTCTTCAAATATTTAAGCCAAGAAAAACTAAATTTGATGCGTATTAAACATATTTAAAATGTAAGTAATCGGCACAAAATAAACTTGATAATGATACTATAATACAACCCTTAAATATCTTAAATCTTGTCAGTTTCCTGTAAACTGTGGGTTTTAATATATATAAAAACAATTATATTATTGTATACTATGATCATTGGGAAGTCGGAAAAAAAGTCCGGTTTGATTTTTTAAATGAATTGATAATACTAAAAAAAATTGTTAATATAAAATATGATTGATATGATGTAATATAATTTAAAACTAATATTTATTTCGTTAAAGTCCTCTCTAGAATATTAATTTTTTTAAACATTTACCGGTGTTACCAAACTTCCGTTTTTTTGGTGTTGGAATTTCTTTACCTAATTCTTGTAACACTATTTTAACTCTATCTACTCCAAACTCTTCACGCATTTTAGAAATTATACTTCTTCCATTTCGATGCAAATAACTATGAAAGTTGACAACTGGATTTCTTATAAGTTATCGTAACATCAATTTTATATACGATATGTTGAAAGTTATGTATTTTATCTTAAAATACAGATTAATTGTGCTATCTTTATTACTGTACCTTCTAACATCCATTATTTTCTATCTACCTTGCCTTCTATTTCTGTAGATCGTATAGCCCGGACTTTTTTTTCGAAAAAGAATTGAATCTAACTTTTTTCTGAGATTCGAATCATTGTTATGATTATAGATCTATTTTTTTTTTAAAAAAGTCATCTAAGACAATTGTGAGTAGAAAATGTATTTAGTGTTTTAATAATTCAATTAGTTAATTAGATAATAAATCATTTTCTATAACCAAAATAAGCGGAAGTCATGAGATGAAAGATTATGTTGCGTGCATGTCACAACACAGACTGCAACTCATCTAGATAAAAACTATCATCACAAACATGAGTTGACCATGTGAATCCATATCTCATTAATACTTATTTAATAATCAGACAACTTAAATTGTTTTTAATAATAGCAATTATTCTAGACGAATACATGAATTAAAATTTGCATATCTATGATAAATATAATTTAATTAAATCAATCTCTAATAAATGACAATAAAAAATACGTTTTCCTCAAAGCCAGAAATATTTAACTAAAATTAAATGATTGGACTAAAAAATTACATAAATAATTTAAAAGCTTTTGAAAGTGTTAAGTCTAAAAAAATTAAAATATCAAACATAATAATCTCAATAATGAATTTGGTAAACTCTCCATTATGTCATATTTTGTGAAGGTAAATCAAGAAAACAGAAATAAATGACAATTACAAATCACATTATTCTAATATATATTAGAATAAAATATAAAATCTTTTTTTTTTTTTTTTTAACAAAAGATATTTTGTTAAAATGTATATATTAATCATTTTTAAATATAATTTAATGTATACTATACACACATACATTTTTACATAAAATTTTGGACACAAAAGAAAACAAGTTGGTATAGGTATATATAATAAATATAAACAAGTTAAAATATAATTTCATCAATAATGTCTTAATAAATGCACTTATTTGAAAAATATTGCTCCTTATTAAATAACTCATTAATACTAGTAAATAATTAACATTTAAAGGTAATTATTATCACATACATTTTATCACCAAAATTAATACACTTTGTATTTAATGATGTTGGTAATATACTATTTATTTTATTTTTTGTCATTTTCAGCTAACACAGGGTAAGCTAACGTAGTAGTCAGAGAATCATTATGTTCTTCTAAAGAAGTTTGAGAATAATGTAAGACTAGATCCTTCAGAGAAGAGTAAATATTGTAAGGTTCGGCAAATCCAAATCCTTTAGGTGTTCTATATACTATACAATGGTTCACAACTCCATTACAAACAATAGATAATGCTGACTGTCCAGTACGACTAGGTCGAATTAAAAACGTTCCGTTGCGTTTGCCATTTAATAAATTTTCAGCATCAGCACGTGAACATGATTCTAATAACCATGTACTCTCATCGAAATGAGAAATGTTCAGGGGCAGTTGTATATCTTCAGGATTACAAGTATTCCAATCAGTGCCGTTTAGCACTTGATTGATATCATCCAAAGCTACTCCATGAGTCAATAACCACCGAACTGATTTATCTTTTTGGCGTGTTAGCGCTGCAACTTCTTGCTTTAATTGATACATTTCCCGCTCTAACGTCTGACTGTAGGACACTTGACTGAAAATAAAATATTTAATTTAATTAACAATTATTCAAATAGTTTAAGACTAACCAATAAATTACCTATATAACTTGTCCTCTAATATTGCTTTTCCATCTAGCAGATACTTCATTCGTTTTTTTACAATTTCAATATTTTTAACCAAATTATCTGCTTCATGTCGTTCAGCTTTTTTAAGAAATTTATCATGAATCTTTAACTGTTCTTCAAACATTTTATTTACTTCGTGATATTGCTGTAGTCCCATACGCATAGCTGATATATCAGTCATAGCAGTTTGAAATTGTTTTGATAATGCGTCATATGAACTTGACTTCCTCAATATTTCAACAAGCACATCAAATAAACGCTTCCATAATCCTTCTACATTCAAACTTTTCCAAGTACCAGACTCTTCATCTTGTTGAAATCTGGATACAGGATACAACAATTTGACATCTAATGTAGCATTATATTGTGACAATGAAACTTTACGATAATGGTTAACAAGATCAATAACTGAAGAAAAATTGTAAGGTTCTGAAAACCCGAATTTTCCATTTTTATGATAAATTTTAATTAATTTATTGGTTCCTCCTTTTCTTAGAGTCAACGTATACTCTCCAACCTTATTTGATGCATTTCGAACAAGAAATGTGCCATCAGGCATATCGGTTAATTTTTCTTGTACCTCATCTCTAGTTATATCACCCCAATACCATTCTGCTTCCTCTATGCAACTAGGTTCTTGCAATGGGTTTTGTAATCTGGTTGCTATTGATTCAACAGACTGAGGGCGATTGGTCTGTGATAGTTTACGTGGTGGTAAAGCTGGTGCACCTGTTGGAGACATAATGCTCCATGACTCATGGGCTTTTACCATTATCTAATACAAATAAGTGTCAACGAACAGCAGGATTTCTGAAAAAAATAAAGTAAAATAAAAATACAGTTTTATAATAAATAAATAGCCGAAAAGATATTTAAAACAAATAACTAGTATAAATTATTTAGCAAAAAATAAATCATCCTAAAACCATTGGGTTTCAAATGATTTAGTCTAGAATAACCATTAACCTAATATAAAATTTTAATTTTAGTTTAATGAACACTTACCAGGAGCGTTTATGCTTATAACATCGGCGTTAAAAATAAATGCAGTTCATCTTTTTTTATGTAATAAACAATTCGAAATTGCCATCAATTTCTAAGAAATTACACTTGACAAAAAATAATTTAAGTTACAGAAAAAAACATAATAAAAACTAATATGACAGGTTTTTCACAATTTTTGCAAGAAAAATCACTTGCATACACAACAAATAAAGTAAATTAACAATAACAACAGTATAACAATAATAATAAATATAAAATTTTCAATAATTTATACTTTAGTAATGATTAACTAAATACACCTCAGTCAAAGAATTATATTCAAGTAAAATAATCTGCAAAAGGTTGAATTTACAGGTACATAGTACCGATGCATAAACAAAAACACTCCATTTCTTTAAGGCAACTAATTATATGGTAAATAATTAAATATATTTAATAAAATAACATTAAATTCAAATAGTTTATTCAAAATAGTAAAAATAATAATAATAATAATATCTGTATAAATATAAAACAAAAGTTAGTTAAGATTCTTACAAATTTTATATTTATTTTATCATAAGCAGACTTGTCGCTAAGATTAAAAAGTTGAAATACTTAATTAACAGTCTTATTAAAAATATACAACTAAAAAAACTTATTTAATCAGAACTCAAGAGTAATCATTTAGATAATGAAATATATATAAAATTCAACAGTTTTTGACAGAGAAAATAAAGAATAAAATTGTATAATACACTTTCTAATAGGGAGATAATTTTACAAACACATTCATGTTAATTTTATAACACATATAAGTGATAATATTAAAATTAATTTCTCAATTATTCCTATTTAATTATTGTATTATTATTATCATCAATAATAAGGAAGAAAAGTAGATAATTGTATCTAATTTATCAAGAAAAAAATTAGCCCAGTCAAATCTTACATCTCCCTCTTTAATTTTATTTCCTTATTCAAATAACTGTAACTATTAAAATTAATTTAAACAGTAAAAATAATATTAAAATATATTTACTCATATAACATTATGTACTAAAACATATAACAAAATACCATATTATCAGTGATAAAATGATTATGGTAAACATTTGTTTTCTATTTACTTAAAAAAAAAAAAAAAATTATTGTTACATATTATTAGTAAATACGTTGAAATTATAATTTTTTTAATTCAGATTTTACATAAATTTAATACCATAGTTCTAGAATTAAAAAACAAAATAAAGGAGGGATCTTTGTTATTTTAGATAATTGTATTTCATTATACGAAAATATTAATTACACGTATAGTATATTTGTAGATTTTTAGATAAAATTGATTAATATTGAAAAACAAAATAATTTAAAATATAAATTTAAGGTTTTTAGTTATTGAGATAAGTCTTTTTTTAAAAAATAATGCTTTAGAAACTATTCAAAATAAATCTTTTACACGTATTTTTAAGGGTATTTAAAGATGGTTTAAAATGTAATTTAAAAATGGCACATGATTTTCCCTGGTGTTTTTATCAATATTTCTAAATATTACAATTTTTGCTATGCAATTTATAATACGCAACTATCAAGTTTCATACTTAAAAATAATAGATATTGAAAATATCATACTTTCAATCATATATATATATATATATATATATATATATATATATTATCTATGACTTTTAATATCATAATTATAATCATAAATTGTTACTTTTCACAATACGTGGTGTAATATTTTTAATACTATTTTCAGTAATGCAAAATAAATATTTTGTTCTAACTAATTTTGACAGCAATAACAATTTTTAATTATTATAATTTTATTTATTAAAATAAATTGTAATTATTTGAATAATACAGTTACAAGCCAATATAAACATAAGATTTGATAGGTATGACTATACTAAATACTAAACTACCTAAAAATGTAATCAAATACTAAATCTTAAAATTAACTAGAAAAAACTACAATTTCTTATTATTTAATGAAGTAGAGCAATATAGGATAATCAGAGAATAGTTATCTATAATAGAAAACAGAATTTTTATTCAGAGGCGCAAACTAGTTGGAATTATATTAGTGGAAGTGATGGCAAAATGAAAGCATTTAATACCCATCTAAGAAAAAAATTGATGCCTTCACATAATATAAATTACAGAATTAAATGTATTGGTGTATGCTTATTGTTATGATTGAAGATTAACCATCAAATATCAATCAACTTCCTCCTACATACCAAATTAAGGGGATAAATGCCCCTAGCTTCCCTAGATTTTTGCTTCCGTTTTCATCTGTATTCACTTCAAAAAAATATTTACTTCTAACTCGTAATAGCATAAAATTTTTTAAATAATAACAATTATCATTTATTCTCTTAAAAGCAGTCAACTCTTAACATTGACTATTTTTTTAGTAAATACCAATGATTATTAATAGAAAATTTCAATATATTATGATAAATATTATTTTTATATACAATAAAATAAATATATCATTTTTTTTAAAGTACTTAACTAATAATAAGTATAAAGATTTATAAAAGAATAAATAAATAAATGCTTAGCCTTCTTATTTATTTATTTCTATGTATAAACTATTAAAACATTAATTTACGAATGTTAACCAATTATTCATTTTAATTTTATCTTTTATTATATTATTATTAAGATTATTTAAATAATTCTACTAAAATATTTACTTATGTTTTATCAAATTACCATATCCACTTCACTTGTTATATGATTTAATTTTTTTTTTTATCATTTTTAAGGGGATCGGAAGCAATGATTTTCTGTTTTATTCTCATACGCATAACATGGGGTTGTAGACATATTTTATTTCCAACGTACCAATTAATCTAGTGAAGTGATAAGAATAATGAAAACATATATGAATTTATCGTCAAGTCTTCTTGAGATTGACTTTTCCACATTTTTGATTTAAATATACGGATGTATATATATACGATTTAAACTTTTCCAAAAATACATTTTTTTATTTACTCTTTTTTAATATATAGTTTTTAGGATTTTGAAAGGATATTATAAAAAATGTGAGGAAGTCGATCTAAAGTAGACTTGACGACAAATTCATATCGGTTTTCATGATTTATATCACTTCATTATATTAATCAGTACATTGGAAGTAAAAAACGTCTATAATCCTGTTACGTGTATGTTAGACAAGAACAGAAAATCGCCGCTTCCAATTCTCTTAAAACTTTTTTTATTAAATAACAACATAATTTGCAAATATGAGGAAGTAGATATTTTATAAAAACAATTGTATACCTATACCAATTAAAACTCTGTAAACTGTTATGAAAATTGAAAAATTGTTATTGATTAACACAAATATTATTATTAAAGGATAAATGAAAACAATTTCTTAGTAAATACATGATATAATATTTTCTGAAAATATTATAAAAATAGGCATGTTAATAAAAGTTAGAGTTAATAAAATATAATAATAATTACATTTCAATAACCTGAAACCGGCTATTGAACTGCTTTAAAACCAAACAGGGGCAAATGACCACCTTGTCCCCCCCAATTGACGCCACTGCATTTGTATTCTTTCAATAAGTGTTAGATTAAGTATACCATAATCTTTTTTTAAGCTCTTTGGATAATTCAGTTACCTAAATCAAGAAATTACCATTGCAATTAATTTAAATTATGAAGAGTATTAAGATGTATATAACAACCCTCCAAAATTACTATTAGGTAGTGGGACATATTTTAAAAAAATTCAAATGCATTAAATTAAACATCACTAAAACAAAATACTGTTATGTAATTTGTGAACATTTGATGTTTAATACAATATAAATAATACTTGTAATATTACATAATTAAATGATTAACTCAATTTTAATTTTGGTTGGATTAGCTTAAAAATATACATGGTCATTAAGGTGAGAAATAAAAAAATAAATGTAAGATAGGCAATTCAAACACAGGTACAATTAAATGAAACTTCACATGAATACTGTTTCTCGTTTAGGCAGATTACACCACACAGTATGGAAAATTATGTAAATTTCACAACAATAGTCATTAACATTAAGACGTTGATTATGAACGATGGAATTTTAATAGGCCCTACAAAATGGTGACTTATTGCGGACATTAGCGTATAACCGCAGATACACTAAGCTACAAGTTACAAAACGACAAGGGAAATCACCGGGGAGCCATAAGAAAAATGGATTGGATCGACGGCAAATGAGAATTCGCGAGTACAAAATCAGTTGGAAAATTGAATACATAAACTGTTGAACAGAAAAAACATATTTCAGCCGACGGGAATCGTTTACAGTAAAAATCTTCAAATCGTACCGGTGCTGAGATTTTAACTATTCCACAACAGGTACTACTAACGCAATTTGCATCTAGTGATAATACGAAATACATTTGGCACTCACTCTTCATGTCTTTTCGACGGGTGTTTGTGTCTTCGGTCGTCCTGTCTCGACGACATTTCGATAGTGGTTGGATCCGTTGACTCGATGGACTACGATTAATCTTATTAATCTGTTATTATTGTGAGACTGCTACAGCTTCGTACTACCTAACCTACGACGAACACCGATTACACATTATTATTTCGTTATTAAAAATTGACGATCATAAAAAAAAAAATTAAAAAAAAGAAGTGAAAAACAATGAGCTATAGTGGGACGCGGTGCTCTGTCCATTAGGTACGGTAGATAGTTGTGCGGCAAGTGACGTCACGCGGCAAAGTCGTCCACGGTCCGACGTTAACAGCCGAAGCGTCCCAATCTCACGACCATTCCCTCCATGCACTACACCAATCATCAGTACCACCTATGTCCACCCGGTCAGCTTCATGGACTATAAAAACGCCGGACAACCATGGTAACTTAATAACCTAACCATTGTGGTTCCATGTCAACGGTGCCCGCGTTTGGAAACGAAACGCCAGATGTATTCAATTATAAACGGCGTTGATATAACCGATAGCGTTGTTATATTCTGTGATATAACTCAATGTTAGGGCCGGGCGACACTGTTCTCGTCGTTGAAACCACAACCCACCGAGATCTTCGGAGCTTCTACCCACTACTCACATAATATATAGATAATTATTGTATTTTATTAAGAAAGCTGTGTTTATTAGCCGACGTTGCTCATTACCCGATTTACTGTCCAGTCATAATGCGTTGACAATATAACTAGAACATACATGTTAGTATTCCAAAATAGTAGAAACCTTAACCAAGATTTTCGAAAAAAGACTGATATTAATGTTTTTTTAAAAACGACGTGTCCTTTGTATCACTATTTCAATATGTTTTCTATTACATCTAATCAACATTTCAAAGAAGTTTATTAAAAATCTCTGTATTTAGAAAAATATTGTTATTTTGAATTTGAAATTTGACGATACAGTATTACAGCTTAATATGCAAAATGTATCTTAAGTTACTGTAAACACTTATATCTTACTGCATTAAAAAGGAACACAACATGTCAATAAGTGTAACTTGTACACAATACAGTACTAATATATCAACGATTACTTAAAATACTATTTATTTGATTTAAAAGTGAAAACAATTATTTGTACCATTTATATAAAACAATTTTATTTAACTAATTGGTACAAAACACAGCTTTAATAGTAAATATTTAATGTTTTATGATATGGGGTGTCTTCTAAAATAGCAGCGTTCTCTCTTCGATAGCCCCATAGATATGTATCCACCATTATAGAATTGCAAATCTTATGCACCTTATGTTTAGCCATTAATTTCTTCACTTCGCATACAATTTCATTAACAGCTACAACAGAAGCTGCTCTAATCTCCACTTCTTCTGGCATATCATGTTCAAGAAGAACACCTTGAGTTTAAAAATAAATAAGTATTGATAATTTTGTATACTATATATAAAACATTTTTTTACCTTGTTTTAGAGTTAATTTTAATTTTTCTGTGTATTCTATAACACCAAAATATAATAGAACTTGAGGAACTCTGAAATAAGAATTAGTTTTGTTTATTAATAATAAATATTTCTTAAATTAAATATATGCATTTCATTTTAAATAGTATTAATCTATAAATTGCATAATACTATTTTTTAAATCCATATTATTAATTTTTGATAAACATCTTATATTTTATATGAGTATTTAATTTATTACTATAGTACCTATGTATTACTATTATTTAATACTATTAGTAAGGAATTAAATTAAATTATAAATCAAGCTATAATAAAGTTTTACTTCTATAATTTCACCTATAATCTGCAAACATAGTTAAAGTATCTATATCATGAAATTCACCAAAACCAGAACCTCTAAATGATGACCAAATGTCAGCAATCAAAATTTGAGCCCGTTTGTAAAAAGCAACTAAAATATAAATTGATCAAATTATTCATTAATTATTTACTAACATGAAATACAACTTTATAAATATTACCTTTTTGTCCATTATAAATAGATTCATCTCGAAAATAAGAAAAATTTTCAGATATTATTTCTAATAACTTTTGAGCTGAGTGATTAGCTTCTAATATACAATTTACAAAATTTCCTAAAAATAAAATTTAATTAAAATTAAAATTATAAATTATAATAAAAATTATCTCTATAAAAAAAAAAAAAATCATAGTAAAAATATGCTAAAAAATGTATTAATGGTTTAAATATTTTTGTTAAAAAATTAATCGTAAAATTAAATATTTCTTTTTCTTCTTCTTTGTAATGTCTCTAAATTTATATAATTAGCTTTGTAGTCGCAATTAAAGACTGCAGCAATTTATACTTTATTATTATTCTCAAAGTCATACTCATTAATAGGGCTGATAAACCAACAGCTAACAGGGTGCTATAAATGTGTATAAATTGTCAATTATGTTGTATCAAATATTATGAACTATATTGTATTCAATAATATAAGGGAACTAATTAAATAAAACCAATTGTTAAACATTTATTTCAATGACACCAATAAACTACCATTAAAAAATATTTTAATTAAATAAGAAAATTGTTTTATTTATAAATAAAATTATATCTTATATACCTCTATATTTTTGTAATAAAACAGATGCAGACTGCTGTATACACAAATATCTTTGCTGTAATAACGGAAGAGTAGTTCCATCATCTCCTAAAAATATTTCATCCAATTGTGTTTTTGTTAAATCCAAACATGTTTTCATATCTGTCATATTTATTCCATTCTGCAAATAAGAAATAATAGTTTTAGTTACCTAATAAATTTAATAAAATAGAATTAATTCTTTTTAAATTTTTACAAACTTCTATAGCTCTATTAATAGCTGCGCATAAACCAAAATATCCTGAATATTTATCATTTTTCCAGGTAACAGTCCAATGATATTTATTATTTGGATCAATAAAACAGTAGTTTAAGGAATCAACAAGAAATATCCAATTTATTGCTTCTTCATCTTCATTTTTTGGATGAAGTATACATTTTTTGAACTCGTCAAGTGTTAATTTTTCTTCTTTTACTAATAAATAAATCTTAAAAAGAAAATAATTCAAAGATAATTTAAAATTTGGCATGATTAAGACTCTATTTTTTTAATAGACAACATATATGTATTACATACAAATTAAAGTAATATGATTAAATAGAAAATTGACATTTTTATTTAATTATAAACTCAAAAGCTTTTAGTAATTATTAATGTAAAATCTTTATGATCAGTTAAAAGTTTAAAAGATTTTGTTACCTTATCAAAATATTATTTGTTATAAAAATTAAAACATGTACTTAATAAAAATAGCGCTTGATTTTTTTTTTAAAAAAACTGAATATCCAATAGAATGCAGTGATACAGTGATACAGTTTAATAGCAATATCATATATAATATTAAATATGCCTATTTATAAATATTAGAATAATAAAATAAAATTATACCTTTTCGGCCAATTTTGGAATATTAGATGATACAATTTTAACATCTTTTGATTGTCTTACTACTTGCTGACAAGTATTTAATACTTGTAAAACCATTTTGATTGAATTTTTATTTTAAATTAAATACTCGGTAAATGTGAAAATTCAAATTTCAAAAATTGACAGGGACATAATAAATTATTAACATAAGAACCACGACAAAATATTCCAATATACTTCACTTAGAAAATGAAAAGTTACTGAACAGTGAGCAGAAACTTATGAAGTAGCTAATCATACTACTATTTTTATTATAATATTTACCTTAATTAAGATATTAACATATTATTGATAAATGCACGTGCTCATTGATAAAATCTTATCACTCAAACCGGCTATAACATAAAAAACTAAAAGCATTAACAATTTATTGTTTCCAAATGCACAAAAATTTAATTTGTTCCATTATTGTAGATGTTTAGTTTGATTTGTCAATTTTAGTATTAAAAAATATTACTAAATAAATATTAATCAAACATTAAATTTGCCAAATTCAGTTTTATAATTTTATAATTCAGTTTTATAGTTATTATAATGTATGTAGGTATTTGCTTCTAGGAATAAAATCATCAAAATTGATAGTTATTAAAAATTACAAAACGTTAAAATATTATTATTTTTAGTTTCCATGTATACTTTACATAGGTATGTATCTCATTTTCGTTCAGTTAGATGGTTTTATTCTGATGATTCAACCATAAAGAAATCCATATTTTTACCAGTAACCAAATTTAAAAATCGTTTGAATGTAAATCAAACTATTCAAAGAGACAATGATATTTTTAAGGTAAATCTTGAATAATTAAAAATTCACTATCTAAAAATATGTTAACTAATAAAATATATTTTTTATAGACCTGTGGTTTTTCTGAATTGTATTCTTGGCAAAGGCAACATTTGAACAATGAAGAATATATTTTACACGATGGACCACCATATGCCAATGGGTCGGCACATATGGGACATGCTATTAATAAAGTAATATCTTTAATAATTATATTTAATTTAGTTTATAATAAAATGTATATTATTGTACAGATACTAAAAGATATAACTATACGTTTTAAATTTTTAAATGGAAGTAAAATTAATTATATTCCTGGTTGGGACTGCCATGGTTTGCCTATTGAGTTAAAAGCTGAAAAAATGCATGGAAATAAATGGAAAAATTTTAGTGCTTTGGAAATAAGACAAAATGGTAAGAAATTATGGTATTTAGAAACCAATTGAAAAAATAATTTACTGTAATCGTTTATTATGCTGGTATAATTTAAAATATCTGTTAATAATCCTTATTATTAAATATAGTATAAATTGATGAGTTTATATTATTACATATGATCTAAATTTTTGGAAACAATTGTAACTTGTCTTCATTACAACTACATATATAATTTCAGCTAGAAAATATGCTTCAAAAGAAATAGAAAAACAAAAAAATGTTTTTAAAACGTGGGGTATACTTGCTGATTGGGAAAAAAATTGTTATTACACTTATGACAAAAATTATATCAAAACACAAATTCAACAATTTTTTAAATTATATAATAAAGTAATTTTAAATATTACTTTTTAAATTCAAAAATATAAATATTATACATTATTTCAGGGCTTAATTTATAGGGATCTTAAACCAGTTTATTGGTCACCATCATCCAAGTAATTTTTACTTCTTAATCATTTTCTATATATTTTCTATATATTTTTTAAATTTATTATTTGTTTAGAACTGCCCTAGCTGAAGCAGAATTGGAATACAACCCTAATCACCAAAGTAAATCTGTCACGGTCAAACTTGAACTTTGTCCTTCTATTCTTTCAATAAATTTAAAAAATCATAATGATGAATCTATTTATGCACTTATTTGGACTACTACTCCATGGACATTACCAGGAAATATTGCTGTTGTATATTCTCCTAATTTATTATACTCTTTCGTAAAAATTCAAGACACCCCTGGTACTTATTTGTTAGCAACTGATCTTATACAAAATCTTAGTATCAAAATAAAAAAACCCATTGAAATAGTCACAACCATTGAAGGTAAGTTCTGAAAATGTTATTAACTAAATGTTATAGTGTAACTTTATAGGTCAGCATCTAAATGGTTTAAAATACAGAAGTTTAAAATCTGATGAATGCGATAAGAAATTTTTGCCTGGAGACCATGTTACAACAGATAAGGGCACAGGATTAATTCATACTGCACCTGCATATGGACATGAAGATTTTTTAATTGCACTAAAACACAAGATACCTATTGTAAGAATACAAAAAAAAAAAAAAAAAAATTGATTGTATAACTTAATTTATACTCTTATGAATAATCTAATATAGGATTAATTAAAACATATGTAAATACAAATTACAATCGTTTTAGGAATGCCATGTGGACGAGTTTGGTATCTTTATGCCACAAACATGGCCAGAACTTGTAGGTTTACCTGTTTTAGACATTGGTAATGATACTGTCTGTTTATTATTAAAAGATAAAATATTGCATACAGAAATATATGAACATAGTTATCCTTATGATTGGCGCACCAAATTGCCTGTAATTATTCGTGCCAGTAAACAATGGTTTTTGGATACAGCAAAAATTAAAAACCAATCAATTGTAAGTATATGTTGTATATTAAATAATTACTTTTTTAGTATTCCATGCGTGAATACTTTACATATTATCAGGTTATATTCAAAAAGTAAAAAACTTTACTCAATTGCATAGGTTAAAGATATTTAATGTCTTATATCTATGTTTTATATAATTATCTTATTAAAAAAACTATTAAACTATTTAAAAAAAAAAACTCAAAATATAATAATGATTTTGTACTAAATAAGAGTACTTATTATTAGTCTTGGTTGTTTTTTATAAAAAATAATAATTAACATTTGAAGACAATAAGTAAATATTTTGATTTTACTAAATTTCAAAAATTAATTTTATGTATTCATAATTATAGGAATGTTTGAAAGATATTAAAATATATCCTGAACTTAGTGGAAATCGTAAAGCTCTTTTAACATTAATTGAAAAACGACCATATTGGTGTATATCGAGACAACGTTCATGGGGTGTAGCCATTCCTGTTTTGTATGATGAATCAGATAAAACTATTATTGATGAGTAAAGATTTATTTTTAGTCTTTTTATAATTTTAATGAAAGTCAGTGTTTTTTTTTTTTTTTTTTCAGAACTTTATTGAACAACTATTATGCTTTATTGGAAGAAACGGGAGAAGATTTTTGGTGGGTACATGATGTGCAAAAATTGGTATCAAACACACCATACAGTCAAAGAAAATTGAAAAAAGGACTTGTATGCTCATATATTAGTATTTAAAAATTATTATTTATGGATATTTTGTAAAATTCTCTTTTACAGGATATTCTAGATATTTGGTTTGATAGTGGCATTTCTTGGAGCTGTGTATTGGGTGATAATAAATTTGTTGATTTATACTTGGAAGGCATTGATCAATGTACTGGTTGGTTTCAAGCATCACTATTGTCATCAATTGCTCTAAGAAATGTTTCACCTTTTAAGTAATAAAATGTTTTAATATATTTAATTTTTGTACTGTATATTGTATAATTGTTTACTTATTTAGATCTTTATTTATACATGGTTTTGTTGTGGATAAGAATGGTAAAAAAATGTCTAAATCTATTGGAAACGTAATTGATCCTCAAGATATAATAAATGGGAATTATGATAAATCAATAAGCGGAATTGATATACTCAGGTAGGTCTAATGAATCTAATAATAATGTTATTGACAAATTATCTAATTTATATTTATTTATTTAACACTATTAGATGGTGGGTTGCTAAACATGGATCACACCAAACAAATATTCCAGTTACAAAGGAAACCATGATTGATTGTAAACAATCAATTGATAAACTTCGTCTTATTATTCGTTTTTTACTTGGCTCACTTAATAATGTAAAAGAGGATAATTTTAAACATGGAATTAATCATTTAAATTATTTAGATAAATATATGATATTAGAACTTAAATCATTTGAAAATGAAATGAATATGCTTTATAGTTCATTTCAGTATAATAAAATATGCGCCAAAATATTAAATTTTATTACAAACCAAATTTCTGGATTATATGTTCATCATATAAAAGATAGGTACAATTTGTGAAATCTTCATATGAAAGAGTATTATTACACTGTCATCTGTTTTAGACTTTATTGTGATCCTGTTGAATCGGATGAACGACTAGCATGTACAGCAACATTACAAGCTATATTTGAAACTCTTCTAAAACACATTGCACCAATTTTACCTCATCTAGCTGAAGAAGCATTTTCTTTTTACTCACAAAGTAATTTTTTTACCAATACATGTATATTATGTATAATTATTATTATATATATTCGCATAACAATTTAATTTATTTTATTGTTATTTACCTATTATTTATTTTAGGAAAGTCTACATTTTTTAAATCATCTCTCATATCTCTTGATCACATAGTAATTTCAGATCCAGAAAAAGTATTATCTGTAATAGAAAATGCTTTAATGATAAAAAGTAAAGTATCACATTTATTACAAGGAAAAAATTCACTTGAACACTCTATTATTATTTCTGCGCCTAACAATGTTTTTAATCTATTAAAGGTATGAAAAAAAAAACGTTTATTATAATTTTTTATTGATATTTTAAGTATAAAAATTAAGAAAAAATTAATAAAAAATATTACTACAAAATTAAACAATTATTACAAGTAATGGAAAAGGTTAACAAGAATGTTTTTGATAGGTCAGGGACATCCAGCTTATATCATAGTTATAAACAAAACTATTTAATTTAAGATGTAAAATAGCCTCTACATAATTTTTTTTTATTTATAATATTTAATATATCTAAATATTTATATACATATTAGATTTTGTATTGTTTATAAATTGATAAATCTTTGTAATTTATTGTGTAGTACATGTAAAATTAAATTTTGTTTAAGATTTTGCATCCTAACAACACAATTAGAAATTCAGATTTAATTGAATTACTTCAAGTGAATTCAATTAATTTATTTATTAACAAGACAATTGAAGTAAAAACAAGTAATGAGAAAGGATTTTTGTGTAAACGATGCCGCAGATGGTCATCAGAAAAACAAGATGATTTATGCAAAACGATGTGAAAAAACCTTTAAAATTTTTTATTCAAAATAAATGAATATAGTAATATTTTAATATACATTAAATGAATTGTTTTGAAACTTTTATGATAATTTTTTTTATTGTTATTCAAGCTTTCGATATTCTGAAGCCTCTTGTATCAGCTATCCAATTGTACGTAATTAGCCGTCCATCAACATTTGTAGTATAAGAACCCCGTTGAACAAGAATAGCATCCTGCCCTTCATCATTTGGCAAAAGCTTACCCATCTTCTCTTCTCCAGTTCCATCATCTAGCTTATAACTGTAATTGTTTACATTAATGTGTTATTATTGCATAGAGATTATTTTTTAATTCATTACCGTGATAAGAATTGACCAGAGTCATCTCTTTTATTTGTTAGAGACACTAATTCAACTGGATTGCAATTAATTACATTTAGCATAAAACAACCAAACACAAATAATATTACCTAAGAAAATATAACAATTTTAACTGTAATATTATTTATAATAATTATAAAATTATTTATTTTATATATATACTGGAAATATAAATGAGTTACTTACGAATTTCATTGTATTACAATTGTTATGGAACTATGTGGAGTTGATTGTGTATGTCAGCTATTCAACCATAAGACTGCAATATAAAGTGAAATTCCTTCTCACTTTTTTTATTTTTTATATGACTGTTCTGTTATTGCCTTGAAAATTTAACACTGAATTATGTTTCGGGGTGTCAAACTGGTTTTACTAATGTATTCTTAAATACACACACACATATATATATATATCGTAAATATGTATATATATAAATATAATATATGAACAACTGACAGTGTTTGCAGGACATCAATTATGGTTGGATAATTTGTATGTGACAGAATTAAATAATTTTTAAATACTTAAAAATGTATTATGCAAAAGTAATCTGATATAAAATTATATAAATTATAATGTCACAAAAAAGGCAATATTAAGTTGTATTAAAATGAACCTGTTATGCTACTTTACATATGACCTTATACTTATTTATTGTTAGTTTTCATATATTTAGAATGATAAAAATTGTAAGTTCTTTGATTAATAGTTAATAACTAAAATATATTAAAAATTGTATAATTTTGATTATGTAACAAAAATATCACAATAAATATTAAAAAATAGTAATAAATTAAAATTGCTATCATTGAGTATAATATTAATTCTATAGGGGAAAAATTCCCTTGAAATATATTTAAATTAATATTGAAAGAAATAGTAATGATCTAATCTTACTTTATTATCATAATATATTTCAAAACATAGTAAAAACAAATATATTTTTAATCCCACGTCAAACAGCAAGAACATTTTTACTAAATTATATTTCTATAGAATTTATACTCAATGCTAATATCATTTAAATGAAATACAACAATATAATATAATAGCGTGGATAAAGTTTTCTAAATAAGTTATATCGGAGTTAAAATAATACTAATTCATTGAGCAGTTAAAATTAATAATATCAAATTGTTTTCATAGTTTTAAACATCAACACTACCAGAATCATTAATCATAAGATGTGAACATTTTTAAAATTAATTGAAAAAAATGTTTTTTGATATAAATTCAATATTTCATTTTACTATAAATTCAAGAAAAATTAATAAATAATTAATATGTCTTGGTGATTTTAAAATAATTTTAATACATAAAATAATAATTGTTTATCTGAAGTATAATATTGAAAAAAATTGTAATTTGTTTATTGGTATAGAACTAGATTTAAATAGCTAAATCACTTGTATATGGTAATGGTAACAAAGTATATTTTATTGAATAATTTCAACATAATTTGCAGGAAATAATCCATATTGACCTTTACATAGTCCTCTCCACCAGCCTTTATCAATCTGAAAAGAAAAAAAAATGTAATTATAATAATTATAATAATCATCTTGACAATACTTTTATTGTTTCATTAATAATATTATATATATATTGTTTATAAGGAAAAAGTGTAAATCAATGTTAAACAATAACAAAAATAATTTATATAATTAAAATATATATTAGTTTATAAACGAGGTTGATATTGAATATAAATGATGAAACATTATTGATGTAAATTCACCACCGTTCTATATGTTGATTGATGAAACGAAGAAAATGTCTTATGCACTGTCTGATAAGAAGATGCTGATAAGATTAAAAAAACATGGAGAGAGTTCATACAGTTATAACATAAATAGCATAGAATAAAAAGGGATAAGGAAAAAGATAGGATAAGTACCAAGAAAATTAATGTTGAAGGTAAGAGAGGAAAAAATGGTTGTATAGGATTGACAGTGATACGAAGATAGCTGGTAGCTATGAGCAATAAGTGGGAGATAGGACTGTGTGAAAAAAGAAAATGAAAGTGGCTCAGTGACACCTATAGAGCTGAGAAAAAGATGAGATTCAAGAAAATGTTCACTTAAGTCCCAGAAAAAAATATTTGAATAGAATAGTGAATATGAATATTATACACAGTAACTCATCAAAGTCAATACCTTTTATTTAGTACTATAGTCATATATATATATATATATATATATGTTATACATTAATTAAAAATTAACAAACTCTAAAATAATAATATTGCATAGAATTAGATACTTACCATTTCAATATTTGTAACAATATCATCAGGATCAAAGCTTATTTCATCATCAGCCGCTAAAAATTAAAATATATTCAGGATTAAAAATATAATTGAAACTTACTTCACTAAAAAAATACTTTGATAAATATAACTAGGTATCCTTATACATTTTTAAACTTTGATTTATTTATTCCTATAATCATTTTTAAATTGATACACAAGTCTTTTATAATATTAAATATAACTAAAAGCAGGGACGTATTTAGGGGGGGAGGGTAAAGGGGGCATTGGCCCCGGGCGCCAAGGTTTGAGAAGGTTTCAGAATCCAGAATCTTAAAACAATGCAAAATAATTATTTTCTATTAGTATCAAAATAAATTACATTATCTGACCTATCGCGCTCTGCCAATAAATAACTGAAAAAAAATACTCACATTTATAAATATTTTTTTCAGTAGTATAAATCTACATATCAGTGTCTTACAAACGATTTTATTTTTAGGTTATTATTAAAAAAGGGCGCTTAAGAAACAGTGCCCCAGGACGCCAAAAATGTAAATACGTCTCTGACTAGAAGTCTGATTTATATTCTCTTAAAATCTTTAAAATATGATGTTTTTATGTCACAAAAAATAGGCAATATATTCTCTTAATAATCCTTTAAAATACCAATTATACAATGTTTTATGTCCTTAAATATGCAAAATATTCTTTTAATTTTTAAAAAAAATTAGTTTAATTTATTTTTTATTAATTTGGTTTTAAATATAATTAATTTAATTAATTCATCGCACTCGGGTATTAACACGAAACGAGACAGACGACGAATCGTCATGACAGCTAACAAAATAACCGATGTGTTATCGCAATCGATATAGAATAACTGGAGATTAATTTTTATTAAAACTCGGAAGCCCAGAAATAAATCATTTTTAGTGAGTTTTGTACTTATCAAAGTACTGATATACATGAAATATGTTCATTATATGCCGATATTATAAAAATATTCTCAAATATTCCCTAACGTGTTAAATATTCTCTAACCCCTAAAATAGGTATGCTTTTTTATGCAAAATAAATTTTTTCTTGTGAATTCTAAGTTTCATGAATCGTAAAAATTTCTCACTTCCATTTAACTACATAGACTAGAAACAAATATGTAAAATCATAAAAATACGACCTCTAAATATAACTATATACAACACTTGTGTATCAATTTAAATCTATATTTATAAAAATGGAGCCAAAAATGTATAATAACTCACCAATTGAGAACGGCTGAGTCGATTTGGCTCAAATTTTTTTTAATTGTTCATAATTGCCAGAAGGTTCTTATGTAAGAAAAATGAAGAAAGTTCACGGAAAATTAAAAATTAATATAACTGTGTAAATTGTATACCTATATAGCTAACTGCAACCTGACCTTTTTTAGATTCTGAACGGAGTGATAGAATCTATTGGTTTTACAATGATGTGTGTTTTTTTTTATTTTTTATTTTTTTTTAAGCTATTGCACAGCTTTTATCGCAAGCCTGGTGTAGTGACTGAAAAAAAATTTTTCGTAACGAAAAAGCGTGACCACTTCCTGTGGAATCCCGTAATTAATGGAATATCGTAGTTGCTATGATACAAATTCCTGAATAACTAGAATAATTAATAAAAAAATTTAAAATTATATCAACTTCTTATTAATTTAATATGCAATAGCTTTATCGCGGCAGTCCCCGAATGCCACTGACCGTTTTTTTTTTTTATTTTTTATTTTTGTGTCTGACGACACCTTTTTGGCAGTAAAAATGCTTCGATTTGCTTATGTAGCAACTTTTCTGAAAGGAAAGTGAATGTAGATGGTACTTTGAATAGTCTAAAATCGAAAAAAACGATAAAAAAATTACGAAAAAACGGGAAATTTTACGCAAAATCGAGTTTTTACAAATTACATTTTTTTTAAATGCTCTAACTCAAAAACCAAAAATAGCAACAACTTGAAATTTTCACTAAATCTTTATATTGACGTTTTCTATACATGGTTAAGTTTTCAAAGTATTTTGACATATTTTGACTTATTTATAGACAATTTAAATTTCGATTTTTGTAAAATGTTTGTTTTTAAACATCTATAAAATTTAATTGGCAGACCGAAAACTTGAAAATTTAATACAAGGTTTATAATAAGTTAAACTTATCGTAATAAAAAATATCGGTGATCGGTTGACTCAATTTTTTTTATAAGCCCTTAAAGCTCAAATATGTATAAAATGTGTAAAAATCACGATAATTTGCAAGTTATTTTGTAGATAAAAACTCATAACATTTTTTCTGTTCATACTTAAGGTTCAAAATTTATCACTAGGTTATCTATAAGCTACTCTTCAAAAATCTTTAAAAAATTTCTACCGGACTTAGAGGAAACAATTTTATGACTGTTTGAAATTTAAATATTTACGAAATTGCATAAAATAGCGATTTATTCTCAAACGATTTTAAATATTTGTTATAATTCAAAAAGTATAAGTCACAGATTTTTGAAATTTTTACCAGCTGTTAAGATTGGCATTTCCTTTATCTTATATTTTTTTCAAAATAATTTATTGATTTTTAAGCCACTTATAGGTATTTAAAATATTCAATTTTTTTACATTTTATTTTTATAATCGGTGATACAATAATTTTGTGGTTGAAAAATCGTAATTTTTTTTTTCTTTTATAACTAAGTTTTGAAAATTTGGTACAAGGTTTTTCATTAGTTTTTCTTCAAATATCTGTAAAAAAACTCTACCGGATTCAGACAAAAAAATTTTATGTGTTTGAAATTTAAATTTTTACAAAACCAAGTTAAATAACGGTTTAGCCTCAAACGATTTTTGCTATTTGTTTTTATCCAAAAAGTTTAAGTTGTAGAAACTTGAAAATTTTATCAGTTGTTTATATTGGCATTTCTTTTATGTTATATTTTTTTCAAAATATTATATTGATTTATAAGTCACTTATAGGCATTTAAAATATTCGATTTTTTTACATTTTATTTTTATAATCGGTGATACAATAATTTTGTGGTTGAAAAATCGTAATTTTTTTTTTCTTTTATAACTAAGTTTTGAAAATTTGGTACAAGGTTTTTCATTAGTTTTTCTTCAAATATCTGTAAAAAAAACTCTACCGGATTCAGACAAAAAAATTTTATGTGTTTGAAATTTAAATTTTTACAAAACCACGTTAAATAACGGTTTAGCCTCAAACGATTTTTGCTATTTGTTTTTATCCAAAAAGTTTAAGTTGTAGAAACTTGAAAATTTTATCAGTTGTTTATATTGGCATTTCTTTTATGTTATATTTTTTTCAAAATATTATATTGATTTATAAGTCACTTATAGGCATTTAAAATATTCGATTTTTTTACATTTTATTTTTATAATCGGTGATAAAAAAATTTGGCTTGTACAAAATACTTGAAAATTTAGTAGAAGATTCCACAGAAGTCGTTCTTATTGTCATTCAAAAATTATTAAAATCCATAGGCACAATTTTTTTTTATAATCGTTTGAACAGCGAATATTGACATAAAATTACATGTAAAATATAATATAAAATGTATAATATTCTAGACTGACAAAGATATCGGTTTTTTTTTTAAATGCTCTAACTCAAACACGAAAAACCGCAACAACTTGAAATTTTCACCAAATCTTTATATTGACGTTTTCTATACATGGTTAAGTTTTCAAAGTATTTTGACATATTTTGACTTATTTATAGACAAATTTTCTAAATTTTTCGTTTCAAAATAAAATATACTTATTACAATATTTATAAATAACAATGTATTATATTCTAGACTAACATATCATCTCCGTTCAGAATCGTTTTTCGTATACAATGATATCTATCATTGAATTCAAATTTAACAAATCCATTATAATGACCTATCCTATGAAGAGTCGCACTCCACCCCCAAGTGTACAGCAGAGCGAGGCCCATCCGGTTCTTTTTTTTTGTATGTGTTTTATTGGCGTGTATATATATATATATATGAGGGCTCTAGTTTCAAAGTGTACATTCTCCATTACTCGACAGTAATGAGATTGTACGTTTTGAAACAAACTTGTACAAGGAGATTGTTTTTTTGAAACTAAATGCAATTTTAAATCTTAAAATACACTGAAGATAGACCCTTTTGCTCGAAAATAGTAAGTTATTTGAATTCAGTGCTGACAATTGAATATGTAACGATATCTATCTCATTTTTCATGAAAAATGGAGAATGTACACTTTGAAACTAGTACCCTCGTGTTTTCCCTTGGTTACAGAATTACGTAATTACAGTTTATCGTATAAAACAGATGCATCTGTCGAAATTCCACAGTACAGTAAGTTTAATGATAAATGTTAATCATTTTTTAAAGAGTTTTGGTATGGTTGTTTTTAAAAATGCTAGCAACGACTAGTTTATTTCATTGTCTATGTGTAAATTTTCTATAACTATATAAATATAAATGTTTTTAGAAGTATTAAACATTTTTAAATCTATACCTATTGATATCAAAATGTATTTAATAGTTATTTTGTAAAACATATTTAGCACAATTTACTTACATGCTTGATAATCATATAAAGCCACAGCAGTATATCCACCTTCTGGTTCTTCTTCAGATATACTTCCATTTTTAAGCTGTTCATGAAGTTTTTGTTCTTCTAATTGTCTTTCTTCTTCAAGTCTTTTTTGCTCTTCTCTTTTCTTTGCCTCTTCTTCTAACTTTCTTTTTGTTTCTTCTTCTAATTTTTTCTTTGCTTCTTCTTCTAATTTTTTCTTTGCTTCTTCTTCTAATTTTTTCTTTGCTTCTTCTTCTAATTTTTGTTTAGTTTCTTCTTCCAATTTTTTTTTAGCTTCTACCTTTTTTTCTTCTTCATCTTTTTTTTTACGTTCTTCTTTAGCCAAATTTTCTAATTTTAACTGTTCGTTATCTCTCTTTAATTCTTCATTTTTTTTTTCCTCTTCTTCTTTCTTTTTTTGTAAAATATTTTCTCTTTCAATTCTAGCTAGTACATCTTTTCGTTTACGATCTTCTTCCACTGCTTCAATTCTTCTTAATACTTCCTCATCATTCTTTACAGATGGTTGAATAGTTGCACCAACGACTACTGGTGGAAGAATAGACTCACTAGCTATCGGTGGTTCTTCATCATCATAATCAATTTTCTAAAATTCCAAAGCACATTTCAGTTAAATTAACATAACTCAACTCAAAATTTACTATAAATACAATATTTAAATTAAATGTATCATATTTTTTATTTAAAAAAATACAATATCAAAAGAATAATAAAAATAAAAAATATTAAATTTTGTATTACTAAAAGCATGGTTTAAATAATTTAATTTTATGATTAAAAAAAAAAAAATGTTATTTCTTATAATTGAATAACATATACTACGTACAGCAATTGGAATATTTATTTTAACTTGTTCAGGACCATCTAAAAGCCTTTGTTTCTGTTCTTCTATATCTTGTAATTCTTTTAAACGTTTTTCTTCCCTTTCGCGGGATTCTTTTTTCTCTAATAATTCTCTTTGTTTTCTTCTCTCTTGTTCTGCTAAACGTCGTTTTTCATTTTCTTCTTCTTCTTGTTTTGCCATATTTTCAAATTTTGCTCTAAGACTTGATGGTTTAATACTTGCTAAATATAATTACACTTATATTAATAATGAATTAGTAAGTAATTAATACTACTTTAAAAAATTGAATTATATTTTTAATCTTAATATTAATAAATAAAATGTTCTATACTTCAAAGTGTATTACTTACTTATTTCTGGTTTTTCTTTTTGATAATTTGTCCCAACTTGACCAGAACTTTCAGTATAACTATGAGCAGATTTATCAATTCTATCATTTTCCAAGCCAAACTTCCCTCCAAAACCCTGAAAATGTTTATATAGATTATTATTATTATAAAATTAATATATTACCTTAAAAATAACCTACTTTACTGTGATCTACTTGACTTTGATGTTTTTCAACAGTTTCTAAACTATCCCATCCAACAGCAGACTTATCTTGGCGATCAGACTGTACACCAAATTTTCCACCAAAACCAACAGCATAATCTAATAATCACAAAAATGTTACAAATGTATAATTTTCATATAATTTCATAAAACATTTTTTTAAATCAAACCTTTTTGAGATTCATGTTTTTGTAATTTTTCAACATAGTCCCAACCAACAGCACTTTTATCTTGACGATCAGCTTCAACACCAAACTTTCCACCAAATCCAGAACTATAATCTTTTTGAGATGTATGTTTTTCAATTTTTTCTTTATGATTCCAATTTACAGCACTCTAAACATATGAATTTAAAATTATAAAATTGCAATTTCACTATGAAGTATAACCATACAATTTCATAAAAAAAAAAAAACTAATATTATTTTAAAAATTAAGTATTAAATTAAAATTAATTAACTTTACATGAAACTAGGCAATACCTTGTCAATTCTATCCGACTGGACACCATATTTACCACCAAAACCAGTACTGTAATCAGTCTGTGAAGCATGTTTAAATTTAGGTGCAACATAGTCATGTCCAACAGCTGATTTATCCATTCTAATAAAAATAATGACAAAATATACATTAACTATACAAAAAAGGATGATAAAAAAAAATTATTACTTTGTTAAAGCTACCTGTCAGATTGTACACCAAATTTTCCACCATACCCAAAAGCTGCTTTAGGCCCCTCTTCCATCTCTTTTTTCTTTTGGACCTCATGAGCTTTGGTAACTTCTTCACGCAATTGACTCATACTAAATAAAACACAAGTTAAGTCATATAATACAACCACAATAATATTTTATCAAAAATAGGTATAACAAATGTAAAAACTACTAACTCGACGTGATCTAAGACACGACCAGAACCAGGAACTGTGCGAGAACCCCATCGTTGTTCTTCTTCACTCACGTCGTTTACAAAATCGGGATCAGTTTCCCAGTCGTCATCGGTGTTCTCAACCGGTATGTCCACATTAACACCTGCGGACGATTTCCACATAATGATCTTTGAAAATTCTTCTTGATCACAAATCAATCTAAGTCCATGTACAACAAAACAATGTTTCTCGTTTTTAATTCAACGCTTCAGGCAGAATAAAACTATAAACTTAAAACGGTAAAACAATCAAAAGTGTGTAAATAAACGTAAGAGTAATGACTAATAGGCCAAATCACAATAGCCCCTACTGTATTCTAAATCGACCTGTATGCACACATTTGTCTGTTATCTTATCAACTTCCATAAAAAAAGAGACAACAAACCATAACATCTGTCTCTATCTCTGATTAATATTGTTATTTTTATTAATTATTACCACCATTATGAATCACTACAATATTTGATCGTGTTTTAAACATCATTAAAACACATCTTATTACATTGTAAATATTTGCAACGACGATTTCGAAACGTCGAAGGCACAATAAAGCCGAACTAACTTTTCGGGCAAATGACAACATTTGCGATTGAACCGGAACGGTTCGTGATCGTCGTTCTCGTTCAGACGGTTCTATGTGGTTCACGCTTTTGTCGGTCGGGTGCCGATGCGAAAACGCACGTTCCCGTAGTACTCGTTTTCGGTCTAATAATGAAATCTCCGTGAGACATACGTATCCATATGACGTCGACGACGGCTGCTGTGGACAACGGGACTAGCGCTACGCCCCCACACCATCGATATATGATTTATTGTTGCGACAAAACAAAAATCGTTGGAAATCAACGACGGCAACAATGCTCAGGTACCCACCCGCGCTACAAATGGTGGCAGCTAGCGTGTGCACAACATGGGTCTGTTGCAAGTGCGCGTGCCCGATTGCGTCAAAAGACATGTTGAAAACGTTTGGTTTTGACCGCCCGTTTCCCGATCCGATGTTCTATTTGCGGTGGTTCCGGTCGCCGGGCAAACGGTGTGGTGCAAACGACAAAAGCGCAGCTCTGTGCACTCGTAGCGGCCGCAGTGTCGTTACAGGCACCTCGTGGTAGGAAGGGAGGTGATAGAGAGCAGATACCTACGGTGTGTTGCGGTTTTTACGGCAACCCGTATTCGTATAAATAACGATCGCGATCACAACAAACATATATTTCACCGTTCACCAGCGTCTTAAGCAGTTCAACACCACAGCACAACAGTGCTCACCCATATATACCACCTACAGCCTATTGCTTACCACCCTGCTCGCTGTTACCTATACATTCGTCTGTCAAAGTTGAAGTTTCTGCAGCCACCGTCTGCCGACGTTCTCCAGAGGCGTCCCATCACACCAACACTTGCCATCAGTTCGAGTTCACAGACTTTCATAAACCGTTCGATTCATCATGTTCGCAATAATCGTAAGTATATACACACACAGGTACATGATCCATTAGGTACTTATCATTAGGGCAGAACACTTGCAGCATTTGCATATTTGTTTTGCACAGTCACAAAAATAGCAGAATACGAAACAAATACGTTTCATGTTCTCATAAAGCTAGTTTTAAAATTGTATTTTGCATATAAATGCATATTTTGAGTACTTTTTGTTTTTAGGGCATATTTTACACTTTTATACGTTATTTTATACTTTTTGAGACATATTTAACTTAAATCGATTTTTTCCAAAGTGACATTTGTATTTCAAATAATACAGTCAAAATTTTTGCATAAAAATTTATTTATTTTTCATTTTTGCCGTATAATATGGTTTTTGAATGTCTGCAAGCACACATTTTTCCTAGAAGCGATAATGATCTAACGTCGTTTCTTTACAAAATAATTAAGTAAAATGTATATTGTTTATTTGGCTATGGTATATAATATATTTAAATTATGTAATTGTTTTGACTTGTTTTAAACACTATTTATTTTATAAATTCTTTTAAATAAAAAGGCTGAAAACATTTTTAAGTGCATATGGGGTTTTTAAGTGCATAAGTGCTTGCCTATTTTGAGCCTTTTTAGAGCTACAAGTCCTCTGCCCTATCATCATATATCTGCCTACTTATCATCTATACGAATAAATACTTGATTATCGGAGCGTTTTGATTATTTTTTCCCCTATTATATAATAGGTACCAATGGCAACCATTAATAAATAAATATTATTCTCAAATCTTATAACCCCCATAGCAACCATTTATAAACAAAAATTTCTATCGTAAATCTCAAAATTCCTGTCTGAGCACCTCCCAGGGGCGGTCAATCCTCTTTTTAAATTAGCCTTAAACCTACTCTCAGACCTACCAAATATACACAGAAAATTTCATGAAAATCGGTCAAGTTGTTTCGGAGGAGTTCGATAACCAACACATTTTACGATTCATTTTTATATTATAGATTTAAATACAAAAAAATATAAAATATAACAATAACAACCATTATAAATTAAATAAATCTTTATAAGTCATAATTAATTTTTAATATTAAAGATAAAATACATATTTTCTTGCATATCTTGTGACTTTTTTTTATAACTAAAATGCATATTTTATGTTTTTTTTTTTGTTTTTATTGTGTACATATTTGGTAATTCTTTAGTACATGAATACATACACATTACAGTTGTTTTAAATGCATAAACATTGGAGCCCTAATTATTTTTAGCGAAAAGTAATATCTGATAATTATTTTCATGTACCTAGGCCATCGTTTTTGCGGTCCAAGCCACAACAGTGTTGGCTGGAGCCCGGTACCCGTCCGGATTGAACCCGGCCCTGTGCCCGAATTATCCGCACTGCGACAACGTGCTGCTGGCCGCGTACGCTCAACCGGGGGTCAATGATTACAGCGATCATTACAACAACAACAACGACGCGCAGCAATACGGGTCCGGTTATCAACGCCATCCGGCCGGCGGCGCGTACGGCCACCATCACCAACAGCCGTCCGTCCCGTTGCCATACACCGAACCCGGTTATCCGGCCGGCCTCAGCTCATCCAACTGCCCCAACTATCCATACTGTTCGCACCAAGTGCCCGCCGAAGCGTTCAAGTACGAACCACATAAGAGGTACCCGGCCGGCGTCACTCCACATAACTGTCCCAACTACCCGTACTGCTACTAAGGGACAACTCGCACCTCCCATGTATGTACGCGTAGCATTAAGCGTGCACATACCAATTGTCTTCTAAATACGTATTGGTATCAACATTTAATTCTTGTTGTTATTGTTTTGTCACCTTAATATATGTATGACAAAAAAATACCCGTACTGTATTTCAAATAAATCATGTTCTGTAATAAACACTAATCAAATATAATATTTATGGCTTATCGATTCATTTGTTGACTGTTCCTCAATATACTTACGATCGAATACATCCTTTGTATAAGAATTAAACATTATGAAAATAATTACAAAAATAATCGGTATCAGTGCTATGGCGTCATTTCAGTTTTCAATAGAAGGGGACAAAGATTTTTACCGGCCTAAATGAGTAAAAAAAAAAACCGCTCGCTTCGTTCGCAAGAGAATATCTACTTACATGTTATCAAATTACCAATCCCACTTCACTTCTTTTATGGTTTAAATATTTTTTTCTCCTATAGTAACAATCCGTTTTACTAGGTAACAACATAGTTTGCAAATATAAGAAAGCAGATATTTTATACAAACAATTGCATACCTATACCAATTAAAACTATTATGGCAATTTTTATTGATTAAAATAAATATTATTAATTTATTGAAGGATATCTTCCTTTTTGCATTTTTGAAAATATATCAACTACATCATCTAAATTAATTTTACCTGATACAGCACTTTCCACTGCAATTACCAGTAAATCGCTTATTGCCGCCCATTTCCTATTGTTAGCCGTAAATGGGTTTTAACTAATTTTAGAGAAGAAAAAAATCGTTCATTAGAAGCAGTAGTAACAGGCAAAGTCATAAGAATATTTATAATTTTAATAATTTCTTGAAAAGCATTTAGAAGTTGTTTTAAAATTTTGGAAATATAATAAAGATCATAAATTCCATAGTCTCGGTCTTCGTTTGCATGATTTATAATATTAAATTGTTTGCAAATGAAAATTTACTTTGAAGATTTTTTTTAATTCATTTTAAAATGTCTATAATGGTCAATAAATGTAACTTAATGAAGATTTTTTAAATTAAAATAAATTAAAAATTTAATGACATTTTATGTATTTTCTTTGGCACCATATCTTTTTCCCTGTGTTCTATATTATTACTGTCCTATACTCGTTTTATGTGTATTACGTAACTGTCATACGAGGTTTCCTTATCTGTGTCCGCTGCGGTGCAAATCATAAGTCCCAGGGCTGTCTGTGAAGGATGTCATCCTGCAAGTTACAAAGGTTGTTCCGTCCACAAGGATCTCCAGCAGGCTAAAAAATCATCAACAAAAAGTAATTTTGTAGCTACTAACTCTAGAGTTAATACCACGACTGTTAGAGATAGTCATCCATTGAATGACACTTACCCAAATCAGTCCGATCCCTGTACCTCAACTTATGCAAATGTCACTTCTGGTATAACAGCCAAATCCATGGTTCCCTTTACAGCTCCAGACATAAATTCCACTATCACAAGTTTCCTTGAGGATTTTAAATCGTTGATTAATCCCTTAATATCTCTACTCACCAAAGTAATCGAAAAACTTCTTGCTAAATAATATGTCAAATAACCAAGCTACAAATAAGTCACTTTTAATCCTACAATTTAACGCCAACGGAATAAAAAACCACGTCAATGAATTCCTAGCAGTGTTATATAATCTACGTATTGACATAGCACTAATAACTGAAGCTCATTTCACGAAATATTCTAATATGTTTATACATGGATATAAACTTTTAAAAACAAATCATCCTGACAACACAGCTCACGGTGATGTTCCTATTCCAATAAAAAATTCAATCCAATATCAACCTCTCCCAAATTTCTATCTTGATTATTTACAAACTTGTGCTTTAATCATAAAGTTAAATAATACTCCTATAACTATTATGGCCATCTACTCCCTTCCAAAACATAAGATCACAGTTCAATATTATTCAAATGATTTTAATACTATATTCAACAATTGCATTACAGGTGGTGATTTTAATGCCAAACATCAGTCCAGGGGCTGTCGTACAAACGATCCACGTGGTCAAATCCTTCACAATTTTATGACGAAAGTAAACCTTAAAGTTCTCGCTCCACCAGGCCCAACCTATTGGCCGTTCTCAGCTTTGCAAAAACCCAGATATCTTAGATATATTCATTGCGAAAATCCCGAGCAACATCTACTGTACTACGCAGTGGCGGCGGGATGTAGAATTATTTGAAGCAATTGCTTCAAATCTGAAATGGGTGGGTGGGTAGCTGAGTCCGGGTGGGTGTAAAATTGTATGATCTTATTATAAATATTAAGACAAATATTATAATTGATATAATAAAATATAATATGCTAGTATGCTACCAAGTCACTGTGCCGACCAGCGTGTGTTCTCGACGTTTTCGTAGTTATTTTAGTTCTATTTTATGTAATTAAACAAAAATAATTATAATAAGAACTAAGGGGTTGGTGGTCAAAATATTAAAAATATACAATATGCTTCAAAGATTAAAAAAGTTCGCGCCGCCACTGGTACTACGGATAATATTCTAGATTTAAATTCTGACCATTCCTCAATGCTGTTAACTCTAAATGTTTCTCCTCCACTACGCCAGGAATCTCCGAAATTATCTAATTTTTCCACCAATAAAATCAAATTTCATGACACTGTTGACCAACATATCAAATTAAAATCAAACGATGACCTGGATGTAGCTTTTAATAATTTCACAAACCTTATTCAATCTGCGGCGTGGTCATCTACAGATACAACTCGAGTTAACACGATCATGAACCTTCTAAATCTACATTACTAGTCTATATTCGTGAATTAATTGTCGAAAAACGTAGGTCTAGGGCCATTTACCAGCGTACCCGCCTTCCTTCCCACAAACAAAAATACAAAAAATTCACCTATCAATTAAAAATTGTTAGCTAATTATAAATCCAAATCTTTTGAAAGTTTCCTATCAAATCTCTAACCCAAACGATAGCAGTCTCTGGAGAGCAACAAAAACTGTGTGCAAAACTAATACACCAAATGTTCCAATAAGAAATAATGATGGTAATTTTGTTATAGCTGACACAGATGAAGCCAAACTGTTCAAACACCATCTATCTAATATTTTTAAGACCCATCCAAAATCACCTCTCCCTCATGGAAGACCGGTACTCAAACTAGCAGTTAAAAATCAATCAATCAAAATCCATACATTGCACATTTACTCCAGTCCCTAAAATTATGTGTAGTACGACCATAGATAATAAAATAATGGATAGGCCATTCATATATTAACAATACAAGGGGTCACGGTCCGGAATGTGGATGAGAGATATAGCCAAATTTATAGACGATACTAAGATTTTACTTATATTCAACTTTGCTAAGTAAATATTTTTCACTAACTCACAAGTGGTATTTATAAAGGGTACTAAGTTATTTCTTAGCTAAGATTTTTCTAAGAATATTTCAAGTAAAAATATTTCTTAAAAGCAAAATGTTCGGGAGATTATATATAATTTTATTGTTATCAGCATAATTAATATTTTATTGACATAGATTAGCTGTGTTATCTGTGATAATAATATCAAATATTTCTAATACGATTTCTTATTAATTACATTAGTTATTTAGCGTACAGCTGATCAATTAAAGAAAAGGTGGGACAATATGTTGCAACACCGAAAGAAAATGTTAACGGAAGAGAAACAAGAGAGAAGGAAAACTGGAGGAGGCACTACAAAAGTTATTACCGAACAATCTGAAATTGATATTTTATTAGATAAAAATATTGATATTGCGCTTGAGTCGGTTACATGTGTACAATCTATAGCTCCTATTACACCAGGAAATTCACCAATTAAATAAAACTGTTCCTTAGTGTCTTGTAAATTTGGAGCTCTTGGAAATCGAATCCATTTTTTTCCACATTTAGCTAGTAATCCCGATACTTCTTTAACCACAATAGAAACCGAAGCTTGTGAATATCCTAATGTATCTCCTATTGACTCTCTATAAAACAATAAAATTAACAATTATCTCACCATAATTACTCATTTAAATTGCATGCAAATACTTGGTCATTTCCACTTGCATAGAAACGTAGGGCAATTAACACTTTTGTAATATTATCGATTTTTAACCCACGTCTATCAAAATTGCAATCCATATTATCCAAGTATATCATAGGTAAAATTATTTCTAACACAATATATTTTGGAAACCTAAACCGTTGGAAAAATTGCAAATCTGAAAATCTAGTAATGTTTACTAATAAATATTTGTAAAGGGCAATTATTAAAAAATATTTCAAAATTACTTACCCTTCAATAGAGTTTTGCATATCACGAATATATCGTTTAGGAACACGAATAGTTTGTTCTAGCCAATCATAGTTTAAGTCATCATCAAGATAATCAAGATAGTTAATATCCATTTTAAAATAGTAAAAAATAAATTAAACAAAATTATCAACTTTTTATAAAAGATCGAACAACAATTTAATAGTATAAAAGTAACTATTTTATACCAAGTTATTAATTTTGTGTCTGTTGAGTGACTGTTAAGCATGATTAGTAGGTACCTTAGATATTTCTATATTTTTACTCAAGTTTTTCTTAAAATTATTCAAAGTACCATTTATAAATACAAAAACATAGGATTTATTTAAGTTAAAATATAACTAAGATAATTCTTAGTAAATATCAGAAGTCTGATTTATAAATACCAATTTCTAGTTTTAGTTGAGATAATAGACTGCTTTTATATAGCGTACTCACTCTAGCAAGGGGTTTTATCAGTGGTTTTATTTCATAATGATAATATTTGTTATCTATAATGATATTAAAATAAAAATTAACATTAAATATAAAATATGTTGAATAACGAAAAGAACTGAATATAAAAAACACATATTATAATTATAATAGGTACTTATATATGTATATACAACTTATATATACTTTATATACAACTTGAAATTTTGATAATTGATAAGATCCCTTGTAACCTCAAAATAAATATTCATTCCCATGTGATAAGTTGTAATGGCCTATCCATTCTTTTATTATCTATGAGTACGACACACTTTGTATAGTACGAAAAGTGTAGTGTGTAGTACGAATTTTAAAAATGTGTTCGAATAAAACCTTTATAATAATATTTTATACAATTTTAAAGCTTGAAATTTTTTTTAATAATTTAATGGTTTTTTGGCAAACCATATTTTAATTATTATATACATTTTACATAGACACACAGTAAACAATATTTTGTGTTGTTACTTCTTATACTCATTATAGTTGTTATTATTTATTGTTATTGAGAGTAGCTATTTTTATATCAGCTTAGTAATGTTTATCTAGAAATAACCCGCATGCAACACTGCAATAGCCGTCGCTGATAGTATTATTATTAAAATCAATACCTATTTTACTAATATAACCAGTAATCAGACACACCACACATTAATACATTTATTTATTTATTCGTATGGCATATACAATGTAACAATATATATATATAATTTATGTATAGTAATAAGCAAGTAGCAAAACAGAATATAGAATATAATGACAAGTGGTATAACAACAGTATGAAAGTATAAAAATATAATAACTTATAGCATAATATCCATGCTTTTCATCCATTCGACAGCTTCGGGGGTCACGTTAAAAATGTCCTCAAGCTTTCCTTCGAACTTTCTCTTAGGGCACTCTCGTATGATATGGTCTATGTTCTGGTTGGGGGAACCACAGTCACAGCCTGGGTTAGGGGTAATGCCCCATTTGTGCATAAAATATCCCACTCTTCCATGACCTGTACGTAATCGGTTTAAGGTTGTCCAGATTCTCCGTGGTAAATTGAAGCCAGGTTGCTTGTTTGTAGGGTTCTTAATGAGCAAAGAGTTACTTAATTCTGATTTTTCCCATTCATCTTTCCAGCATTGTGCTGCGTCGTATTTGGCAGTGTTGAGTTTAATAGCAGTTTCCCACGGAGGTTTACGTGACTTAAGTCGGCGTGTACATAGGATGTTACAGAATTTAGAGTGTTCATGGATTAGGTGGGAGGTATTGTTACTGAGTTTTGACCACAATTTAAGTAACGCTGTTTGCCGGCGGTGTTGGGGAGGGATGATGTTACTGAGAACGAGTAGCCAGTCGAGAGGGGTAGTCTTAATTGTGCCTGATATAATGCGCATGCTTTGGTTGAGTTTGATATCCACTTTTTTGGCATGTGTACTATTTAACCATACCGGAGAGCAGTATTCAGCGACAGAGTAGACTAAAGCGATAGTGGAAGTTCTCAGCGTTAATAAGTCAGCGCCCCAGTCTGTACCTGTCAGTTTTTGGATTATGTTGATGCGGGAGTTAATCTTAGATGCAACGTTGGTTAAGTGGGTTTTAAAGGTCAGTATCCTGTCCAGAGTGACGCACAGATATTTTGGGTGGGGTACGTGCTTAAGTCTGGTTCCTAGGTAGGTAATTTCCAGGTTATAGTCTGCCATTTTATTATTGAGATGGAAAGCTGTGGTTTCATTTTTACTGGGACTTGGGGTAAGTCTCCATTGTCTGAAGAACTTATCTAAAGTTTGGAGATCTGAACTGAGCGTAAGCGCGCAATTGTCAAGAAGTTTATCCTGATTTGCGATACATATATCGTCCGCATATATGAATTGCTTGGAGGCAGTCTTGGGTAAATCACTAATGTATAGGTTGAATAGCAACGGAGCCAAAACAGATCCTTGGGGTAGTTCATTGTTCAGCGTTCTCTTCTTACTTTTTGTGTCGTTATTGAGGTTGACGACAAATTGGCGATTACTTAACATATTATTTAGGAGATTTGTTAGTGTCTGGCAAGGGATTATACGTAGGAACTTGAGGAGCAGACCTTTTCTCCATACTGTGTCGTATGCACTGGATAAGTCGATAAATGTGGCGGCTGTTTTCAAGCACTTCTCGAAGCCGTCTTCTATGAAAGTAGTGAGGGATAAAACTTGGTCGCAGCAGCTTCGGTTAGGTCTAAATCCTGCTTGTTCAATAGGAACATGTTGGTTGATGGTTGGCATTATGCGGTTGTAGATGAGCCTTTCAAGTAGTTTATAGCAAGTGCAGAGCAGAGCGATTGGCCTATAGCTTGCTGCGTCGTTAGGGAGCTTTCCAGGCTTTAGAACTGCGATTATCTTCGATTTCTTAAAGATTGGTGGGAGATAGCCAGTGGATAAAAGTTCATTGAAAAATCTTGTGAGCCAGGAGATTACGCGTGGGCCAAAGTTCTTTATGAATTCTGGAAAAATGCCATCTATCCCAGATGCTTTCCCATTTTTTAAGCTGTTTATAGACACTTCTACATCCTTGGGCGAAAAATCGCAAGCAAGTTCTGATTTGGATTCAGCCTTTTGTTTTAAGGTTCGTAGTTCATCGTTTGCACTCTTGCTAAATGGTTTGTCCATGGGCGCCCTGGAGGTTTCTACTATTCGATTCGCTATAACATCAGGGTTTATGTTCGATGGTTTACTTTTGTTCTTATTGGAATTTGGATCCAGTTTTCTCAGTAGTAGCCAGGCTTTCCTACTAGAGAATTTAAAATCCAGGCTTTCTACCGTGATCAACCATCTTTCTTTGCGAGAGGAAGTTAGTGAATCCAATAGTTTTCTCGCTATATCACTATTTGGTGTTCTGTTAAAGAGGTTAAATAGTCAGGTGGATTCTTTATCCCAGCACGGGATGTATTCTTTGCGATATCCTCTCGGTATATGTTTCTTTGCTGTTGCGATAACCAAGTTAGTAAAGTGAGAGTAGTTTTGAGGGACTAGAGGGATCCATCTTATGTCATTATCAAGTTGTATTTTGAAGTTAGTCCAATTACCTTTTCGGAAATTCCATCTAGGTTTTGGAATTGAGGGAATAATTGGTACTTGTAAGCCTATGTTGAGAATAACTGGTCTATGTTGGCTACGGGGAAATGCTGGTAAGACTGTTCTGATAGTACCTAGTGGTCTGTATTCGGAGTCTCTTGTGACAAAGCATAGATCAGGATTATACCCTTTATTCCAGCGGCCAGAATGGAAGGTTCCTATTTCTTTAGCATCAAACACTAGGTAGAGGTTGTTATGAGAAGACCATTCATAGATTTTTTCGCCATTTTCATCGTTGTCAAAATAACCCCATGATTGATGGTGACTATTAAAATCACCCATGAAGACAGTTGGGTGTGCTAAAGTTGCAGGAGTGTTTGTTGGCCATCTTACATTTGGTGGTTTGTAAATATTCTGTATGTTAATTCCAGCAACTTTGGTTGTAATTATTGAGATATTGTGAGTTACAAGAGTGTTTACGGGTTGCCAGTCTTTAATAGTTTCTCTTACATATGTTGCTGATCAGAGGCGGCTTGGACGTAATAACAAGAGGTGCACTGCACTCCCAAAAATATGGGGTGGGTGTATTTTTGTAGGTACATTTTTAGGAAACTGCTATTGTTAATACTACTGTTTGTAGTATTTTAGTATTTACTACTTGTTTATGCGGACTATGATGATATTAATATATTATTAAATTATACTATACTTATAGAATGCTATAGTCCATTGTTATAGTTGATTATAATATCATTGTATTATTTAAGAATTCTTATTTTATTAATTTATTTTTAATAATTATAAATCACTACGCAGACTGGAAATCGAGCTGGAAATTGTATATATTTTACTGGGTAAGGTAAGTGCTCGAATAATATTATATTAAACCGTATTCTTTGGAGTAAAAATCAATTACAATTTACAACATGCAAATAATTGTTATTTGTTACTACACCTATTTCCATAATTCGTGTGCTTACTGCCTACTATAATATATTTTAATTAATGAATATTGACAGAATACTGCCATTAATAGAATGGACGTTGTATTTGTTTGTTAAAAACATCCCGGTATTCGATTTCAAAATACTAATATTATATTAGTCATGGCTAAATACTTAGTATTACACTATTACTTAGTACTTGGACACTTAGTAATACTAAGTATTTAGCCATGATATTAGTATTATTAGCGGACTAAGATTATCTTATTCCGTGGTATTATTTTACTTTTTCCCATAAACAATATATATTATAAATTATTATATTAAAGAAGTGAGACGTAAATAAAATGTTGTTATCATTCTATTAGCAGCCATAGCGAATAGCGATCGGCGTCGGCTATCAGGCAGCAATGGGAAAATGTTTATAAATAGATTCCAAATTAAATTATCTCAGTAATCATAATATGCATTCGGCATTTATTTCGGCCAATTGGACGTTTGTGGTGGTCTAGATAAGATCAGTGTTTCCTATAAAATCTGTCTGTATTTTATTTACTGTTCGTTTGAACACTTTAAATTTTAAGTTGTATATCGTTTGTTTAAAATTTAACTAGTGATTACTTAAAATATTAACTACTATATTATTCATAATGACAAAATCTCAAATATGTGCTTGTGGAAAAAATAAAAATGATATGAACCAAATCAATTGGATTCGACATACATCTTCGTGTAAAATCAGAAAATCTAGAGATGAATCTAGGTCGATTGAATATTTTTTCGGTAATTCTAAAAAGCCCAAGCTGGAATTAGGTGATTCTATTTCATTTGGTAAGTTTACTAATTTTCTTTATTATTAAATTATAATTAAAATAATTTGGTATACCTACATTATGTACATAATAATTATTAATGATCTACATTTAGTAATGTAGTAAAATCATTTAAATAATTTATAAAATAAAATAGTTATATAATAGAAATTAATTTAAAATTTTTTATTTTAGGACAAGGTAGTAAAAAAAGTAGTTTTATGGCCATCAGTAAGAATAAACCAAAATCAAATAATAATCCAGGTAATAAATATTAAATATTTATATTTTATATTAAATTTATGATTATTGCATTATTCATACAATTTGAAAATAATGTTTTTTGACATTTATAGAGTAGTGATTTTACTGCTATTAGTGAGTCTGTTACTACTGCAACAGCTGATTCTGTTACTACTACAACCTCGACTACAACTTCTAAGTCTGTTACAACTACAACTGCTGAGTCTGTTTCTACTTCCTCTACTGACAATGTATTTGAAGTGATGAACGCTAATAATTTTTCGGGTATGTTCTTTTTTTAAATATTATGTATTATATTTTTATAAGAGACCAGAATTATGTGCATTTGCATATGCATACAAAGTCTGAGTCTGAGTCTATGCAGGATCATGTTTAAAATATGGGTGTTTCACATCAAAATGATTTCATAGATCGAAGATCATTATTATCTTCACATATTGATACATGTTTGAAGAATAATACATAGGTACTTTGTTAATAGCATATAAAGCTAAAAGTATCCATATTTTTTACACTGTTCATACCTAAATTAACTATTTCTCATTTCTATATCTATAAAAAAAAAAAAAAAAATAGAAAAATATTTTGTAATAATTTTCTTACTAGGTATTTAATTATTTGTTGACTAATTTAATGTGATATGAAAAATCATCAAAAAATGTTTGATACCTGAGTGAAAATAATTTTTCTACTATAAAAGTATTAATTATCTTAGCACTTATTTATTTTAAATATATCCAATTATTCTCTTATATATATATTATTTTATAAACTAATTTTTAAATTTAAATTAAATTACTCATTAAAAAAATATGTAAGAAAATATATTTTGTTTGAATGCATTATTAGCAAGTATAAAAATATAAAATTAAACTTATTTAAATAATAGGTTAGTACCATAGAAATTTGCTATAAAAAATGTCTGTAGAGCTTAGAAAAAACTAAGCTAGGGGGGTAGGGCACTTGCACTGATACTGTTTATATATAAAAGTATATTCTCAGTGAGTAACATTACTATTATGTTGATAGTTTATAATCAAGATAAATTGTGTTACTTATTGTGACTTATATTTATATTATTTATTTACTTATCCATGCTATTTTTGTATTTAGTGATTGCATATTATATACCAAGCACAACAAAAAATTTTTTAATGATATATTTTTTTTTTCTCCTGAACATTTACAAAAGCAAACCACAGCTATACCAAATTCATTTGACTACATTTGTAATTGGTTATCAGCATTTAAAATTGAGAAAGAAAATTTAACTACAGAATACCTTTTATTTGCTTCAAATTTTAACAATTTAATGAAAGATGGTCCAGAAAATATTGATGACAACTGTGAATTATCTGGAATTTTTGATGAAAGCAATGAAAATGATTCAGAAACTTCAGATGAAGACAATTTTGGAGACTTACTGCAAATATCACACATATTACAAAAATTAAGTAAAATGGGCATGCAATCAGCATGTCCTAATTTAAGTATGGCTTACAAAGCGATTTGTACATTGCCTCCAACATCTACTAGTGCTGAACGTTGTTTTTCCCAATTAAAATTAATAAAAACTAATTTACGTTCAACTATGAGTGAGGTAAGACTAGATCATCTTATGGTAATATCGTGCAACCCAGACATTGACATAAATATGGATGGTGCAATTGACAAGTTTGGATCAAGATCTAAACTACTCAGGTCAAATCTATTGTACCAATAATGTTAACAACTTCACACTGTATCAAAAAAATTGTATTTACAACTAATTATTACTATATATTATATTTAAATAACAATTAAATAGAGTATGATCATGATCACAGGTACTACTAAATATCACAGGAATTCTTATTATTTGTTGTATTTTTAATTTATTATTTTATTATTATAGGTAATTAAGTAACCTCCTGTTTTATTGTTATATCTAATTCCTAGGTATTACAAAAAGTACGATTTTTTTTTTAAATATTTATTGTTAATGTTAGAACTAAAAATAATGATTATAATAAAATTTAAGCAATTTGTATATACAGCCATATAGCCATATAGGACACAAAAGACTGATATACCTACATTTATTCATTATATTTTTTTTTTTACTATTATAGGTACCTACCTATAGGTACCCATAACTCATAAGTAACCCACTGTTTGATGTTTGATTGTTATATAATATATTATTTTATTTCAAAAAAGGCAATTTTTATTTTATATTTATAGTTGATTTTGAAACTATACAGACTTATTTTATTAAAATTGAAGTAATTTATAGTATGGGACACAAAAAACTGTTGAACCTACATAGTTTAAATAGGATATTATTTATTGATACATGAATAATTATATTAACTGGTTTATTTTATTTTAGTGCAGTGGCGTATTTGAGAGTTCATGTCGGTGGGGGCGAATTTAAAAAGAGTTTACCCAACTATTCACACAAACTTACCAAGACATAATGAATTTTATATTGCACCTGTATAACCTATAAAGTAATAAGTTAAACAAATATGATAAAAAAAGCAACATATTAAGCAACATTATTAATAAAACAAAATCTATATTTCTATTTTTTTTTATTAGCAAATCTATTTATAACATTAAATATTGATATAGTATGATGTATTTTTAGCAAAGCCAAACCAGTCAAGCGTTCTTGCCTCATTTTGGATCTTAACCATGTTTTTAATCTAACAAAAAAAAGCAACAAAAATAAGCAAAGAGATGAATTATAAGTTTGTTTTTAATGTAATTTAAGAAAAAGAACAAGTCCTTAATTTTAAGCAATGTAAATATATAAATACATATATACGACATGTGTACCACAAAGAAAAATGTATGTACATTTTTACCATGGTTAACCGTGATTTTTACCAATAATTTGTTATCATCAACACAATTTTTCGAAATTTTTGTTTTTTAATGAAATACTCAAATACCCTATATCCATTAGTTATATAAAATTTTCCTGGTCTAAAAATTCTCGGGGGGGACGATTGCCCCATCGCCCCCCCCCCTCAAATACGCAACTGTTTTAGTGAATGGTGAAAAATAGTGATGATAGTCATGGGCGCCCACAGATATTTTCACCTGGAGGAGGGGGGAGGCAAGGTGTGTATAAAAGATAGTCTTGAAAAATATACCATTTACAAACATTGGCCAAAAATCAGCGGTGGGAGTATGGTTCCTCTCCTCTCCAGCGGGCGCCCGTGGTTGTAGTGTTAGTGTTTAAGTTTTAGGTGGGTGGTGTGAATTCATATGTGCACCCCTAATATCAATTGTCTCAATCCGCCACTGTTGCTGATCCATACCTGCGATCGTAGGTCGCATCGGCTAACAAGAAACCTGATATGTGTCCTCTAGCTCGTAATTGTTCTTCGTTTGAGGCATGTGTTTCCTCAAGTAATATCACGTCGATTTTATGTATAGATAGCAGTTTAATAAGGTATTCTGTTTTTGCTCTGCTTATCCCTTCAATATTCAGTTGGAGAATGCGGAGTTGAGGACCTACATTCCGAGTCCGGTAGTCCTGAAAAGGACTGTTTTCTGGTGACTCCGACCTGTGAGGGTGGGAGTCCATTGTAAATCGTGTGTGGGAGACCACAGGTACGATTGCCAAAATTTGATAGAGCTTTAGCCGTCTATGACGTTGCCCGGGGTGCACTACGTGGAAGCGCTCTATCTATACATTATAGAGTATAGACAGGCTGACAGTAGTGATGGGCATAATCGAATGATTAGTAATCGAGACATTTTCATAATCGAGAGAATCTCTCGAAAAATCACTCGAAATAAATTCGTTTTTTAGTTTGATAACAAGATTCTCGTATCTCGATTATTAATATTTCGAGACATCTCTCGATTATAAAAATGTCTCAATTATGCCCATCATTGATAAGAATAATCAACTAATATTACCTATCGAGATAATCGAAAAATTACTCGAAATATGAATAAACTTCCAGCAAATAATTATTAGTTAAATATTGCTTTTTTTATTTGTTGATATAATATTAATTGAAAATTACTAAATTTTATTTTTTTCTAAAATACCCAATCGTCTACTGACTATACATCTACTGACTATATTCATCTACTGACTATATTTCTAAATACATCCCCAATATCAGTTTCTGTTTTCAAGTTTCTTAAAATATGTTGAAGACCTCTAATAAGTGGTATAACCACACTTAATGTTGGGTACTATTCACTTGATAATTCCGCTGTCATTATTTGAAATGGCTTTAAAATATGAGTACAATCTAATATTATCTCCCACTCGGACGCATTTAAATAATTTGGAGCTCGAGGTAGAGTTGACATAGTAGCAGATAAAGGGGTTTAATGTTTACAAGTCTTTCCATCATTATAAAACTAGAATTCCACCTTGTAGCCACATCTTGCTTAACTTTTAATGGAGGTAAGTTCATTTGCGATTGAAAATCTTTGAGTTTTTCAGTGGCGTTGCTGCTGTGCTTGAAATGCCCTACTATCGTCCTACATTTTTTTAAAATTTGATTTATATCAGAATTTCCATTTATTGCCTCATTTATACTCAAGCTTAGTACTGTTGTGCCACACATGGGTGATGGTGTTTAAGAAGGTGTTCGTTTATTGCATTTTTAATATTTGACCCATTGTCTGATACCACAATTATTATTTTATTTGCTATATTCCACTCACCAAAAATATTTGTAAGTATAGCGGCTATATTTTGACCAGTGTGTCTGTCAAAAACGTCTTTAGTTGCAATTACTGGTGAATATAATTGGTCGTCAAAAATAAAATGGCACGTCACTGTTATATATGATTTATTGGAATCGGATGTCCACATATCTGTCGTTATTGATAAATCATTTACATTTTGAAGAATAAATTTTATTTTAAAGAGTATAACATTATATTCTTGTGGTAACAATTTCGAAGTTAATACTTTTCTACTAGGGATCGAATAAAGTGGTTGCAATTTTTTACTATACTCAATAAATCCAACGTTTTCTACTAACGAGAGCGGTTGATAATCAGCGACAATCATTTTAATTAAAGATTTATTAATAGCCTTACTTTAATACAATAAATTGGAATTCGTTACTAGATGACTCTTTAGAGTTTCCTGCTATGGTCTCAAATTTTTACTCCACTATTTCCTGCGCTATTAACTTATTTACCCCGAAATTTTGTAATTATAAATCAAGCTATCCCCCTTGGTATAGTAAGGAACTCAAAGCACTTATCTTTAATAAAAAACGTCTACATAAAGAGTACAAAACTACAAAAGACCCCACCATTTACAATGAATTTTCTCGCGTTCGTGCGCTATGTAAAAAAGAAAGTAAAAACTGTCGTAACCAATATCTATATATAATTCAGTTGAATCTTAAAACTGATCCTAAATCTTTCTGGCGCTACATAAAAAGTCTTAAATTAGATAACGAAATACCTAATACTATGGAGTATAATGATAAATTATCATCCGGTGGTCATGCAGTCTCCAATTTATTTAAAGATTTCTTTAGCTCTATCTATTCTAACCAAAGTCCAAATACAAAAAATTGTATTAGTTATATTAATGATAGTCTTTACACGAGTAATTTAGCATCATTAAAGCTTTCAGTTGAAGAGGTATTTCAAAGTCTTAGTACTCTTGACTTAAATCCATGTCCAGGCCCAGATGATATCCCTAATATCCTTTTACGTTTGTGTAAATACTCTTTAGCTGTTCCTATCCACAAATTATTTAGTCATTCTTTATCTAAAAGGGTATTCCCGTTTCATTGGAAAAATAGTTACATCACACCTAACCATAAATCAGGAATTAAAAATTTGGTATCTAATTATAGACCCATCACTAAATTATCTGCTTTACCGAAACTACTTGAAATGTTAATGATGCCTTGGTTAACATTTTTTTTCAAAAACTTCATAAATTCCATTCAACATGGTTTTATCAAAGGACGTTCAGTTGAAACGAATCTTCTCTGCTTCTATAATGCTATATCTAAATTCATGGAATATGGTACCCAAACTGATGTAATTTATACAGATTTTTCGAAAGCATTCGATTCAGTAAATCACTCTCTATTGTTGGCCAAGCTACGTTTGTTTGGTATTTCCGATCACTTGTTATCCTGGTTTAATAGTTACCTATTCGATAGAACACAACAAATTAAGATTAATGGTTTCTTGTCTGACATTTTCTCTGCTCCTTCAGGCGTTCCCCAGGGTGGTCACTTGTCTCCCTTATTGTTTGCTATCTTTATAATGGACATTGGTACTTGTTTTAGTTATTGCGATCATTTACTGTTTGCGGACGATCTTAAATTCTTTGCTAGTGTTTCTTCTTTTGATGACTGTTCTCTTATTCAAAAAGATCTCGATAAATTACATGTTTGGTATCGTGATGACGATCTGAAATTAAACACTTCTAAATGTCTAAAATGGTCTTACACTCGTTCCCGCAACAAAATAAATTACGATTATTAAATCCTCAATGACAAATTGGTTGAAGTAGATAACATCAAGGTTCTTGGTGTTATTTTTCAATCGAACCTTTCTTTTTCCTCTCATATTGACAATTCGTGCGCAAAAGCCTTAAAAAGACTTGGCTTCTTAATCAGATGCACTAAGGAATTTAATGATGAATTATGTATCAAAACCTTATATATTTCATTAGTCAGACCTCTCTTAGAGTATTGTTCAGTATTATGGAATCCCTCACAAATTGGTTATATAGAATCTCTTGAGCGAGTGCAAAGGCGTTTCTTGCGGCTCATTGGCTACAAAAGACGTCTTGGGTTTGATCCTGATCTCCCTAGCTCTACTCTAACCTCTATTCAATCCAGCCTAAACTTAGTATCCCTCAATACTAGACGAGAGTTGTTAGACGTATCATTTCTTACTAAACTTGTAAAAGGTACCATTGCTTGCTCAGATCTGCTACACCAACTTAATTTCTACAACCCCACGTTCAATTCTCGGTCCTTTCCTACATTCGAAATTCCGTTTCACCGCACTTCTTATGGATCCAATAACCCTATTGATCGTATATCTGCGCTATGTAATCGGCTCAATAATCATGATAATTTTGATATTTTTTCTCATTGTTAATCTTACGTGTTCTTATTTTTAGTGTTATTTAATCTTAAATTTATAAGCATTGTTACTTACTGTTAACTATAATATATTATTTACTAATGTACTGTACTTGAGCCCTCGGGCGTGTATTCAATAAATAAAAATAAAAAATTCTAAAGCAAAAAGTCATACTTTTTGCAATGATATCTAGAAAATCTTCTAAAATTGTGATTTTTTGTATACATACATATACTTTTACTTGATAGTTTGATAAAACGTACAATTAGTCGTTGCGTGTAAATTTACTAGTAAAAACATTTTCATAATAGAAATTACTAAAATAAACTATTAAATATTTAGACGCTTAAACCAACATCTATATAAAAAGTTGAGCTGCAACTGAATGTCCCTATCTTCAGAAACAAATATAACTTTTTTATGGATATAGGTACTAAAAATGTGTTACCCTATTTATTAAATTTAATAGTACCTTTATCAATTTGAATTTTTAAACATTTTTTTTTCTTTTTTCAGTGGATGTCCACTAAATTTTAATAATCATATTATGATAATTTTTATTAATCACCATTATTAAAACCATTTTTTTGAATAATTAAGTATATTTTAAATCATTTTTCGCAAATATAAATGTATGAATTTTCTATTTTTTTGTTGTACAAATACATTTATTTTATTAAATATTGTTTAGAAAAGTACAATATAATACAATATTTTTGTACAGTCAAATGGAATGTGTATGACAAAACACTTGGCAAAACCGAGTATGAAATTCAATCTCTGTTAATTTTTTCTCCATCTTTCTCAATTATTTGGAAAAATGATAGATTATCCGTTCAAAATACTAACTAGACATTATTTGCTACCAGAAAACTTCCATCATTGTAATGGTCAGAGCAATATTATTGATCAAAATCATATTCACAAACACACAAAAAATGATACACATAATGATAAGACCAAAATTGATTCATGTAGAACCTAAAATGGATAAAATCCAATCAATCAATTATAATAATATGTGTTCACGCTAAGAGGTACCACTAAATATTCCAGTTTGATGACCTTGTACTGAAATAGGATTGAAAAGTAATACCAAAATACACAATTTCAGACAAATTTGAAATTTTTGAACTGAACTGTATGCTCATGGCAATATAACTTACTTTTTTTAAATAGCAACACTATTTTTTTTCAACATATTCGAATAGAGTATTTATTTTTTTAAATAATTTTTGTTTAAACACTTAAAATCGACAAAGTTGTAGTATGTTGAAGTTTGATGTTAAAAAATAATCTGATCTTGACGAAAATTTTTATTTATATTCAACTTAATATTTCAAATTCAAAATAAAATGTCCGATATTGTTAAATATCGGTTTGTAGGTAGATAAAAATATATAAAGAAGGCTCTGGCGACAATTGTGGACTGATTTGTTTAAATTTACAAATAATGGTAAATATAAAGAATAAACAAAACTATAGATTATATAATATATTTTACTCTGATAAATTTTCAAAATTTAATAAATTGACTAAAAAAATCATTATATACCTATCAATATCCATCTATAATAATATATTTATTAATTTAAACAATTAAAAATATTCTTTAGATAACTAAAAACAGTAGAATAAAAATTAATTAAAATATATAGTAATAACTTATTATAATATTTTTATCACAAATATAATAATCACAATAATTGAAGAATAATTTATTACATTTAAAAAAATATTTTTAATAACCATGTTAACGGAAATGTATAATTTATAATTATTTATAAAAAAAATAAATTTATTTCTCAGCACATTTGAATCTTATTGGTAGTATAATTTTTACTACAGAACCAGATATTTTAGTACCATAGTAACCAGCCCAAAATTGTGTATCTACTCCAGAATGATATAAAATCAAGTCATTTGCATCACTTTGATTTTTGAAAGAATGTGATACCTGAAATAATATAGAAAAATAGTTTGAATTTTTATGTCAATAATGAAAACAAAAATATTAAACTAGAAAAATATTAAAAGTTCATACCTTGGTCCATATATTTGCTTCCCATTGTGGCAAAACATCATTATAATTGTGTTGTTCTATTAATTTACCACTACTATCATGAATAGCTACTTTCAATTCATACTTACAACCACAGTCAAAACGGCCAGAATACCTATAATTAATTTATTGATAACATTTTATAAAAAAAAAATATCACAGTTTAATATTTTATTACCATTCACTAACAAAAATTTCTGGATTAAGATATTTCATTACAGTGCTGTTCAAACCATAATCTTTAAGTATGATTTTTTGTTGTTTAGAACATAAATTATATGTTGACACAAAACAACTCGTATGTCCATCAAAATCTGGATCATTAGGCAATGGAGGAGCACCTTGTGGTGATTTTTCAACAATCCACTTCCTACCATTAGTAGTTATAACCCAGTGTTTGAGTCCTTCTATATTTAATAAAAGAAAATTATTATCATAAACAAATATAATTACATTTATACTTACAGGCACGTATTGGCCCACCAAGATACCGGGAAAATCCCAGTAGGCCCCCTTACAAATTTTAAGACCTGGGCTCTCTACCAAATAGGTACCCGTAGTTTCAGATAAAGTCAGTAATTTTTTTATTTTTAATAATAAATAATAATTGTTATAAAATTATTTTGATTGAATAATTGAAAAAAGAAAATTATATAAAGGACGAACGAATTTCGTTGGTTAGTTACTGATAATGCAATTTTTGATATGCCTACATTTAAGAAGTTGTTTAACACACGAGAATTTGTTTTTGATGAACTATGAAAGGGAATCGTTGGCAGACTTTACACCGGATCAAATAATTTACTTAATATGCGAACAAAGTACAGAAATGTTAAGAATGTTCAAAATTTAGACTTAAACATTTTATTGAACTATTTTTAATAAAATATTATTCATATTTTATAATTTATACTAAGAAATTAAATGACTTAAATGAAAATGATTATGTTAAAATTGTTGTGTATTTATTTATTTTTATAGAACTTAAATTAAAATGTATATTTGGTATATTATTTAGGTTCACGTTAATTGTATAGTTTTTTCTTAGTGTAAGAAATGGGTAGGAAATAAACCTGGCTATTTTTATAGGTATACATGGGACCCATTGCTATTAGTAAGTATATTGTATATAATAAGTGGGCCCCAATTATATCCAGTTTCCCGGTAGGGAAAATGGACCCAGTACGCGTCTGTATACTTAAACAAATTAATACAAAATAGTTGGTAATAATAATAATATGTTCCAAGGTAATGGAAACTGGAAATAGTCCATTGACTATGACTTCTATGAGCATGGAAAAAGTATTTGTTAATTATAGATATTACTTTAATATAATACACATGATCATTTTGTATTTATTTAGTTATTCAACTTCATAAATAAAAAAAACTTAACGATTATCTATAAAAAATAATAATAATTGGTTTTGAATAACATACAGAGAAAAATCAAAAATGTATCCAGATATAGGTATAATACATTAAGTATATTAAAATATAAGAAAATGTAAATGTATTAAAGTACAATATTTATTATTCAATTAAATATCTCAGAGCATATTTTAAGAAATTTTCAGTGGGTGGCACTTTAACAAAATTGTCTACCAGAGGAACATAGAGGGAAAAATCAACTCCTGTCAAGATAGTCGTTACGATTATATGTTGGTTAATGACACGGTCATCCACTACTGGGTAGCATTCAGTTATCACTGGGTGGCACTAATGCCACGTACTTTATATGTTAAATTATGCTTTTATATATCTATTGTACATATTTATAAAATTTAAAATTGCATAACAAAACATATAAGGGTGTTTAGAATAATTAAGAAAACATTATTAAGTTGTACTGATATGATATTGTAATAATTACAACGATAGATTAAATAATTGCATATTAAATTTGAATTTAGCAACCTATTTTATTCAACTTACCATGTCCACAGGGATTTTTCACCAAATTTCTGTTGAACGGATCATGTTTACATATCACATAAAATATATACCAAGGCAAATCAAGTTTTCTCACGGTATTTGAATCAATTTCTGTAAAACTGAAATATCCATTACCATTATTCACATACTCATTTTCTCGTGATGACTTTTCTTGAAACACATATGCTTCTATGAGCTCTAGCCATCTTCTAGAGACAAGTCTACAATTCAGAAGAGTGTCTGCATCCACAAAACTTAATATATACACCACCATTTCATCAGGTAGTAAATCAAAAGAGGTTATGATTTCTCCATCAAAATAATTTAAAACTTCCATAACTTTAAATTAAAGCACTAAATAGTTTACGTTTAAAATAAAAAAATTTACAATTATTTGATAAAATATAATAAAAATTGTATTATTCATTAAACGATTTGATATTAAAATGTCAACTGTTTATCATTTATAAACGTATAAATAAATTTATATAATAATACCATGCATTCATAAAATTTTATATTATTATTTTAAATTATTTAATTTAATAATAATTTTCAGCCATGAATGATAAGGATGGGAGTGATAAAACAGTGATAACACCATAGAGCAGGGGTGGCCACTAACCTTAATTTCGGGAGCCGCAAATGTATAAAGTTTATTCAAAGCGTAACACATAGTTAAGAAGTGTTAATAAAATGATGACACATTTTGCATTTTAATATTTTATTATATTTATTTAATTATTATTGACATTATTATTAACGTTATTAAAAAACATTAATTATAAGAAGTGCTTTTTCGAGTATACATTGTTCAAAGTTCATATGCTGAGTACCTACTTATTATATTACATAATGTCATTTAAAAAAATTCAGAATCATACATATAGTTGTAAAATATACAATAGCAATATAACATGCATTAATAATAATAATAAAATAAAATGTTTTTAAATCGAATAAATAATAATAATTTATCCACCTTATCTGTACTGAGCCCTAATTAAAGCGTTTATTATCAAATAAATAATTATGTTATTTATTATTACTCTACAATATATAACTTTAAAGCCTATGCCATGTAAATTATAATGGAATTATATTTATTAATTTAACTTTAAGCTTAATTTAAGAGACGCACAAAATTGTTCTAAGAGCCGCATTAATGGCCATCCCTGCCATAGAGTAATGTTGATAGATACCAGTGGTGTTTGAGTTTCCAATAGAGGGGGCAATAGTTATGACCGGCCCAAATTAGTAAAAAAACGGCTCGCTTCGCTTGCAAGAAAATATCTACTTACATTTTATCAAATTACCATTCTCACTTCACTTATTTTTTGATTTAAATATTTTTCTCTTATTGTTACAACCCTTTTTATCAGGTAACAACTCCATTTGCAAATATAAGGAAGCAGATATTTTATAAAAACAATTCTATACTTACACCAATATAAACTTTTGTAAATTAATATGACAATTACAATCATATGACCATCACAAGTTACTGAGGTCTGAGATCAATTAGTGATGGGAATATTTTAATGAAATAATCGAATCGTTCGATTATTTTAAAAATCATTCGAATGATAAAATAATCAAATGGATCATTCGAATGACAAAATAATCGAATGAATCTCGAGTAAATTTCCATGATCTAATGAATCATTATTATAAAGTACATGTTGCTACATTAGCATAAGGTTTTTTTTTTTTACTCGTGTGGCGGTTGTGTGTCCGAGATTATGACTAACAATCTCGGACCGCCTGGTTGGCAGAATTTTTATTGGGACACCCGTAGGTTTCTGCCATGTCCCGGGGAGGGGGGATGGCAGTCTCTCTCCAAAGGCAGTTGTTTCCTGTCCAAGTAGAGAGACTGCCCGTGGCCGGGTTCGAACCAGCGACGGTACGTATCGTAGCCGATGCCTTAGTCCACTCGGCCACTCCGTCCCCCTAGCATAAGGTTACCATATTTTATTTGACGAAAACCGGGCCAATTAGATTCTGAACGGAGTGATGGAATCTATTGGTTTTACAATGATGTGTGTTTTTTTTTTTTTATTTTTTTTTGTGTCTGACGACAACATTTTTGGCAGTAAAAATGCTTCGATTTGCTTACACAGCAACTTTTCTGAAAGGAAAGTGAATGCAGATGGTACTTTGGCAAGTCAAAAATCCAACTTTTTCAATACTTTTTAAAAAAATCGAAAAAAACGATAAAAAAATTACGAAAAAACACGAAATTTTACACAAAATCGCGTTTTTACAAATTACATTTTTTTAAAATACTCTAACTCAAAAACCAAAAATCGCAACAACTTGAAATTTTCACCAAATCTTTATATTGGCGTTCTCTATACATAGTTAAGTTTATAACTAAAGCGCTAGGTTATCTATAAGCTACTCTTCAAAAATCTTTAAAAAAATTTCTACCGGACTTAGAGGAAAAAATTTTATGACTGTTTGAAATTTAAATATTTACGAAATTACATAAAATAGCGATTTATTCTCAAACGATTTTAAATATTTGTTATAATTCAAAAAGTATAAGTAACAGATTTTTGAAATTTTTCTTCTATTAAATTTTCAAGTATTTTGTACAAGCCAAATTTTTTTTATCACCGATTATAAAAAAAAAATGTAAAAAAATCGAATATTTTAAATGCCTATAAGTGGCTTAAAAATCAATATTATATTTTGAAAAAAATATGACATAAAGGAAATACCAATCTTAACAGCTGGTAGAAATTTCAAAAATCTGCGACTTATACTTTTTGAATTATAACAAATATTTAAAATCGTTTGAGAATAAATCGCTATTTTATGCAATTTCGTAAATATTTAAATTTCAAACAGTCATAAAATTTTTTCCTCTGAGTCTGGTAGAAATTTTTTTAAAGAATTTTGAAGAATATCTTATAGATAACCTAGTGTGAAAATTTTAAACCTTAAGTATGAACAGAAAAAATGTTATGAATTTTTATCTACAAAATAACTTGCAAATTTTCGCAATTTTTACATATTTCGTATAAATTGGAACTTTGAGCACTTATAAAAAAAATTGTGACTTACGATTTTAGATTTTTTTTTATCAGTTAAGGAACAACTTATAAAGAACCTTGTATTAAATTTTCAAGATTTTCTGGCCAGCCAAAAAAATTTTATCGTTATTTTAAAAAAAAAATACTTAAAAAAATTGAAAATTTCAATTGTCTATAAAAAGCTCAATAAAAGTCCAAATACGAGAAAATAGAAAATTTAACGGTGTATAGAGAACGCTAATCTAAACATTTGGTGAATATTTCAAGTATTTACATCGATTAGTTTTTGAGTTATAGGAAAATAAAAAATTTGATTTTGTCGAAAACTGGTTTTGCGTAAAAACTCCCATTTTTCCCTTATTTTTTTCAAGGTTTTTCCCTGAATTTAAAAAATATTGAAAATTTTTTACTTTAGATCCCCCAAAGTAGCAACTAGATTCACTTTCCTTTCAGAAAAGTTGCTATATAAGCAAATCGAAGCATTTTTACTGCCCCAAATCGTGTCGACACAAAAAAAAAAATAAAAACATACATCATTGTAAAATCAATACATTCTTCACTCCGTTCAGAATCTAAAAACAGTAGTGGTTCCATGATAAAAGTAGACATCAAAAAGGGTTCCACGGATAAAAAAGTTAAAGAAACGCTGCATTAAATCATATAACTGATCTTTAATGAAAAAAATTTTACTTTTTAACATTGACCAAAAAAAATGATATTTAAAATAGTACTTACTAAATTTCTAACTTGTTCATTCAAATAATTCATAAATAAAATGTTCTACCAAAAAACCAAAATTAATGTTGTTGATAATAAATATGGCATTTACAGTTGCTGTTATTCTGTGATATTTGGAATATAATATAATTTAACTAATTAAAACTATTGGAGCAACTAAGTCAATAATCTATTTAAAAATTTAAAGTGACTGCATATTTTTTCTAGAAAAAAATGTTTTTTAGGAGAGAGTTATTTATTTTTATCTGATTATAATATATGTTATATATATCTAAAATAGTTAAAACATTCTACATATTCTTATTTCTATATACATAATTATTATTACCAGTGGCGCCGCAATTTGTAAAATGTGGTCGGGCAATTTAAAAACTTCGCGGCCTCAATATCTTAAATATTTTCATACATTTACTTATTACACAATTATGATGTGAGTATAATGTGGCCTACTAGCCACATTTTGAGGTACCAGCTACATTTTGAACTACCAGCCATATTTTTCAAAAAAAGAGGTCAGGCCACGGCCTGACCTTAACATGGATTTCGGCGCCACTGATTATTACTATTATTACTTTAAGGTATGAGGTATATTATAAAAAATAATAATCTTTAATCAATCGCATTTCATAAGTGTAGCAAAAACTTCTTCCTGATAATGACAAAAGAAATTAATTTGAAAAAATATAAGTAAATAATGTAAATATTACTCTTTAAGTAATAATCTAGTTGTTGAGATATTTAAAAATAACGAAAAAAGTAAATAAATTAGAAGATTATTAGATAGTTATATAATTATTAGTTTTAAATGTTATACAAATTAAAATAAATGGTAATTATATACATACAAATTTTATTAACAATAACAAATATAAGATAAGAGACTATTCTAAATGTTTTTGATGACGATCAAAATTAATACATTCATGACATAGGTATATGCTTTATAAATACTTTTTCATCATATAATTGTTAATACATCATAACTTTAGTTTGTTTCCAGTTTATAATCAATTGATATAAAATAAAATAAATTCATTTTTATGGCGCTAATGGTTTTAAGTTGATTTTGTTTCACCAGTTCAAGCAATGTAAATCATAAACCATAAACACTTTATTATTTTTATTTCAACCATTTACTAATCATTCGATTATTATTATTTCAACTAGGTATTTACTAATCATTTGATTATTTTGTTTTTCGATTACTAATTATTCGATTATTTTTTTTCAGTTACTAATCATTCGATTGAACGATTATTTTTGTTTTCGATTACTAATCATTCGATTATTCCCATCACTACTCAATACATAAATATCTCGACTTTGTATTATTTGTCATTTTTTTAAAACTTTGTTCGTTATAGCCTGTACAATAGAAATGTAATATATTTTTACACATAGAACATTCGAGTATATCTTCTTTGTGTGAAGATGTCTCAAGACATTTAACGCACTTAAATACCATTTTAATCGTAAAATCAAATAAATTTATTTAAGAAAACCAAAACCGGTAACGTAACGTAAAACAAAAACACAACCTACTCTGACGAAGTTCAGATAAAGAATAAGACTACTATTACTTTAACTTCTGTGTGTTTTTAGTTGTTTATTAATTTAATTGTTGAAACGGTTAAAAATCATTATACAGTGATATGTAGTGATATAAGTATCTCATAATCATGTATACAATACTCGACACCAAATAAATGTTACCCTTATGTTGTATGATGGTATTATAAGGAGTCTTACATGTGTTTATCAATTTAATTAATACTAATTAATTATGTTATAATCAATGGTTTAACATTGATAATTTAGAATTCCATTAAGGATATAAATTTTTATTACCTAGAAAATTATAGGTTTCTCAACATTTTTTTTTTTTATGTTGAAAACTTCATAAAGATGTGTTCAATAAAAACGAAAAGCATTTAATAATTTTATAATTCTTGTCACATTATATCAAGCCGTAAACGTAGATCGTATGTACAAAAAATTTTGTTAGTTTTTCTTTTCCAAAAGTGTTGGTTTTCGAAACTTTGTCCATATTATGCGTTCTGAAAAAATCTTCTGCCCCAGAGGAGTATGCAAGCGCATGGTTGCTTATGATACAACCGAAATTAAAGCTGCAAATTATATTTTAGGGGAGTTAAAATATACTTGATTTAAATTGACGAACATATCAAAATTAATATTTCACAACTCAAAGAGTGTTAATCAGGGATGAACGCATGTAAAAAGTCGGGTGGTGAGGTTTGAAAAAATATCATAACCTTAGTATTATTGTTTATTAATCTTTAATAATTTAAGTACATTATTGGTAATAATATTTCGTGGGGAGGTTCTCTTCACATCGAACAGCCCGACAGCAAGTAGTCCGGCGGCGAAGTGGTCGCGGCGAATAGTCCGGCGGCAAAAGAGTCCGCGGCGAAACGGTACGGCGGCGAAATGTCCGGGTCCGGTTTCCGCAATATTTTCTAAATTAGCAGACGAAACAACTGATATTTCATGTAAAGAGCAATTCTGTTTGTGAGTTGGATATGTGGAAAGTAATACTTTAAAATTACGTGCATTTTTTTTTAATTTTCCCTGTAACTAGCTTAACCGGAGAAAGCCTCACTCAAACTTTGTTTGACAATCTAATGAATCTTGGTATATAGTATATTGTTTTATGGTTGGTCAGGGATTTGACGGAGCTACGACTACGAGTGGTCGTTTTAATGACATTCAAACACATGTTAGAAAAAATAATGATATAGCTATTTATGTCTACTGTGCCTCTCACAGTCTTGATTTGGCTATTTCTGACGTTTGTGATCTTCAAAATATTCGAAATTGTGTGGGTTTGCTTGGAACTGTGTATAATTTTTTTAATACTCCTAAGCGTCAATAAGTTCTTTTACGTTCAATCGCAAATGTAGAAACAAATACAAAAGCCACTAGGCTTAAAAGTTTATACCCCACAAAATGGGTTCAGCGACATTTTATTTTTTATTTTCTTAAAATTTCAAAATGCTGTTACAATTTTCCTCTAGACCATTTCTTTGTGGTAAAATAAAAACTTTTGTTCTACAGCGTTACAACTATTATCCGCAATCCAAAATGTTAAATTCCAGGTATCACTCCGCACTACCGCTAAGATTTTTTTGTATAACTTCCCCCCTGAATCGTTTATAACAAACAGAAAATCTTGACTTATCTACTGCAATGAATCTTATACAAACATTGAATAAATTTTACTTTAAATGCGAATTAATAGTGAAAAAAAATTTAATTATATCTTCAAAGTCGTTCAATAAACATGTTCTGATTGAGATGTTGTTAAAATTTCACGAAAAATTGGCAGGCAAGTACACCGTAATAATATTGAAACAGATTTACCTGCAGTATATTTTCGTGTTTCATTATTCATTCCATTTTTAGATTTTTTTTATTACTCAAATTCAAAGACGTTTGTTAGATCATAAAATGTATGATAATATAATATTATAATATATACAAAACACAACCGTAGAATCTCGCTTTGAATTAGATTAGTAATGCTAAATATTCATCGAGATATTAAAATATCAACAAACGCTGTACTTGAGGAATTATCAAAAGCATCAAGACGAATTAATATTGAAATGTAAAGTTAGACAATTGCAAAATATATTACTCAAAAGCGTCAAGTTTTCCAGGTTAGAGTTTTTGAATTCAGTTTTTTACTATTCCAAAAAATGTTTGAATAAGTTGAAAAAAAATTAAATAATAATAATAATTAGTAATAACTAATAATAATATTTGATCATTTAGGTAATAATTATATTATATATATATATGTTAATATATTATATAAATTATTAAATTTAATTTGTAATTATATTTCAAACAAAGTATTTTACTAGGGATTATAATTTTACCATATGCCAATGAACAGACTTATCTTAATATCTATTGTATAAAGATAATAAATTTGGTCCACAAAAGGTAAAACTTAAAGCGCCTCTTTTGTATTTTGTTAAAATATAAAATAATTAACTAGGCTTAAGTTCTTAAATCATGTATTTTATTACTTTGCATTTAATAAGTAAATATCTATAAATAAACTTATGACGTATTTACATTTATATATTGATATAAAGTTAAAGTTTGAAGTCGTCTTAATTTTAACCGTTGTCGTTTATGCTTGATACTTAATATTTATTTTAACAATTTGTATGAATATTATTAACTCATAAAAATCATTATTTTTATATTAGGTTATCATACTAAAATAATGAATAAAAAAAGGTTTTATATTTTATTCAATTTCACAATGTATTTGGTCTGAAGTGTAATATAAACATCTTTGAATTATTTGAATACATTTGTAGTAGGTGAAACACGGTTTTTTTAAATTTGAGTCTAATAAATCTAAAAACGAAAATAAAAATCCCAAATAATCAACATTAATCTTATGTTTTGTTAATAACAAATAAACAATCTCATTGAATTTGGCTAAAGTTGAACTTGGAACAATAAATGGTTTATCAGCATCATGAAGTGTGAGATTACTGTAAAATAAAAATTTAAAAAATGTTAACATAATCATAGCTATATTCATCAATAAAAAGTTTTAGTTCTTAAAATAAAAAAAATCTTACACATGAAACAATGTTTTTAGAATAATATTTGAAATGTAAGTGAAAATTTATATTTTTCAAAATCATTACTGAGTATTAAAATTTAATTAATAAATAAATTACTATATAACTAAAACCCACTAATGGAAAACTGTAACTCTTTTTTCGCCAAAAAAGTAAACTATTCCCTATAGATTACACATCAATTAATATGATATTTTATTTAAAAAATTCAAATAATCCAATATTTTTAATCTATAATGACTATTTGTTAATCAAATAATGTAAACCAATTAATGTTCTTATATTTTACGTGTAAAACTATTACTTTAAACTTAAGTCATCGAGTTCCAGTGATGTGTACATTGGCCAATCATCCATACAAGCTAGGCATTGACAAGAGAATTTATATTGATCCAATAAATGTTTATTACGTTCTATTTTATTATGTGACATAAAATTAACTCCATAATCAGTAAACAGCTATACATATTAAACAGTAAATAAAACATCAGTGTCAATTGTATTAGATAAATGTCCATAGTCTAGAACAGGGCTAGATTAAGGAGAAGCTAGAGGGGCTATTAAAGGACCACAATGTGTTTTATAATCGTTGGCTAACAAATAAAAAGTACTATTTTATCAGTTCATTATAAATATACTACAATATACAAATATACTAATTCAAATTAATATTTATTATAAATTATTAAATCTGAATAAAAAAATTACAATGTTTTGGGTGAAAGGAACTCACTAAAATTTAGGTTAGTTAGCTATTATGGATTATGATTATAATTATAGTTAATCCTAATTCGGCCCTGGTATAGTGTATATATATTTTAATTTTATAAAGTTTACCTGAGATCCGTTTGAAATAGGTTGTAAGGCCCGAGTTACCTCTATTCCACCATACGTTTGAACAATAACGTTTGGATTGCACGAATGATTTATCAAACTATATGCAGAGCATAAAATAAGAGCGACGGTGTTGAAAGTCCCAGATTTATCGAAATCGAAAATATTGTTATACTCGCCGATATACTTAGGAAGCTCAATGGACGCATAAGAATTCAAGTTGGTTATACACAGCAAATGAACTAATGATTCGCCAACATCACCTATCAAATTATATGGTATATCATATTCATTTAGTAGTAGCAACGACACCATCATTGATGCAGTGCAATGCATAAAAAACAAATTGGATGCAGTTCTTTTGGTTTCATTTCCGTCTAGTGCATAAACCGAGTAAAACGTATCTCTAAAAAATGTGTTACTCTCGGTGATGATAAATTTTGATTCATTATATTCTCGAACCATTGAACAAAAACGATCTATACCCATGGCATTTGTTAGCTGTATAAAACAACGTAAGGCTAGATCGTAAGTGGGTTCAATAGTTGGATCCCCTTTGAGGGGGCAGACTAAAGAACATTCAATACTATGATAACTCTTGAACGCTCTTTGTAAACACGTTTCATCACAGTATAAAGCCTTATGAATAAAACATATTTTAATTAATATTTTTCGTAAGACTAATACGTTTGTTATTAATTTAAAATATACCTGTGCACACGTGGAACATGGTATGCCAGATAAACATCGTTTAAAACAATAATTGCAATTTAATGCCCACGCGTCATTTTTAAATACACCAGCAATGGGTTTTTCTATTATAAGTATTTCACCTGAAAATATTGCGTTTTTTGTCAATTAATATTTTAAACAATTATACAAGAAGTAATTCAAATTTATTTTATACAGAAAATCAGTGAACATATAAATAATAATTTTAAAATACATACTATATGATAATTAGAACATAATAAAAAATTATATAGATACATTTCCTATGTTTGGAAACATAATAGAAAATATAATTATTTTAAATGTCGACAAAAGATAAAATGTTATTCAGTTTATTTTAATTATACCGTTGAAATGTAACTACAATAATTATTATAATATAAGTAGTAAATATATTATAAATACGTAGCTAAGTAAATTATAATTCTTCAAATATGTATATTTTTTTTACCCACAGTTTTAAAAATATATTTGAAGCAAATATTTATTAATCATTATTTATAGTATAAGTATATACTGCTTATACGTTAAAAAATGTATTTTGTATTTCTATAATCTTATCACTTACCAGGTTTAATATCATTTAATGCAAATAATCCTTTCCCCATCTCTTCTGAATACTTTATTTCAACAAACTTTGTTTGAATAGGATTTTTTTCATTTTCGTGTTCAGAAAAACTTATAATTTTAGTTTTTTTGTGATTGATATTCACTTTAGTTTCTTCGCACATTTTTATATAGTTAGATATTCTAAATTTCGTTTTTTCTTTCTCGGCCAAAGACATTTGCGAAATACTATTCAAATGTACTAAACAATTCTAAAAACAAAATTGTTCTTTAGATATTAATTTTAATACTCCCAATGTACTATACTTGTACCGATTATAATTTTTTATATAGTTGGACATAATCTTACATCAGAATTATTTAGTAGACCAATTTTATGGAAATTTTCTACTGTTATTTTGGTCCCCAAACCTAATAAGTCACCTGATTTAACTTCCTCTTTTCGTCCCATAAGCTTACTTCCATTTTTTGCCAAAATTCTAGAAAAACTTTTACTTAAACGTTTGCTTCCGTGTATTGCAGAAAACTACATCATTCCCAATTTTCAATTTGGATTTCGCAGTTCCCATTCAACTATACAACAAGTCCATAGAGTCGTCGATGCTATCTATATCTTACACTTTAGAGAAAAAACTTTTCTGTACAAGTGCATTTCTCGATATCTCTCAGGCGTTTGATAGGGTCTGGCATGACGGTCTCCTCTATAAATTAAAAAAAATTCTTCATCCCACTTTCTTTCTCGTTAATAAATCATATCTGACCTGGGCTCAGCATATCAAATCAAAAAGAGTAAACTTAAACCAAAAATTACGTCTTTAAAAAATCTCATTTATAATAACAAATTTACACACACTAGTACTAAACTACTTATTTATAAATCCTTAATCAAACCCATGTGGGCATGTGGATTGCAACTATAGGTGAAACCAAAAAAGTCAAATTTTAATAAAATTCAAACATTCCAAAATATAGCACTTCGAAAATTATTAAACGCTCCTCCCTACGTATCCAATCACTCTTTTCATTCTGATCTAAAAATGCCGCTAGTGCACGACGAAGCTAAAATATATTATAAACGTTTCCACCATCGCTTATTATCTCACCACAATCTGCTCGCTAGAAATCTCTCTACCCCAACAATCCCCGGTAATCCTCCAAGAAGGTTAAAACGTAAATGGTGCCGTGATTTGCTTATCCGATAAAACTCATTCTAAATAAATATAAATAAGAAGAAAACATAAAAAAACATACTAACAAAACAAATATATATACTACCAAATGATAGTGTCACTAATGAGTGGGTGCTTTCCTCTAACGTACCATGTTCCTTATATATAAATTATTGTAAACTGTTTATTAATATTTATTAATATTTACTTGTTTCAATCTTTATAGGTATGTCTACTTGTATCATATTTACTAATTGTGCCCAAAGTACAGATTGTAAATTTCTTATAAAAATAAAAATAAAAAAATTTTATGGTGAGGTATTTTTTTTAGGTAGTTTTTTTTTGGACTTTAAAGATTAAAATTTAAATAAATATTGAATTTTACATAATTTTGACACTGCAGTAATAATTTTATCATAATAATAATTATAATAATAAAAATAAAATAATAATAACAATAATAATAATAATACTATAATATTATTATAATTATTAATAAAGTATAATATTATGATAATATTATTATTTCATACTCATAAAGTATGTTTGTAAATTTCTTGTGAATTTATAGTTATTATAAATAAATAAATTAGAGTTCAATGTTTAATCATCTTGATTGTTAATATTTATGTTAAAATTAATCACACTGATAAAAACATTAATATTTAATAAAATAAATAATTGTTACGTACCGAAAACATTTTTAAAGCCAGAGTTTGGTGATTCATATGTCGATAACAATTGCCTTTTCTTTCCAACAACATAAATATTTTATTCGATAATGGATAGTTTTTGAATGTCAATACACGATCAATACACTTTAAGCAATGCTCATATTCCTTTAAATAATATAAAGCAGCTGAAGTATTTGCAACACATAAAGCAAAACTAGACGAATCGATTTCAGCTAACATTATACCTCGAGTATAACATTTCAGTGACTCCTCATAATTTTTAATTTTAAATTCGTCATTTCCACGTAATCTATATATATCTGAAATGTCATTATTTTTATTTGCTGAGGAACAATCCATATTAATAAACACTCCTAATTTTTTAAGTTTTTTTTTTAAATGTTTTCTCCATCGTCTATGTGCCTGTGATAGTTTTATGAAACAGTCTAATTTTTTAGGTAACCAATCATATTGTTGTAATAAGCCGTAGACGTATATAAATTGATCATTAGTGTTTCTTTGGTTTGTAAATTCTAAATAAGCATCTTGAGCAAAATCCATTTCTTTAAGATGATTTGGGTACACATATTCAGCAATAGGCATATTATAGTAAGCCATAATATTTTAGTAGTTTTCGTAGGTCTTAAATTCTACTAAATAAACAAAAATTATTTTAATAAAAAAAAAATCACACTTATCTTCACTAAAATAAATATAACAAATTTAATTCAATTATATATTTTATTTAAAATGTTTTTAAATATTTATAATAAAAACCAAGTATAGGTATAACAAAAATATCGATCAATAGATCTTATATAGCTGCATTTAGTTGGTACCTACACTAGACTACACAATGACATGACTGGTCATATTATATGACTATTGTTATTTAATAATAAATAAATATGTATAAATTTTATATAGAATGACTAAAACCATTTTACAAATATAGATGAATAAATTTCTTAAACGCGTCATTATGTAGGTGTTATGTCTAATATTATGTATATATGTAACATACCTAATTGGAATAAACTTCTCACTTTATATCATTACCTAATACTAACTTCATAATTACCTATAAGTAATTATAGTAGGTACGTAATATGACGAGCGTGGTCTACTTACTTTCACTTTTTGACTTCTAACAGGAAGACATAAATTTTAAACGAACATTATATTATAATTGCTAAACCATTATAAATAAATGAATAACAAATAAATATTTAAAATAAAATTGCGTATTATAAATACGCGCATGTGCGTAGTTGTTACGTTTTTTTAAAAAAAAATTAAAGACGTAAACATATAACATATTGTAGGTTACTAAATATAGGTTATGTACGGTAGGTATATGAATTACATTTTAAATACCCATATTAAATATTGAGATTACGAGATAAAGTAATATTTTATGATATATTTAGCTAACAGCTGGTTATTGCAGGGTAACTGATGTATGTTGCGGCACGGGTTATAGATAGTCTGTTGTCTTATATTAACTTATATATAGTTAAGAACAAATTTAGCTAGACAAATTAAATGGTAAAAATATTAAACCTAATTTTACAGTTATATTTGATAACACTTAGGCGTATAACATACAATATATGGATTATTGGACTAACTAATTTTATCGTACTTATTAGGTACGACTGATATTAGAAATATTTTAGCAAGATTGTTATACAAAATGTAATTTAGAAAATAATTTGCCATTCCTTAGAATCAAATTAGAATCACCACAAATAATTAACAATAATTACATTTTTATTATTCATTTTATAGCGAATTACTGAATAAAATTACTAATAAACTTTTGATAAAATATATAATATATAATTTATATAACTGCTTACAGCTAAATTCATTGCTTATAGGTTCTTAATAAATATATAACATACAAGTTATATATAAAATACATCCAATATTTTGAATCTTTTTGAGGTTTTTTTATCATGTACCTTTGACTCTTCAATAGTACAAAAATCATATATTTGCTAAAAAAAAAAATAACTATTTAATTTAATTAATTAATATTTATTATACCCATATTTTTTAACAAATAAAACAAAACAATAATTTTCTAATTTTTTTATAAACAAGATAACAAAATAATTTAATAGACAATTAAATTCTTATTAGTTATAACAGCCAATTTTAACTATAACATTTGTAAAAAATAAAATAAATCAACCCCTTCATTACAATTAAAATCTACTACACATTATTCTTTGGTGAACAAAATATATATTTTAATGCTAATTTAAGTATATTTAATAGAAACAGTAATTAATTTAAAAAAAAAAATGCAATAAAAATATTAAATTAAATTTTTTACATCACATAAAAAACTGTATTTTTAAAGAACATTTATCATTGCCAACTTGGATCATAATTGTGCCATTCTTTGATAGGAGCTAAAAATACTCTTCTATTATCATATGTAAAACTAATAATGCCTTTGTAAGCCGTTCTAGGTACACCACTTTTGAAATCATCCATTAAACCAAATAGTTTAGTTAATGATTTCAAGTTATTCTTAGTATAATAGGTTATTCTCACAGGATCTCTGTGATTGATTTGCTTATTTTTAAGTTCATTTATACTGACAAGTGGTGCCCTATATACCATTTCAACAAAGTTATTATCATATTCATCTTTTAATAAGTATGTTAAATTTAATTTAGTAAAGTCAACTGGAACTTCATTCAAGTATATATATTTTAGATGTTTTTCATAGAAAAGACCATTGCTAACACCAATTTTTCCAAAGGTTTTGGTTCTAGAGAGCTCAGGTCGTATGCATGATCTGCCTTTTCTTTGATCTGGATGTCTCATCCAATCATCCCAATAGCTATGTGGCCATTTATGCATTAATTCCATCCATAATTTTCGTGTAAGCATCCAACCAAGTCCAGGAAAAAAATCTGACCGGTATAATAGTTTAGGATCATTCCGGTCAATCAATGCAAATTTTCCATTATCGTTCCAAGCAGAAACACACCATAAAGTTTCATCTTTTTGAAGAATTGGTAATGTAGCTTTAAAGTATTCATAAAAGTCTGGAGCTACATCTAAGTCATCTTCAACAATTATTGCTGTTCCATAATTATATGTGTTAAAAACTTGATTGAGTGCCCATTTATAATGTCTAGAAATTTTGAAATAACCACTAAATTTTTTTTCTTTAGATGGCACTTGTATTTCTTTTTGATCTGGTTGGTGTATGTGAATTAAATCTCGACCAAAACTTTTTATAACTTGTGATGTTCGTTCATGAACACAGTCTTGAGAAACAATTATTTGAAATTCATCTTTTGATTTGCGATATTTCAGTAATTTATTTATACATCTTGATATAGAAGGTCGATTACAAGCAATTATTAAAATAACAACACTAGATGAATTTGATATCTGTTTGTTAGATTGATAATTTTCCTTGTGACTTGAAAAATTTAATTGTTTAATATTTTCACGTATTAAATTGTGCGTTTCTACTTCAATTTTTAGTCGTAATTCAAAATCATCCAAATTTTCATCGATATAATTATTGGGTTTATTTATAAAGTTGTCATCAAGCAAAAAATGATTAACACCAAGCCATACAAACACACTAAACAAACCTAATGCTACAAAACGATTCTTTTTCATGATAGCATATAATAACTAAATTTTGGATTTCAGTTTGATCATAAATATGTATGCCATAACATTTGAAATAATTTTTGAATGATGATTCACCAACTATATAAATCTGAATAGAAATAAATTCTTCTCTTGTTTATAACAATAATTGAACCTGAAAAAAAATGTATACAGTTTTTTTTAATATTTCTGTTTAAGTAAATAAAAATAATTAAATATTTATAATAGCAATATATACATATATAATAAAAAATGTTTTTATACATGATAATAATTTATCAAATTAAATCAAGACTAGTCATATTTTTTTTGTACACATTTTAAAAAAATACTATTTTTTAAAAATTTGTTTGTGTAAAGGCGGGGCTTGTATGTCGGTATGTCCTGTAAGTAAAATTGCTCAGTTTTTAGTTTATTTAAACTTTCTTCTATTTTTAGAGCATTTACAAATGTTAAATTGATGCGTGGCAAGCATTTAATTGAGGCGAAAAAGTTATGTTAAACCTCAACAGAATTATTTATGCTATATTATATACTTGAAGACTAATTTTACAATAGTTTAAATATTTACCCAACACAAAATATTTCCCTCACTCCAAAGCAAATAATTAAAGCCATCCTTGATATAGAGTAGTAGGTATATACACTAAACTCAATGATTTATTATCTCTGATTTTTTGTACACAATATGGCAAATTAATATTTTAAGGACTTAATAATGAGTTAAATCAGTAGTTCAGAAAACATTTTTAAAAGCAGTCCCTAATATCTTAATGTAAAATATGGTACCACAAAAAAATAACAAATGGTCATTGCATAAAAGTTAAATAATATTTGTGAATTGTATTTTGTACGATTAATTTAATTTGAATAATTTAGTCTACGTTATCAAATTTTCTTTTTGTTTGCACACACACTAATACTACCATAGATTTAAATTTTAAATGTGGTATTTTACTGCAACTTGTAATTAATATTCATTATTTATTTTTATAATCAGTTTTATAAATTACTCATGTCTGATTACATGGGATTTCTACTTCTTAAATTTTTCATTTTGTTAGTTTATTTTTAATAATAATCTGCTACACAACAATTCTTTAAGATACAAACTATTTACTTTATCTAGTTACTTCTATCTAGATTTCATTATTTCATTCCAAATAACTTAGTCTACTCTTCCTATACCCTGACATTTAAATTGCTGCTATTGGAAGTGAACACTTGATTCTTAAAACTAGCAAGGTTGAATAAAATCGTAAATATTCTAATTATTTTTTATAGTTACAAATGTAAATCAATATGTTTATTATGCAAAGGCAAGATAATTTATAATTTACCTTGAAATTGTTTTGCAGTATACCTTCAATGTTTTATCATATTGTTAAAATTTTAGGATCTTATAAAATAATAAAAATTATAGTTATGTGTTGAACCTCAATCGAGTAACATGTTATCATAACGCGTATCCGCGTAGGTATCCGTATTTATAGCTGTCTATGCACTGGTTAAAGTGGGTAAAATGTTGAGGGGGGACTAACGTCACCAAAAATTGAAAAGCGTTCCCGAGTTTTTCATCCAAAGTTTAAATCTTACCACTTTTTTAAGAAACCACCAAAAACAAAAAATTAAAACTCATCAACTAATAAATATTAAAATAATGTTATTTATTAGTCATTACTCATTAGTTACTATTGATTATCACAGCCATTCTCAATATCACACCAATATGATTGATGTTATACTATTATGTGTCTCGGTGACCGGTGTGTACGTGTTATCAAGTTATCTACATGAGCGACCGGGTATCTATAATAAGACACAGCGTTAATGTGGATTACACACTACTACACAATAATTTTTTATTTAATAATCACTTATCACACTAAACTTAACCGTCATCAAAAACGCAGAGATAATTAGAGCCAAATAAAATAAGTTTAAATTCGATGTTTATTCAATATGTATGTCTGCGTAAGCCATTTAATAAATTATTAAAATTAACATACGACATAAAATTACAAAAAAATTTTCTTAAGCGTCCCCCCGGACCTTGGAGATTAAAATTAAAGGGGACGCATAATCTTACCGTAAATAAGAAGAGGTACTCCGTCCCCCTTCACTTTAACCACTGTGTCTATGGCAAAGTGCAATACTACAAACTTTCGGTAACATGAAAACGTTTTTATTATTCCATCTAACCTAAACTTCTTTAACTCTTCAGGTAATAAAATACGCACGTTAAAAATGGGTGTATTTAAATGAGTGACGAGACTGAAAAACCATAGTTACCGGGACACATTAATTAACTCTTAAAAATAAATAAATATAATTAATAAACCAACAACATATAATCACAACTCTACTGCCACAACAAATAACTTAATTAAACGACAATCGTGCACGCTCAACTTTTAGATAATACGTTCAATCCTATAGATATGATAATAATGCAGTCCACGGTCTTAGAAAATCTTATCTTCTAAAGGCGCGTCCACATAGTATGCAAAAATGAAATATAGCACACGCACTTGAATCATATGTGATGTTTGCAAATATTACATACTACACACACGTTCATCGTACACATAGGTTTTTGATTTTATTGTTGTCCACTATATAAAATATAAAGTAAAATATATATAAACTATATAAAATATGCAAACAGTAATAACATGAAAAACCCCGTCCAATCTTCTTCTTCTGTGAGTTCCTATTCGTTCCGGATGTTGGATATCATATTGGATAAGCTATTCCTGTCTAGTGATGACGGACATAAATCAATTGATGTTGTATTGTACCAGTCACGGAGATTCTTAAGCCAAGATATACGTCACCTTCCGATACTTCTTTTTCCTTCAATCTTTCTTTATAATATAAGCTGTAGTATATTGTATCGTTGATTATTTCTTAAAATGTGTCCAAAGTATTCCAGCTTTCTAGTTTTTATTTTAGTTACCCATTAGATACCCATCCTTTCCAGTACCAATTGGTTAGTAATTCGATCTGTCCATGAAATTTTTAGCATTCGCCTATACAATCACATTTCAAAGACTTCAATTTTTTTGCATGTTAACATTGTTAATGTCCCGGTTTCGACTCCATATAATAATACAGAGAACACATAACACCTTAACAGGCTGATTTTCGTAGCAAAAGACAGATCATGACACTTGAATACTTTCGACATTTTTCGAAATGCTTCCCTAGCTCTTTCAATTCTACATTTTATTTCTAATGAATGATCCCAATCTTCATTTATTGTTGTTCCGAGGTACTTAAATTGTTGTACTTGTTCTATACGTATATTAATTATTAAATATCCTCCTAAATTATGATTTTTAGATATTATCATAAACTTTGTTTTCTTGGTATTTAGAATCAAGCCATATCTTTCGCTTACTTCTACTACTCTGTCCATTAAGTATTGTAACCTCACAATATCGTTTGTAAAAATTACCGTATCGTCAGCGTATCTAATGTTGTTTTAACATTCCCCATTAACCTTAATGCCATCTTCAATTCTTTCCAGAGCTTCACGGAAAATAAATTACGAATATATATTAAAAAACAGCGGTGATAAAACGCAACCCTGCCTTACTCCACGCTTAATTAATACTTTCTCCAAAAGTTCTCCATCGATTCCAATATAAATTACTTATAATTCTCAAATCTCCTTTATCCACTCCAACATTATCCAGTATTTCTATAAGCTTGTCGTGTTTTACATTATCAAATGCCTTTTGATAATCAATGAAACATGCATATATGTTCTGATTAACATCTCTGGCTCTTTAAAATAATACTTGCATGTAGTGATGGGCATAATCGAATGATTTTAATAATCGAATGATTATTAATCGAGACATTTTCATAATCGAGATATCACTCGAAATAATCATTCGAAATGTCCAAATGAAATATTAATAATCGAGATATCACTCGTTCAAAATAATCGAATTGTTTTGAATGAAATATCGAATAATAACAATAGACGGGTTTCTTTTTCTTATGTTATCTTTACATTATTTATAATTGGTAAATATCAACAACTTTACTATAGCTATGTCCTACCAAATAATCCTATGGTTAGAAAAATATATTACCCATTATGTCAACAACAATTTAATAATAGTTTTATTATAGTTTATTAGTTAAATTCCCTCGTTTCATGGACGTCATTCATTCATTCCAAATAATTTATATCCGATTATTAACATTTTGACTATTTTGAGGCTAAGAATTCATTGTTTTAAAAATAAACTTAATAAACGAGATATCATTAGAAAGTATGATTCGATTATAATAAATCATTCGAATATAATATAATCATTCGATTATAATATAATCGAGATATTATTTTCGTAATCGAAATATCTCGATTATATAATCAATATAATTTTCATAATCGAGATATCTCGATTATATATCTCGATTATGCCCATCACTACTTGCATGCTAAAAATAGTTTCTCTTGTGCCCATAGCATTTCTGAAACCAAATTGTGTGTTGCTCATTTGTTCTTCACATATTCTAAAGATCCTCTGTTGAATTATTTTTAAAAATAGTTTTAGTAAGTGACTCGTAAGACTAATAGTAAGAAAATCGTCGCAACGTTTTGCACTTGGCTTTTTCGGTAGTGTAACAAATGTAACTTTTAGCCATATTTGTGGTATCTCCCCAGAATCGTATATTCTATTGAATAATTTAATGAGCCAGGATACCCCTTCTTCATATTTTAACTTTAAAAATTCACCATATATATTATCTGGACCAGGAGATTTGTCCTTTTTCATTTGTGCCATAGCTCTTTCTACTTCTTCTATCATTATAGGTAAGTTTTCCATCTGACCAAAATCAGGTACCCTTTCTGGTCTACTTGTATCTTCATAAAGTTGTTCAATGTAATTTCTCCAAGTAGTCATTTTCTCTTATATATCTACAATGATTTTGTCATTTTTACCATGCAATCTCCCCATCGTATTTGACTTATACATCCCTGCTGCTTCCTTTACTTTTTTATGTAAATTGTAACTATCATGTTTTCTTTCCAAATTTTCAATTTCTACACATTGATTTTTCATCCATATTTCCTTTGCTTTACGTATTTCCCTTTTTATACATTTTTGGCTCTCTTTATATTCGTCTGAGTCATTTTTTAATATTCTTCTTACTTTCATAATTTTCAATATTTTCTCTGTCATTAATTTCTTGTTCTTATTTTTATTAATTTCCAAATTGTCTTTGGCAATGCTCTCTAACGCATTAGTCAATTTCTGAAAAGTTTCTTCTACATTGTTGTTTTCTCTTTCTAAGACTCTGCAAACGTTCCCAATATTTCGTTTCGTTATGTTATTATGTTTCGTTTTCTTCCAATCTTCTCATATCCTATTTTTTCTTATATTATTTTTTAATATATTTTTTAAATCTTATTCTTAAACTACCAACTAAAGGATTATGATCTGATTGAATATCAGCAACAGGATATGTTTTTACTCGTAAACAGCTATTCCTAAAACGCTTTTTAATGAACATGTAATCAATCTGATTTCGAAGTATGTCACCAGGTTGATCGCTTGGTGATCTCCATGTGTATAAACGTCTTGGTGGCAATTTAAAAAAAGATGTTTAACACAGCCAAGTCTTCATCTTCAACAAAAATCTTCAATCTTTCTCCGCGTTCGTTTCTAACACCTAGACCATAATTACCAATGAGATCGCCACTTTTACCTTGTCCAATTTTAGCACTCATATCTCCTATAATAATTGTCATTTCATGTTTCTTAAATGTTTTTAGAATATCTGATATTGTACAATAAAATTGTTCTATCTCAACATCATCTGCGTCATAAGTAGAGACATATACTTGTACTAAGTTTATATTTACTAGATTCTCACTTAACTAAATAACAGCTATTCTTTCTGATATTGGTACAAAGTTTATGACATATTTTTACATTTCACATGATACTAAAAATCCTAATCCATGAATATGTAGATTTTCCTCATTTCCAGAGTAATAAACTTTATGATTTTCTATACTACATTGTCCGTTACCTGGCCATCTCATCTCACTGATTTCCATTATGTCTATTTCAAGTCTATTCATTTCAGCTATTGCATTATTAATTTTTCCTACTTGGAACATTGTTCTTACGTTCCAAGTACATAATTTTATAGGTTTCTTTGATACCTTAATGCTATGGTTATCATTTCCCTTCTTCTTTTTACAAGAATTTCGCATGTTGACGACCTGGGAAGCCTTGTAGCTGTTATAACTTCCCCTGCCGAATCTTGGCTTGATCCGAACACTATGATTATTACTTGCATCACTTACATTCACACTTGCCATTATAACATACTAGGGCCAATAGTCTTTATAAATATCTTTGATGTACCGCTTTTATCGCAATCATGAAATACGCGTGTGTGTACTATTTGTAAACACGTCCACATCATCTCTGTTTTTCGTGTTAATGATGAATTTGCATGTACTATATTTCATGTTTGCATACTATGTGGAGGCGCCTTAAACCGTGATGTAGTCGAATACAATCTTATCTACAATAATAATAATAGTCATATACAGAGAATTCCAATTATAAATATTCATTTAAATCCAAACACTAATATCGAAACCAATAACAATTCATTAAAAAATCCATCACAAAGACCACAGTCAATGAAACTTTTCCTAGAAAAGAACAAGTAATTGTATTTGACTCAATAAATATACTATAAATATATTGTTTCATAGCAATTAGCAAACTTGTACCACCAAAAAAATATTAAATGCGTTTCCCGTATTACAAATAACGGATTTTGTGTATACCTTAACGACAAAAATACAGCCGAATGTCTAAATATTACCCTAATATCGAAATAAATTATCACAAGAGACCCTAATTCACTGTTCAATTAAGTCTTAGCCAATGATTCTCTCACATCCCAATATACCTAAAATGCAATCGTAATCCAAAAATATTATTTATGGAATTTTAACGGTTTCTATAAAAATATAGATGATATGTATAAGAGTAATTACAAAACTGCACCGACCTATTGATTTACGTTCCATCTAAAGAAACAAACCAGACGAACCCAGACCTAACCAAAAATAGTAAAGATCGTCTTAAGACCAATAGAGGAGTATGTATTCTTATCAATATCAATTATCCTTGCGAATAAATTCCGATCACCACAATTTTTGAAGTATTTATAATATTCTAATCTAAAACCACTTATGTAATATAAATGTGATCACGATTTCAGGTACTATTTAATATATTGGCTAGGTGACCTTGTATTGAAATTATTAATTCGAAGAGTTTGAAGGTACTGAAATATACATTTTTTGACAATTTTCGAATTTTTACCATTAATGTTGATGTATACATAATACAACTTACTTTTTTTTAATTATAATTTTTTTACATATTCGGATAAATTTTTACGTCCAAAACAATGAAGTTTCTGAAAAAATAAAAGTATCAATAACACTTTAACTAAAATATATGATATATAGAATAATTTTGATACTAATATATATTTCAATATGATCAGTCTCAATGTGCGATAAAGTGTAGGTACAAGACAACTTGGAAACATTTTACAATAAATAAACTTAACACAGTACATTTTAAATTTATTTGTAGCTTTCTAAAAACCAGAACTTTTTAAGTGAGAATCAATCAAGCCATCCCTAACCTTTCCCTCAAGGATCATAATTTCAATCATGCTATTTTTTATCGCCATCAATAGCATCACCAACAATATTTCAATGCCTGTTCTTATATGCGGATGACTTTAATAATTACTACAGCAGCAAATGCATAATAGCTATCGAAATTCAAAAACAACTCGCTATTAACAATCTAAAAATTGATCAAGTTCATCTAGCTTTCCTTTCTCACCAGAGAAATTTAAATGTACCTATAATTTTTACCAATAAAACGCAAAAACAACTCTATAAATATCAAATTAGACAAATATATAATCAGCTACAGCAATACAAGTAAAATACTAGGTGTTATTTTCAAAAAAAATGTTATGGTATCAACACATCAATTACATAAAAATTCAATTTCTCCACGACTCAACATAATAAAAATGTTTTCTCATTCTATTTGAAGTTCTAAGACTTAAGTTCTAAAACTTATGCTTATAAGAATCACATCTTAAGATGAAGCTATACATAAAACGAAAAGTTTACTACGGCCGAAAGAACAGGCTGTTATATGTTTTCGCGATCCGCAAGTACGCGACGTTTAAAACACGCCCACTACCCGACCCGCAACGGCGATCCACTGACGATTGTGCTCAATCGGGACCTCGGGAATAATGTTTATTATTCTATGAACATTCGTGTAAGCCGTTTTGTCATAAAATGCATGCACGTAAATAATGCCGTAATATTTTAAATATCCGCGTGTACTAATCATAATTTAAGAAACTGCTTATTTAAATAAATGTACCAATAGGTACATTGATCGTAGAAACTGTATTATAACATAACTTTATTTCTACTTATTGAAATATTACATATTCAAGTATAAATAAAAAACAAACTACAATATAATTTATTACCTATATTGGTATTCATAATATTTCAATTTTTTTTTTGAATAGATACGCATTACTTTTTATTAAAAAAAAAAAGTTTTTATAAATTAAAATAATTTAGTTTTGATTAACTTCTTTACTCCACAATACCTTATAATATGAAATATTTACATAAATAAAAAACATTAATAACATTAACAGAAGTTATTATCATTTGTCAATTTTTTTTCCAGATATATTTCGGTTCTCTTATAACATATATGTTAAAATAGCATATATTTTACTTACGACCCTTAAATTACCAAAACTTAGTAAGAATATACCTAGTATTTTTTAAGTAAAATTAAGTATCATAGACCTGTGTTTGATAATTATAACATTGCGTAAATTAATTGGCTTGCCTCCAATATGCTTCTTAAGAAGACGCTACACTCGCATGTGTTGTCAAACGTGTCTTACAAACGCGTAACATAGCAAATTGTACTATCAGCAGATTAAGTTTATCTCTGTTAGTTAATAAATTTTCTAAATTTTAATATATAAAAATTAGAATGAATTGATCCCTTGTACAATTTAAAGGTATTTATGAGTATTTTAAAATTGTAAATTGTTTGTACAACTTAAAATATAATAAAATGCTAATGAGAAGCCATTGATAATAATCTTACCTTTAAATTTTATAAGGAATCAATTCACTCTAATTTTTAAACTAACAGAGATAAACGTGATCTGCTGAAAGTACAATTTGCTATGTTACGCGTTTGTAAGACGAAGACAACATATGCGGGTGTAGCGTCCTCCTTAATAAAGGAATTAAACTGCTCCCATGGGTTATTATCGACATCCTCTATCAAGCTATCACATTTTACTACCAGCCTATACACAATTATTCGGTTTTCAGTCATAAAACCTGAACAAAATTTATTTCACCAACTTTTGGTCCCGTGCAAGAATATGAAGTACAACTGTTGTGTTGACCAAATTGGTAGTATGGAGCGTTTGATATTTCTTTGCTAACAATTTTGTTATAACTTAAACGCATAGTTTTGTACTTTTCGCATAGCAATATTGTATAAAAACAATAAGGAACCAAGTTACAGATGGAAAAAATTATTTATTGAATTATACATATTGGCGCTGAATACTGACGATTTGTAAAATAATACAAATGTGTTTTTGCTGATAAATACAAAATAATAAAATAAAAACTAGTAAACAAAGTAAACTGTGCTCAATCGGGTTACAGCCACACATGGTACCTACACATTTTTTGGAAAAAGGCTTATATTTTTTGGGGGTGCACATGTCCCTTGTGCACCTCCCTAGTTGCACCAATGCCAATACATAATACTTATAACTTATCCAGTATCTGACCACTTGATACAAAGAAACTCAAAAGAAAATTAAATCAAGAACTAAGATTCGCTAGTTTTATACCAACAGTCAAAGTTCTTCAAACCATCTCCCACATTGATATATTAAGTTTAATTAAAAATAAATGCACTTTTACATGGTATCAATAATAGACAGCTAAATTCACCAAAATCTACGAAATAAAGCAAAATATACATGAAAACATATAAATCCATCTGAATTATTCAGAAAGTTTGAAGTTATAATTACCAGACTAAGAATCGGCCACACAAAATTAACAGACATCTACCTAATGTTAAAGAAAATGCACCAATATTTACCGCATGTAGGGTACTTGTTGTCGACATGAAACACATATTTACCGAATGCCCCATATACAACACGGACGAAAAAAATTCTAAGCTGCCAGTCATTCACTGCAGTTCTCTATTAGGATCCCAATTTACTCTCCAATACAATCAAATTCATTCTCACAGCATATCTAACAAATAAAATACAAGCACAAACTTCACATGTTTAATTTTTTTACTTTATATATTACATATTTATATTTATTTAAATTAATTATAATCATATTAATACTACCCAATGTCTACTGCTGCTGGGAAAAAATAAAAATATAAAATAAAAATTATACTAAAATTAGAGCCGAAAACAATTAATAATTTACATTTGAAAGATATGATTTGTAAATTAAGTAAAATAATAAATGTACATTATATATATATATACATACAAATATATGAACAACATTATAATGAAATTATGTATTAATAAATAATTTGAAGTAAAGTATTAATACAACTATTTAATACTAATAATTATAAAAATTGTTTACTTACATTTATTCAAATATTACAAATTATTACAATCTGGTTGTTATGATAACACATTAAAAAAAATAAGGGTATAGCTTGCAACATCAAATAAAGAAATCTGTAAAAAAATAAAAAAATATAAAAGTATGGTTATCTGGAAAATAAAAATTAAATTAAGGGTAGAAATTGAGAGCTAGTAATTATGTCTATAATATGTACAAAATGTTATGCTAAGCATATTGATTTAGAAAATTAAACGTAAGTAGTTACCCTGAAAAGATACCAGTCTAAATATGAAAATTTCATATTTGTTTATCCAATCCACAAACATTTTCTAAATAATAATACTAAAAATGAAAAGTGATCATCTGATATGAGTTTACTTTATTAAGGAAACAAATAGGTTTTTAAAAAAAAAATTGTCTAGTTTTCAGTGTAAAATTAAGTTTTTTACTATATTTTTATAACAGAATTAAAAAATTAATACTAATCACTTAAATTACAATATTTCAGTGATAAAGTAGATGCTAAATAGATGTGTATTAACAAAAATGATTAATGTATTATAATAAGATAATTTAAACACAATACCAATTTTTAAGTAAAGCCAAAATGTACAGATAAAAAAAAAAATTGGAAGTCTACAATCATTACTGAAAATAGTTAAAAAAAAAATGATTAGTTATTTGCTTTAGTTTCTTGCATAAGTTAAAATTAAAAATTAAAAAATTACAAACCTTAGAGATTATCTCAATAACCTATTTTTTAAATAAATTAAACGCTAAATTCATATAAATTTTAGTACAATTGTGATTAATAATAATATTGTAGTTAAAGATAAACATTAAAGTTCCAAAATCATTGAAAACATTCTTTTCGTTTCAATGACAGTCAATAATGTACTTTAATATATGTATGATATACGGAAAAGTTTTAAACACCTGTCATTACTTGCAGTACAATACAATAAATTTATAATTAATTTATAATAGCAATATAAATTTTATAATTAGGGATTTTAATCAGCACATTTATCAATAAAATTAGAGTAATAAATTAGATGTAGACAGACTGAAGTCTTATGATGAAAATTAACTGTCAAGCAAATCACATTACAATAACTTTTTTGTAGGGTAAGAATGTGTGGATAGGGAGACTTTTCAATAGAGCATTTTACATTAAATAACACACTTCTTGAAATAAATATCAATAGAGTAACATACCAAGGTCTTAGACTTTTCACGTATTCGCCACTACAAATTCCAAACGTTGAATCATGTAGAAGAGCTCCATATCGGCTCGGCGAACACGTATCCGTGGCGTTATAACATAGTACAGAGTAAACATATGTAATAAACTACTGAGGCAGAGGTGTATACGACGGGCGTATTCGCTTGTTGGCCAACAAAACACTCGGCATGCATAAGTAATCGCAATGCATGCGAGTTGGGATAACAGTCAAACCTATAGCAAACAGCGATGAAGGGGATACGGAACAAGGATAATGAAATCGAACAAAAAATTCACCGGATTCATAAAGAAATAAAGAAAAAATTCATAATATTAATGGTTTGTTCACTGTACGAGCCAATTCTGACGACGTTATCACATCATATCTTGTATCGTTGTCGTGATAATAAAATATACAGTACATATACGGACTATTACTATTGTTAGATCTTCTATGACGCGAATGATATCACAGATGATACCGACTAGTGATAATACTGATGAGAAAACAGTATTGTAACCACAACAATGTTTCTTGTTGTTGGGTAGTCTTCACTACTTGTCCGCCTGGCCGTTGGTTTTGTACTGCGAATGAGGCGCCAACTTCGAATATCGACTGTCCGTCCGTCCGCAACAACCAGTCCGGTCAGGTACCTCGTAACTCAGTTTTCCCGCGACCTTCGGTTTGTACGGTGTGTTCAGCGCGCTTGCTTTTTCGTATTTTGATTCTTTTTTCACGTTTCGTCCTCGGACCGCATTCACGTACTTTTTGTGTCAATGTATATCTCATGGCCGGCCTCCCATTCATGTTAATGTAACATGTAAACATTTTTTATAATATTAATCGTAAAGCACCACTATTACTAACTCCCATGGCAGATCAAAGACTTATTCTCATCTTGGCCTCTATATTGTTGCTCATCGCGTGTCCAGTGGTAAACCCTGCGTCGCACCCGGAACCTCAAAAAGATTTAATTCGTTTGGAATGTACCGAAAGATGCGGTTTACAGGTAAAATTAAATAATTTTTGTAATTTTTTTCTCTAATTACGAAGTCATTGGGACCTTTCTTTCGTCATCCAGTGCGAGTCATTGTAATTAGTCTGTATGGATATTATACATTGATATCAAAATCTAAATCATCTTAATTATTATTTATTAAATCAATTTTGAGCAGATAAATTTCACCTATCATTTTTATCTTAAATTATCTTGATTTTGTAATTTGTTTCCTTATAGAGTCATTAAATAGAACTGTGTCGATACCTATTTGCGTAGGTACTTTCTTTTATTCATTTGTATTTCCACCGGTGATAATATTGTGCACGCATTCCCCAGTAATTAGGGTTTTGAATGGATACAATTATATTTATTTTTAATATTATTTCTATTTCCCGGTTTATTGTTCAGCCCACGATAAGGGTTTGTCTAAGTTTCCTTGTTTCAACTCTTTGAATAAAATTCTATTTTTAAAATTGTTTTCTCGAAATCGGTATTTGAGCCTTTTATATAATTTACAATAAAAATACCATGCTCTGGTATCTCTATATAAAAACATTTATATTTTATTTTAAAATCAATTTCTATTGAAAATTTATAATTATTTGGGTGGCAGTAGTTAATAAGTTGGTTTAGTTTACATTTAGAGCTAACCTATGTACCATTGAACCCATGGTCAATTTTTAACACGTTGATTTACAGATATTAATTTGTTGGTGGAAATACTATTAAGTTATCAATTCACGTATCACTGTGTACCCTTTGACCAACGAGTTTAATTAGTAGGCAAATATTCAACGAATAATTTGGTGTATATTATTTAATTTTATCGATGTTTATTATTTACTGATACCGATTCCAAAATCCGATTGTTAATTAATATACATTTTATTGAACTACGAAATTTCATATTTATAAAACATCCAATAATATATTTTAATTATTACAGTATTATAACTTTAAAAAAAATAATAGTTAATATTTTTATCAATTTCCTATATCTGAAATTAATAAGACATTAAATAACATTTGTAAACGATCAATTTACAAATCGTATTATACCGTAATAACCTATAATCATTATATTAGTGCGCTTAGGTTTTTTTTTGTATTTTATATTCTTATCTCATAACTCATTTTCAAAATGAAATTAACAACTCAATCATCAAGTTTTAAGTAGTAAAAACTACTTAAATCTCTTAAAATCTTTTTAAAAATAAATTTATTATGTTACTCGTAATCTAAAATTAACAATAATAAACTAGGTATACAGTGGTATATGAATATACCATGTTCGTATCTTCTTTAGGCAAGCTGTATTTGCATAAATTAAACATTCCAAAATCACAGTATATATTGTTAAATCTATTTTGTGCTTGGTAAACATTTTTAATCAATGGATAAACTTATTAGCATATATTTATTTTAGTAAATATAAGATATTTAAATTAATATTTACATTTGATAATAGTTTTTTATTAACATTAAATTGTGGTTTTAATCATTAAATTATTAAATTATGGTTCACTGCATGTTATTCATTGTGAACTTATACCATTTTTTTTTTTTTTTTTTTATGGAAGTTTGTATTTTATATTGTTTTTGATAATATCAACGGAAATCTTATTATTCATATAACAGCAAAAAAAAAAAAAAATTTAAAAAATGATTTTAAAATCTTAAATAACAAAAAAGTATAGACTTGGAAATTTCTACGATAAAATTTTATTTTTATTTTTTGTATTTACATCTAAAGAGATTAATACTACTTTGTTCCTAAATATTTAATAACATGAGATATTAAAGTCACTATTACTTCATGATATTTTTTAGTAGTTTATTTTAGATCTATTAGTACAATATAATCGAATACCACCATTGTTTCATTTTATTTTCAACTTAGTATATGATCTTGTACTGTTGAAAGTATAAAAATAAAACATTGATGAAATAAATAGTAATATATTAATTGAAGTAACTAAAACAATGGTGTAAGAATTAATTTTATTTTAATAAAGACGTACACTTTATAATTTAATTTGTGTTTGTCAATATTAATCTCAAAAATTATTGTATTTTGAGAATTTTTCTAAGAAAAAAGTATACGTATATTATCAGTTAAACTATTTAGGAATTATTAATAACTAATGTATATTTGTTTATATTTTGAAAAATATTTAAGTGATTTTTTATTCTTTTGGTTTCTACATCTATGATCCTTTTTAGTAAACCTTTTGTTCTTATGTATGAAATATTTCATATTTTTAAATTATGTATTTATCTTCTAGAAAATAGCAAAAAGATATACACGGGGTATATGTAAGCAAGGCTAATAGCACACATTTTAATAAAAATCGTGTTACTTTTTGAATTTACACGTGTCCGTTAAAAATAATTTGTTACTTATTATGATCACATTCAAATTTAAATGTTTAAACCAAAGTGGTTAGTAGTAAGATTTTGTAAGTACCGCAGTTCGTTTAATCGTTACCATTTTTAATTGCCATTATTATTTTCGCGCAACATATTTCTTGGGTATCGTAATTTCACATAACATTTATATTTTATCTCATACATGGTTTCAGAAAGTAAAATATTCAGAAAGATTTCAAACTAGTGCTTAGTACTTAGTACTTAGGTTTATTCTTTTATTTTTATTACCTATTTTTAACTACCAAATTTTTGGGCATTAAAACAGTCATACGAATATTGTACATTTTTTCGCGTAAACGTTTAAAAACATTTTATTGAAATTAATTACCTAGATATATATATAATTTTAAAATTTCAGAGTTAAAAAAAAATATTTGTGTTAAAATTTTGTATTAAAATTGTATCTCTGAAAATAGTGAAATTATTAAATCGTCTTATCTGTGGAATAGTAATTTTAATTTTAACAATGGTTAATTAATGATATTTTTGGTGAGGTAATAAAATAAACTGTTTTTCTTTAATAGTTACAATTATTTTAATAAAAAATATACAATGTTATTTGCTTACTGTTTATGAGTAAAAGTAACATAAATAGTTATAATACGTGTAAATTATTTTATTGTACCAGATAAACTGTGGCATATTATGATGATTGATAAGAGATACAAACATGATCCTAATTTAAATTCTGGAAAATAAATTTATTTATAATAAAAATTGAGTAATGTGCTGTTTAATTATGAATATATTTAGTTTTTATTAATTACAACATATAATAATGGTATAAATATAATTTTTTTTTTTGTTTTTTAGTCTTATATATCTATTAATTATTGATTTTAATTAAGTTAAACTGTTTAAATTGTATACTCAAATTTAAGTTATTGTTGCCTAAAACAATAAATACTTTTGTAACTTGTGTTTTTTAAGTATACAATTAAATACACGACGGCTTTTATAATTAAAATTAATGATTTGAACTTAACTGAAAGGGTTATCAATGCTAATTAACCGCTTTTAAATTGTACTTAAGAAGATATGTATGAACTTGATATAAACTTATTAATCAACATTTACATTTTTGTAAGAACAACGTTTTAAAATATGATTAAAAATATAATATAAATATTGTCTACCCTATAGCTACGTTTCCTGGACATAAAATACACATATTAATCAAGACAATTAAGTGTGCTGTTGCAATGTTAATAATTTAGTTAAACTGTCACTATTGTTCCTCTTTTGTTAGTATTTGTTGTTTAAAAGATATTTTTTAGAATTTTTTTCATTTTACGCGTAAGTATAAAAAATAAAATCAGTTAATATATATATAACTAAAATACACAGTATAATATTATTGTTAAAATGTATAGTTCGTATATTAGACTATTTTGTGTAATACATTTTAAATAAATATTTGTTTTTTAATCGTAGTTAATGAATGGCTCGTAAAATGATAATTTTATTTGTTTTGTATAACTGACATTACTCTAGCATTTACATACGTATTCATTGAATAAAATATCATTACAAGCATATCAATCATATTTACATTTTATTATATAACATTAAATTTTAAATTTAAATCAGTTTTATTTAGGAACAGATTAAGTCTTTAAACCCCAAAATTTTAAAAATATTTTTTTTTTTAACTGTAATACAGCTTTGGTATTAAACTAAATGTATAAATATTATGAAATCACAAATTTGAGGCCTATTACAAGTTTTTAATATTGAAAATGTTTATCTTAATAGTTATAAAACTACTAATCTATTATTGAGTTTATTATCTAGATAATGTGATTATATATTATTTTCTGAAATTAAATTAAAATTATATTTTATTGACAAAACCTGGGTTGAAATAGTACCGTTATTTGTTATAAACATTTTTTGATTTTTGAGTTTTTGATTAATTTCTAAATATTTCTATTTTTTCTGTGACAGTGCTATTATATTTACTTTTTATTGTTACAAATTATTGTTACTATAAAATTACATGCAATTAAAATATATTAATTGTATTTGAGTATTTATATTTCAAAAGTATATGCAGTTTTTAAGTAAACTTGTAGTTATAGTAAAAATGTATTTTGAAATATATATTGTTGTATTAATTATTCTATAAAAAATATTTCTATTTAGAGATAACACACTAACTCGGTGATTTTTAAGTGAACTGAAATAATCTATAGAATGTAGGTATTGTAGTAATATGTACGCTGGTGCATTTATTTATATGTTTAAGTAGTATAACATAATATGCTTTTTGGTGTGTGGTGTAAACAGTGGGTATATAGTTTGCCTTAAAAAAAAGAAAAAAGAATTCTTTAAGTAATAACCCAGTGTTCATCTAGACGGTTATTATTATACTTATAGTTAATGTGTAATAGTGTATAACACTACACAGGGACAGGATGTCCGCTCCTTTCGCTTGCAGGTAGATAATGAACGTTTATTCAACCACCTGTTCAAAAATGTGATTCGTTGTTATTGCTCTGAATACTTGTTTTAACGGACAAAATTCTCACGCGTATTTGTTTCTTTTAAGTTTCATATTTTTTAAATAACTTTATATGGTTTTATTGTTGATTTTATTGTGATAAATTATAAAATAGATTAAAATGTTCAATTTATTTTATTATTTATGATACCGAGTTTTTGATTTTATATTCGGAAAATTTTATTCAAATTATATTCAAATGTACTAATTTTTGGAGAGTTTTAGAATTAAAAACAGTATATTGAGCTCTGTGAACAATATAATAATATGATTGATGGATATTATTAGTTATTATTATTTATGTTTTATGTAATATACCTAAATAATGTGTTATCTACATTAAATAATAATGTATAAAATACATTTTATATTAATATAATACACTGATTTCTTCAATTGTTTATATACTATTTATAATTGTTCAATTATATATTATGTATTATAATAAGTTAGTTTAGTATGTTTGACGAAACACAATTAGAACTAACAAAAGATAAAGCAATTTTTTACCTATTAGTCAATTATTAGATATTTTATAATCTTTCTTTTGTTTTTTATTTTTTACTCGAAAACTGTATTTATTAAACAACACAACAACAGCATGATGAATATGTACAATATAAATAAGCAATAATATAATTTTTTGATTAAGAGGACAATTCTTTGGTAATACCATTGTTTTATAAACTTGTATTTAAAATTTAAGATGTGTTTAATATATGTTAACAATAAATAAATAATTGATATATTATATTTTTACGAATATTTTTTTGTAGAAAAAACCAAAATTATTGACATTTGAGTTTAAAATGTGTGCTGTGTTAATTTAAATAATATATTATATTTATTTATATGTCAATGTAACATTTATTATCAGTTGTTTGTTATAACCAGAGGTCGGATTTATATTATCTTAAAATCCTTAAAATACCAGTTATATGATGTTTTATGTCTTTAAATATGCAAAATATTTTTTAATATTTAAAAAAAATCAGTTTAATTTATTTTTTATTAATTTGGTTTTAAATATATTTAATTTAATTAATTCATCGCACTCGGATATTAACACGAGACGAAACAGACGACTAGTAGACGACGAATAGTCGTGATAGCTATCAAAATAACCGATGTGCTATCGCAATCGATACAGAATACCTGGTGATAAATTTTTATTAAAACTCAGAAACATCATTTAGTGAGCTTTGTATTTATCAAAGTACTGATATACGTGAAAAATGTTCATTATGTATCGATATTACAAAAATATTCTTAAATATTCTTTGACCCCTAAAATATGCTTTTTTATGTAAAATAATTTTTTTCTTGTGAATTCTGTGTTTCATGAATCGTAAAGATTTCTCACTCCCATTTAACTGCATAGACAAGAAACAAATATGTAAAATCATAAAAATCCGACCTTTAGTTATAACTGACAATTAGTACGATATATACTATTTCTAAATTGTAAACTGTAATTTAATTTTAATTAAGAAACCAGTAGGTATATTTTATCAATAGTATCTATAATTTCAATTATTAATAAATATCACAATATTATATACATATTTATGTGTGTGTCAGTGTTAGCGTATATTATATATTAATGTAATTATGAAATAACAATTATTGATCGGAAATCAAATTCTTTAATTTCAGAATGAAACTAATAATCATGGGGAACTCATATGTGGTGCTGATTGTGTGGTAAATCAGGTAATTATATTTTCTTAATATATGTTTTAACAAATAATTTTACCGAAATATATTTTAATATGATTTTATATTATTTTTTTGACTATAATATGAATTAATTTTAATTCAATGTATGAATTCAGATGAAAATAAAAATATTAAACATTGTAAAAAATCTTCCTGAGAAAATATTTTGTCTTTTGTCTATATCCCTTTTATTTACAGTATATGGCTTTCGTGTTACATTAATTTCTGGCATGTTAAAAGTGGTCAGGTGAAAAATTATTTATTGACCATTACTATTTTTTTTTTGCCGAAACCTTAAAAATTGTTTATATATTATATTGAGGGTGTTTAAAAAGTAACAATCATTCCACTAGTAAGAATATATTTATTTCCGTTTCCTGTAGGCTTCATTGTCTATGAAATTGTTTGAAATCGATATACTAATATATATTTTTTAGAGTCTAAGTGTTATTTGTCATTAAAATCTTCGTTAAAATTCTTAATACTATAATAAAAAAATTATATTTGAATTATTATTAAGTATTTATGTTATTACTACTAAATAAAATCTACTAACCGGATGTAGAATAATTTGTAGGAATTTGGTCAAAAATCTAAACGTCAGGTGGTATGAATGTTTGAAGGGCGCCGTCTACGGAAGTTCACTCGACCGCTCACAAACCTCTAAACAATAGGATGAACTAAACCGTGTAGTGTGTATTAATGCGTAAACCCTTTTTCTGTGAAAATATTGATTTAAAATCTGTTGAACTTAACCTATTTAATGTTTAGGTTAAAAAATTCTTTATTGTAATTTCTATTGATTTTTAATCCATACAATATGCTTTTAATGACATAATTTATGTTGATGTTCGCTTGTATTAATAAAGTAAATATATCATTTATTATTAGCCATTGAGGATGAAAATCATTATTTTGTCACTGTTAATAGCCAGAAAAAGTACTAAACCATGAACTTACGTAATTAATAGTGTATCCATCCGGTATCATTTTGACTTGCATATTATTATATCTACAACATTAATGCAGTAAAAATTTGATTTTATAATTTTGTTTAATGTTTTTGTATTATAAAATATAATTTATTATTATAAAAAATTATTTTAAAATTATTAATTTAATTTTGTTAGTGGTGGACGCAATAAAAAAGATCATTAACTATTGATTTATAAATAGCTAAATTAATCCATCAAACAGAATAAACCAACATTTGATAAAAGTTTGAACATGTTTCATGTACATTATGAATTAATTTTTTAACATTTCAGGAAAAAATTATTGCTGTAATCATAATGTTGGGTAAGGTTTTTATTTAAATTATAAACTAAAAATATACAAAAATTAAACAAACGAACTATTTGGCCTTAATTATTTAATTAATCCCAAAATTAGTTTTAAGTATTTCAAGCATTCCATAATATAACACTTTGAAAAATCATCAACGGTCCACCCTATATCTTTTACTTAACCCTACACATAAACCTAGGTATAAAAACAGTAGAAAAAGAAGCAGCTGTTTTCTTAAACGTTTTTACATTAAATTAAAAACCATGAAAATCATCTAATAAAAGGCTTACATATCCCGTTACTTCCTGGAAATCCCCGTCGTACACTTAAAATAAAATGGTGTAGAGATAATTTAACTAAATTCTGTAATAACGCAAATTTTAAGCTAAGTGCTACTAATGGGTGGCTTATACACATAACCTCATAATGTTTTTGTTATTCGCTTCTCACATATACTTATTATGCTTAAATGTATAGATTGTATATTTCTAGTTAAAATAAAAAAAAAAGTATAAATTATATATCATAATTATACAATATGTCGAGTGTTACTGCTGGGTGTACTCACTACATGTATTCATAGTCTTTGTATTACCATTGATTTTATAATAGATATTTTATAATATATTCTATAATCAAAGGTATTACCTATACGCTCATATGCTTATTGTAAATAATATTTTACAGATTGTATATTTCTAATAAATGTTAAAAATAAATATATATATATATATATATATATATATATATATATATATATATATATATATATATATATACAATATATTTCATTATAAATTGAGTAGGTAAGTTAAGTTATATAACTTTATAAAATAAACATTTATGATGATTAGTTTATATGTGGATTTATTATGAATAATGAATAGGTGGACAAATATAATTTTAAGTTTTTCTATTTATTCGATTGTATTTGTACTCTTCAATTTACAGCATAACTGACATTTCATTTTGTCCCGTTCTCTTATATTTAATTTTTGATTAAAATTGATTATCAATAAAAAAAATTACAAAAATGGTTTTAGTTAAATAACATAAAAATAAACAACATTTAAATCGCTAAGTTATTATTATGCGTAATTATTTTGCAGTGCAAAGTAATTGAATCAAGTGCCCAAGGTACTTTTATACATCTGTATATGAACAAATATTTATTGAACGTTTCCTGTCTTGTTGCAGACAATAGAAGTTAATTGTAATTTATATGAAGCCTTAATCCTTTGGTATTACTATGTATGTACAGAAAGTATAACTTTTATTTTTATTTAAGAATATGGTAAATGTTCGTGTGTACCTTAAACATTTTATAATGAATTAGAAACTTATAATATGAAAAATAGCATTTTTAGAAATTTAAATATAATTCCTGTGGTATTTTTAAATATTATATCTAACTTATGCTAGTCAATACAATTGAATGATCAGATTCATTAATAGTTAATTATTGTAAGTTATATTTTTGAATGTTTAATTTTTATGTCATGTTTTTCATCCCTTTTGACATTATTGTTACCCTATATTATTTAGGTATTCTGACTATTCTAGTTTCAAAATGTTCTTGCTCCCCCTTCCCGCGTCGTATACTTCACTATATTTATGAATAATACTAGCATTATAACTAGTAGGACATTTTATTTTATTCTAGCCTATTAGTCTAATACAAATGTTTGGTGTAATAAAGAAGTGTCTGATATGTACGTTTAATAATAATTATTGCTACTAAACAATGTCAAATTGGTATGAAGGGGCTCTCGACCCGCATGTGTGGATTGACTAATAAGTAACCCTGACTATTATTTTATCGAATTAATACGTTGTTAGGGTCCCGGATGATGTATCGTGTGAATTGCCGTGGACTTGGTCAACATCATTTAATTTAAATAAAAGCAAAATTGTGTTTTCATTTATTATTTTTATTATAGTTAAAATTTATTAATATTAGTAATTTTAACATTAAAAACTTAGTATATATTGTTCACTATAAAGTAATGTTTTGTAATTAGTATTAATATCCGAATCATTAATGCATACCCATTAGTATAACCCACATTAACGAATACTGAATAAAAATAATTTTTCATTAGGTCCAATTTATTTACAAATTAAGTTTTTATATTAAGTTTTTATGTTTAATTTATATAATTATACAAAAATAAAATCGTTTGAACACACCTCTAATCGACATAAAATTTAAATATTAGGTACGAAAGTATTATCATTAATCAATTTCATCTTCAAACATTTAACTGTTAAAACAAACCAATCAAGTTATTTTTGATGTAGTGTATCAAATTTAAAGATTATTTATATTTTTAATTCAGATAAATTTCCTTTAGTAATTCCACACATTACATTAAATTTTTCATGTTATTTTTGGTAATGGTAGATAATACTTGTTTAGTTAAAATATATATACCTACAAATTATTTCAAAGTCACAGTTTTCAATTTTTCTTGGAATATTTTTAGCCCTAACAATAATGAATTTATATTATTCCTCATTTCCCAAAAGTATGTAGTAATTGTAAACAACTTCTCTAAATGACAATAGTAGTATACCATAATTTTATTTATTTATTATATAATATATATTTTTAAATTTTAGAATTTTTCCGTTGCAATATATAATTTTTACGAATTTTAAATTTAACTTTTAAAATTAGATTAATTAGATTATTTTTTAGTACGAATAGTAGAAATATAAAAATTTTGTTTATAGCATATTGTTATATTATAGTTTAAGAACTGTCCCCGGTGTTACATCTTAATAGGAAATATAAATTACCTTTAATATTATTAATCTTTTTTTTTTTTTAAATCATTATCAAAACACTGTATGTTATTTATATTATTTAAAACAATTTAATTTGAAATTATAAATATAACTTATTCTACCTTATAAATAAATCATAATAGTAATTTTGTGAACCTGTATCAGTCTCAATAATAGTCAAATAATAATATTATATATAATAATCTGTTGAGTTTATATGATTTTTAAATTTTTTTAAAAATTGAATTGTTTTAATGTAATTGATAGGTAGTTAATAATTAGTAATAGCTGATTTGAAACTAAAATCACTGATAACATATTGGCTAAAGTAATACAGTAAAATTCAAACGTTTAAAAAGTTTGAGAAATCAATATCAATATAAATCTTAAATTTTATATTCAATAACAAAAAAAATATCTTATATCATAATTGTTGTAGCGAACTATTATCATGTTATTTTTAAAATAAAAAGTTGAAACTGTGGAATATAAGAACAGTTTCTGCATTTGGCAAATAATCCTGAAACAAACTATATAATGAAAATTATTAAAACAGGATTTTTTTTTTATTTTAATAAAATAAAGGTATATAAATTATAAGTACAATACACAAATTATTTATTGCATTTAACTTAAATAAATAGTTATTATTATTAAAATTTATCAAATAAAATTTTTTTTTGCATACATTTTGTAAACTTAGTCAATTTCTGCACGCTTAGCTTAAATAGGTATAGCAAGTTATGACTTAAGATCTTGGAATATGTATAAATATTTTGTCTAATTTGAATGGAAATCAGTGAAATGAAAGTTAAAATTGTTAATGATATTATTCTATCCGATGAAGAATATCCAATGATCAATGTCCTTCTGAAGTTTTTATTCCTCTTGTATTTAGAAGTGCTCAATAATTAATTACTAAATTCTACAAACTCAATAATTAGTTTTAGATTTAAAGTGATTTATTTTGATATTAACATAACATCTTGTATATTTGTAATTATAAAATTCTAAAATGTTAACAATGTATTAGCATACAAATAAAATGATTTATTTATCTACTTTGGTTTTATGTAGTTGTAAATAATGTTAGAATAAAATTGTAATGGTATATTTCAATCAGGTTTTATATAAATGAAAAGCATGGTTATAATGACAGTGTGTAACTAACCAAGTGATGTTTTTAGTGCAAGATATAGGGTTAATATACGTAAGCAATTTTTAATATTCTAGGCTATAAATAAAAATGTATTAATTACCTTCTTTTCTGAATCTATAGATAAACAAATAATCAGTGTTCTATTGTTGAATTGTTAATATAATTTGATATTTAAATTTTTAAAAAATTCAAACAAGTTAAGGTTATTTTTTTTTTAATTACTTTTACTTCAGTGTATGTTTACAATTAGAATAACATATTTTTTAATAATTTGTCAGTAAAATGGAGTGTTGTTGAATAAGTAAATAAAATAATTTGTGTTATGCTACTTATGTATGATGTATATTAAACAAAAAAAAACCCATTATATTTGCTCTTGGATACCTTTTAATTATTTTTTTTATTTCAGTGTATTAAAGGATGTACGTTATGGAATGAAGCACTAAGTAGTAATTGTTCAAAAGTCTGTGTAAGTTATTTATAGGAATAATTTCTTATTATTAACTAAGTACATATTAAGATTTTTTATAAAAATGTAAAATATATTACAGGACAAACTTAATGCAAATTACATCTCTCAAAGCAAATTATATTGTATTGCAGGATGCAACAATGCTATTACTTTATATTTTCAACAAATTCAGTGTAAGTAGTTTTAAATAAATCTTATTAAAATTTAATAAATATTATTTATAATTTTAACATACTATTATATTTAGCTGAAATTGGACCTTTACCACCTCCATCATTAGTGCCTGATTCTTTATCTGATAAATCGTTAATGCTTCAATGGAAGGGTGTAAAAAGGAAAAATTTTAAGTATAAAGTTCAATGGAAATTAGAAAACAATCCTGGAACCTGGCAATATTGTCGAAAAGAATCATGGAACAATGATTCAATTATAAAATTGGATAATCTACGGCCTTATACAAATTATCAAGTATTAATTTATTGAATATATTTTGGTGCTGGATAGTTTATATAGAAGAATTTATATTTTATATGAATTACTATGCATTTTATTAATTTTATTTTATATTAATATTCTTATCTGCCTCTTAAGATAAAATGATGTAACTTGAATTTAATTAAAAATTCATATAATTTAAAGTTAAAAATGTTATATAAATATTCGGTTTATGACCTATTGACTAATTGTGTTATAGTGACCTATTATTAATGGTATCAAAGTTGGATGTATGATCTGCTGATTATAATAGGTACTATATTTTTTGTTAGATAAGATATTGAATATAAATAAATAGTTCTTTTCATTTTCATTTATTTATATTAAAAGTTGTAAATGTTGTTTGTATTATAATATGTCATCATTTTATCTTGTTAATCAAAAATTTAATTTATGCCAGATTTTTAATTAATTTTCCAGGCTTATAATTTCATACTTAATTATATTGTCTATTAAAATATACTAGTTTATAAAACATATTATTGTTCTTCTTTACTAAAATATTAAATTTTTTCAATTACTAAGTAGAGATTTTTTAAAAAATAAAGTTTATTGTTTGTTTTTAAATGTGCATGTAGAAATCTTCAACACAGAATTATACAATAAAAAAATTACTATTTATAAATTATGTCTATTATATAATTAAAAACATAGATTAATCAAAAAAATATGTATTTGCACAGTTGTAAATTAGAAAAAATATTAGTAAAGTCAATACTCATCTATATTATCCTCAAATGGCATACCTGTAATATACCTCCAGTATCTTATAATTAATCCATCATAAGGATATATATAAATAAAAAAAAATTGTTTAAATTACAAGCTCTAATACTGTTTAATAATTTATTTATGTATTAATAATGGTTTTAATATTAATCTATGTTTGAACTTTGCTATATTTGTATAAGCTATCCTGTACTTAATATTTGTAATTTGTATAATTTTTTATTTTTATTGTGTACTTACAAAATTTGTTCTTAATTAGTTTCGTGTAGTATTACTATTAGCATGGTCTGGAATAATGCAGTTGATGGTTTCTGAATCAAGTGTAGTTATCAGTACACACCCCAGTAAAGTGCCACCTTCAATGTCACCAGAAATTGTGAGAACAATTCCTGCAGATTCTAGTATATCAGTTACATGGAACGCAATTCCCTTTCCTTTAGCCCCTATCCTATCCTATCATTTGACAATCCAAGAACCTACAAAAGGGTACACCGTCTTCAAGGTCAGAATATAATATGTACATAGAATTTCAATTTGCTTTTTTATTCTACTTCACTAAAATGCTGCATGGTTTGTTTTAAAGTGGTAAAAAAATGAAAAAATATCAAAGAGCTCAATCTCCATCTGTATCATTATATGTATATATGTGAATATATGTATTAAATATAAATAAATCCTTCTCAAAGCCTCTGCATTTGCACCGCTAGGTATTTAGTGCACCAATTAATTTTATTTCTATCAATCATTATAAAATAAGATCTTATTGGATATTTTCAATGCAAATCATAATACAATAAATTAGCATTATTTAAATATTCAATGATTTTAAATTAAATATTTTTAAATTATCTGTAATATAAGCTTTACTTCTCAATCAGAATGTTAGTGATAGTGAGTGTGTTTGATGTAGAACGTGTTTCACACTCACTACGTGTATATGTCTTTGAAAAAGATATCTTTTGGTTGTATTATTAATATAAATATGAAAGGATTAATAATTAAATTATCAAATTGTATGTATAATTCTAAGTAAAAGGTGACTGTAGTGTATATATGTTGATAGTGTTGTATTAAAGTTATTATTATTTGAATGACTAAATTGGAAAAGCAAAAAATTAATGATTTTTTAAATAAATATTTTTTTTAGAATCATTTATCTTATTAAATACCTAACTTCAAATTTTCCATGTACATACATAATGATTTATATCCTTGTTTTCAAATTATGAGTTATATAAAATAAAATTTGATTGGTATTGAACAAGAATAAAATGTATTAACATAATTTCACTAGCTTGTGAAATAAAATAAATGTTAACTATAATTTCAGACTTACTCGTAAAGTTAAAATAATTTATGGTATATGAATGGTTTTGTGTAAATTGTATTAAAAATCTGCTCACTGCACAATATATCTTCCTTACACTAACATTTTTGTGACTTTTAACACCTCTTTAACACCTTTTTCTCTATTATTACCTATTTATTGTTATTTTTTTAAATTTATATTTGTTATATTATATGAACAATGTTATTAGGAAATATTGACTAGTAACGAAAATGAAACTGAACATTTTTATATGTTTCGTAATTTGGAATCTGCAAAAAATTATTCAATTTCACTTGCTGCTAGAAATGAATATGGTGTTGGACCAGAAACTAATCAATTTATGAAAACACTTCCAACATCAATAAGTATATATTAGTTATATTTTGTAGTAACATTTTAATAATTAATTTTTATTTTCAGTAAAGTACACTCCTGAACCTATTAATTTATTTCTTGTGTCTACCCATGATATCTTTGTTAAAACTAAAGAGTTGATTGATTCACCTATTAGTCTTTATTTCACCAATTGGACAATCTATGGTATGAATATTAATACATTTGATTTTATTTTTTTTAATATTGAGTGAGAAATTGACAAAACAAAATATTGCAGGTGTATCTATGGATATATCTAAAAATATTACTTATATATCCGATTCATCAGGTTCTTTGCTATCCTTGGTCAATAATAAAACTTATGTTTTATTAACAACTAAAAAAGAAATATTAATGGATCTTACTATTGATTGGCTAAATAATCACCTTTATATATTAATTTCATCCATAATAAACAGTGATACCAAAGTATATAGTATAAAACAATTTGATTTAGAACAGAAAAAAATTGTAGAAGTAGTTTCTGGATTTGATTATAAACCATTCCAAATAGAAGTGGATCCTTGTAATGGGTAACTTTTATTATTATTTACAATATTTATTTTGGTGAGATTATTTACAGTTAATGTAGTTAATGGTAGTTTTAATAAAATTATTAACTTTTAATTCTGTATTATTATACTGTTAATCATTTAAAAAATATATACCTTTATTAAATGTATGTAAAGAGCTAATTTTGATATGATATGATTTGAAAGTATTATAATAAAAATAAATGATAAAAGCTTTAATATTAAGAACAGTTGACGGTACACAGATAAAAAAATCTAAATTTTAAATTGTATATTTTTTTACTATTTAAATAATTTGTACTATTTTATATTTATAATAAAATCAATAAGCATAAAATTGAGTTTTTTTCTTTTGTCCTCATTTAATACTTCTTAAAATAAAAAAAAAAAAAAACAATAAAAAAATTAATTTTTTGAAAGAATGATTTAAACAAAACTAACTTTTTGACAATGCTTTATTCAAATTAAAAAATATGATTTTTATTTAATATCAAAAATGTATTTTAATTTTATTGGTTAACAAATCATCATCATACCTTTAAAAGAATATAAATTATACAGTATAATGTATTAATGTATTGGTCGTAGGCTTTATTAGTGTATTACATTTATTACAACTGAATGCTATCTCACCTAGTATATAGAGAATAATTAATATTGTTTATTTAATTTTATTAAAAATAGTTATTTATTTTGGACTACAAAAGTTGGTTTATATCGTTTGGACTTGAATAAAAAAGTTAACAACTTAAAAATGGAAATGCCAAGCATGCTGATATTACAAAACAAAAATATTGGTCCTTTTGTAATAGACTATTTAAACTTCTGTTTATTGGTGTTATTTCAAAAAAGTAATACAATTATGTCTGTTTCTTTGGATGGGTAAGTTTTTGTAAAAAAAATTTTTTTTTAATTTAACTTCTATTTATGTTTTAATTTGAATTAATATTATTTTTTTTTTTTTGCAGTCAAGATGTAACAGATATTAGAAATAATACAGAAACAGCTCTATTTGAAGATGCTATAACTTTAACTAATGTTAATGGTTCATTTTATTGGTCTAATGGTTCATTTCTAATGGGAGAAGAATATTCTGTCAATAAGCAAAAATATTATCAACATATATATCCAGCTATGAATTATTCATATAATTTTATACTATCCAATTTTACTGATAGACAACCAGTACCAGTTCCTAGAAGTCCACCACAATCTTTACAAGCAATTACTACATCTAACAAACTAAAAGCTACATGGCAGGTTCCACATTTATTAAGTGGACAAGGTAAATTATAAACATTTATAAATATCGAAAGTAACCATTCATGTAATATAACTTATATTACATTATAGGTAGCAATTTTATATTTTTTTAGTATCATCACACAATGATAATTTGTTATAACTTTTTAGGGCGCAGTTCGTGGCAAGGATGGTCTTACAGATTTTCAATATCATTTGAAAACAAAACAAATTGGAAAAATATGGATGTTAATAAAACAGAAATAGTTATTGACTCGTTGATTTCTAGTACCAATTATGTTATAAAAGTTGCTGCTTATTCTTCTTCTGGCCAAGGGCCCTGGTCTTCAGAATTTATTGTTAAAACACTAAATCATAATGTATCTGTACTTTGGGGAAATGCACAACAAATTTTAATTTCTGATATCATGGGTGATTATATACAATCAATTTCACTTGATGAAAATGATGTAAGCATAAAAATATATTTTTCATTTGTATTTAATTTTGTTTGTATAGAATTATGATTATTATTTTATATTTAGAAGTTAATTTATAATTACTTTTTTTCAATATTAAAAGTTTTCTCTAAATTGTCATCTTAATGCTGAGACTTGAGATTCATCATTTCACAAATTACATGTATTAATGAATCAACATTTTTGATATTTGAGAAATACAATTATATATACAGTAGAATCCGCTTAATTTGGACACATTGGGCGGTGACCAATTTGTCCCCATTATTCGACTGTCCCGATTAACCGAATAACTAATAAACCGAAACTATAAAAGTGCATATATCCATACATAATAATTTTACTTAAAAAATACATACATACATAAACACTTAATTCATATTTTATTTAAAAACTACATTATATTATTATTATTTTTATTAGCAGTTGTACATTATATTTACAATTTAGTATTATTATATTGTAAATTAATTAGATTATTATTTTATTACATATAGATATATATGATACATAAATTGTTCAATCAATGTTAAATCTTTACGAGACATAATATTATTACGTACTAACACAAATTGAGAATAATAAAAACGCACATACATTAATACACATCAACAAACGAACGTCAACTAAAGGTTTTTGATTTTGTACGTAGGCTAGTTGACTCTTATTTTGGTAATGGAAAAAAAATGATTGACATAATTGACATAAGATATACGTATATAAAATATAATAGAGCCATAAAAATATAAAGAGTATATTACAGAGTATATATTACAGTTTCGATAAGAAAGTAGATAATTTAGGCCAAAATATCTTGTTAAACGCTTTTATTTTTGTCCCTTATAACTGATGGTTTGTCCCGGATAAACGAAGTTAAATTGCATTTAGCTTATACATCCGTTCGGGACTATGACAATTTGTCCCCATTAAACGGTTGTCCCCTTAATGCGGTGTCCCAAATAAGCGGATTCTACTGTATAATAATTAACAGTCTAGACAGTTAATCTTTTATTGTTCAATAATAATTATCAATACTAATATTTTTAAATATTAAAAATGTTAGAATATATTACAATTTAAAATAACTAAAATTAATTTATCTATTTGGACAAAAATATTTAAAGTACATTTTACCATTTAAATAATATATATATATATATATATATATATGATTTTTATTTTTAGAAAACAATTAAAAATTCTTCATTAAATGATGTTGCTTGGTATGAAGATTGTGTTTATTATGTAGTCAACTCAAGTAAAATTAATTGGCTAAATTTAACAAGTCGTCAAAGTAGTACATTAGATGGTATTAATAGTGTTCAAAGTATAGCAATTGACTGGTTGGGTCGAAAAATATACTGGGCAGATCCATCTAAACAATTAGTAATCAATATTTATATTGAAAACGTTAATACTTATACTTAACATAAGGACAAATTTCAGATTTTAAGAGAAAATTTATTTGGTGGACAAAGAGAAATACTTTTAGTATCTGATATTGCTAAAGAATTGAAAGTTGAATCGGTTGGCGGTTACTTATACTGGTCAACAGGATTTTCAGTCAAATCTTCAAAACTCAATGGAAAAGAACAGCAAATTTATTATAGTGCTGATTACTTTTCAGGAAAAAAAGGCATGTGTGCTTTATATTAATAATAATAATGTATTATTATTTTATTTATGTGTATTTTTTCTTAAAACTTTAGTTATGAGCTTAGCTGTTGATTCTGTGGGTCGATGGGTATACTGGATACTCAGGGAAAATGATAAATCAAAATTATTCCGAGCACCTACTGCTGAAAAGCTCAAAGATTTTGTTCCAAACCATGTTAAAGAGTTTGATAACTCATATACTCAAGGTATACACTATTAATATATTGTGCATTAGAAGTAGATATCAAATTATTTTGTTTTATATTCAGGACCTTTATTCTATGTAGACCGTCATTTGCTGTGGCTTCAAAATGGTAATGACATAATGATGAGTGATACAGATGGCCAATATCCAGCAATCATAAGAGCTATGAATTTAAATGGTATACAGACCTTTAGTGTGCTTGACCCATATGCTCATCCAAAACCAAAAGGTATTAAACCAAAAATACAACATCTATATTTTTTGTCTAAGGCAATTTATTGTTTTAGTCATAACTATTATACCTCAGAAAAAAAATTGAATTTCTTTACAAACATTTTCTTCAAATTATATAGATAAACAACTGATTATTTTATTATTATTAGGGTTAGAAACAAATGTTATCCCAGAAGAAGTAGATATAAAAATGATCAAAGTAAATCCTCTAGCTGGTGATGGTGTATATGAAATTATTTGGGAACCTGTTAAGAATGTTAACCATGGATTGGTTTCTTATACTGTCAAAGTTTTGGAAAAAGAAGACTTAAAAGGAGATTCTTTAGTTAGTATATATTAAAATGTTAATGTAAATATAATTTTTTTATTTTAAAAATATTGTTATTTGTCTTATAGTTTGACACACCAAATACTAGAGTATTAGTTGATAGTACTCCATTAGAAATTAGTATTAAAGCTTCTACAGTTTGGGGTTCTTCAGATATAGTAACAATATACACACCAATCCCTTCAAAACCTACTGACATTCGAATATTTTCAAACTTTAGTTATGATAATCATACAAGAGATATTATACTACAACATTCATCAATTGAAAATATTACATACTATGAAGTTGTGTGCTATCGTCAAGTTAAAGATTCTTGGGAAGAATGTTTAAATCGAGCTATTATATCAACTAATACAAGAACAATATGGCCTGGACTTCCTATTATTACAGATATTTTGTTTAAAGTATTATTTTATTATTATTTAAATGCGAAGAATAAATTAAAAGAATATTTTTGATTAACTAGATAAGAGCTTGTTCTATGGCTGGTTGTAGTGGATGGACTCAAGACATTATAATTAATCAAACTTCTAAAATTTTGAAATTCAATGCTGCTATAGTGTATGGCTCTAAAATTATAATTTTTAATTTAAATAAACAAAACAATCATCAAATCATATTACAAACAAATAGTACTGTTACTAGTCTTACTCTGAATGATCTAGAAGACATAATATTTTGGACCAATAGTAAAACTATATTTAGTTCGCCAATAAATAAATCAATTAATATTAAAGTAATTATTGTATTATTATATTAATGTTTTCTAATTATGTTTATTAATTATTTTTTATATTGGGGTTTCATAGATTTATTCAATTTTAAAACAAAATATAAAAATTGAAAATATATTATTTGATTGGATATCAAAAACACTTTTTTGGTGTGAAGTTTCTGAAAACCAATCAACAGTTATGGCACTGGATATGGAGAAAAAACAGGAAGCAAAAATATTAATGACAAGATCAAATAGAATATTTCCATCTTCGGCTGTTCTTTCTGAAGGGTAAGTGTAATTAGTTAAAGTTTTCATTCAAAATTGTAAATAAAAATGTCTATTTTTAGTTTATTTATTTGGATTGAGAAAGTATCATATTCCAATAAAAATAATTTATTGAAAAGTAATATAAATGGTACAGATATTGAAACATTTGTGTACTCTAGTAACAGTAATTGTAATTGTACTAATTTGAATCCATTTGATAATGTATTGACCCTATACATGTCAAATAATGGTAAAGCAAGACTGTTATGGGTTGAAGGCAAACATCGAAATTTAGTTGTCTCAGATATCAATGGATGTAAATGTTCAATTATTTTTCTTGTGAATTCTACTTCAAACTTAACATCATTAGCAATTGATAAACACTATATTTATTGGACAACAAACAAATCAATGTGTTCAATACAGTTTAAAGAATTCAATGATATACCTATGATTGAAAATGATGCTTTATTATATTGTTTAAATAATGTAACATCTGTATATACAATTAATGGACTATCTGAATCAAGTAAGTTATTAAAGGTTATTATATTACATTATTCGATCAAAAATTATAATAATTGTCTATTAATGATAAATAAATAACTATTTTAAATAATTAAACATAAAATTATATCTTGATAAAGAAAGGAAAACCAAATAGTATTGTATATAATGCATGCCTATAATTAAAACATTAAATATTTTCTACATACATTTTAAGCTTTATATGATTTTATAACAAGTGATTATTATTATTATTATAATTATTATTCTTTTTACTTAAAGACAAAACCATAAAAATTCTAATACTAGAATTAATAAATTGTTTAGATAAAAAGCCATGTCCTCCTGGATTTCCACAAGTAAATCAAACACTACCATCTGTTTATATAGTGTACTGGGAGAAATCTGAATCGCGTGTTAAAAGTTATTCTTTAGAAAGATTAATTATTACTGAAATTAGAAATAAAAGAAGTCTCAATTTGAATACAACTAATTGGACAACAGTTTATAATGGACCTGGTATTTATATCTTTTAGCTACCTTAAAATTTATGTTAATTATTTTAAATCATTATTTCAGAGAGTCATTGGTATATGTCTGATGTAAAACCAGATGTTATATTTAAGTTTCGAGTTAAAGCAGAAAATCACCATGGTCGGTGGAGTGAATATAGAACATCTGATGAACCATTCAATCCTCAATTTCAAGTAGAAACATTAAAAAATGAAGATATTTCATGGAAAATAATAATAACAGGATTTATTCTTATTTGTCTTTTCTTGACAATGTTAATAAAATATTGTATGTTATTTAGAGTTCAATTTTTATCAAATTATTTAAATTTTAAAAACTTTTCTTTAGCTGGCTGGGATACTTTTAATACAAAAGGACCGATGAGACCTGATGTAGAATTAGGGAGACTCAGGGAAATGCCACAACGACCAACATTCTGCCATGCTGTAAATGTGGGTTACCAAGGTGTCATATTATACCAAAAAAAAGATAAAAATGAATTGCCTAGTATTAAACGTGAACAAATAACACTTACAAAAAGATTGGGTTCAGGAGCTTTTGGGGAAGTATTTGAAGGCAAAGTTAAAGATATAATACGAGGAGAAACTGAAATACGTGTTGCCATTAAATCATTAAAAGAAGGTGCTACTCAATGTGAAGTAGTAGAATTTATAAAAGAAGCAAAATTAATGAATAATTTCAAGCATAAACACATTTTGCAATTAATTGGAGTGTGTTTGGATAATGATCCTAATTTTATTATTATGGAACTTATGGAAGAAGGAGATTTATTAAGTTATTTAAGAAAAAATAGACCTACTAATGTAAGGATTATTATGTTATAAAAAATAAATAAAAATAAAAAATTATATAATTTTATGTTCATAATTATGATTATTTCAGACAACCAAGTCAAGTCTAAATCTTATTGATTTAATCAGTATGTGTATTGATGTAGCTGAAGGGTGCTCATATTTGGAACAAATGCATTTTATTCATCGAGATTTAGCATGTCGTAATTGTTTAGTATCATCATCTAATCCTAAAGAAAGAATAATCAAAATAGGAGATTTTGGATTGGCAAGAAATATTTATACACATGATTACTACCGAAAAGAAGGAGAAGCTTTGTTGCCAGTTCGGTAATATATCCATACTTTTTTTTGTGTTTTATAGTTAATTATTAATTTTTTTTATCCTAGTTGGATGTCACCAGAATCTCTTGTAGATGGAGTTTTTACTAGTCAATCCGACGTTTGGGCTTTTGGTGTTTTGTTATGGGAAATAATGTCTTTGGGCCAACAACCTTATCCAGGGCTGTCTAATATAAATGTCATGTATCATGTTCAACATGGTGGAAGACTTGAAAAGCCAACCAACTGTCCAAAAACGTTGTAAGTATATATTAATGATAATCATAATGTATTTTAAGTTGTTTAGTAACAATTGATTCATCCTTAATGTAATTAAGATAATCTTTATGTGTTAAGTCAATATAAAATTGGTTAATAAATATATATATATATATATATATATATATATACATATACGAGAAAGAAGAAATTATAAGAACCTATAATAGTAAAAATAAATAATAGACATTGCATATACATATGAAATTGAATCGAATTAGATAAAAATTAGTCATTTGCCCGATTATCTATAAGTATTTTGATTTGTTATTATTTTTTTATCTTCTGTTTTTCAGAGATCCAGAATTTTAATATCTATTAGGCTTTTTTGACTTTTCAACTACCTTTGTTTCAATTTGCCCAGAGGTCTTTTCCTTTAGGTTTCTATTTTAAAACTACTCTCAACTATCCAACCGCCATATATGCTAACCCATGTAACTGTTCTCTAGCGTAGCATCACTTTTATGTCAGGATTTCCATATAGTTATTGTAATTTCCTATTGCTTCTTATCTTATCTTGTTGACTTATATTTGGCCAATTATTATAAGAAATTGATAAAATTCTTAACTATTTTACTTATATAACTTGAATTTTTAATTTCAGGTATAATTTAATGCTAAAATGTTGGAATGTTGAACCAGAAATTCGTCCAAGATTTGAATTCTGTTTGAAAGTATTAAAATCATACATGGCTATGCCATTGGACTATGTTAACATCTCTCATGATTGTAAGTTTAAAATACAAAATTTGTTTTTTTTTAGTTTTCATTATTGATTTATTGTTTAGCTCAACTACACAATGTATCACTAACATCAGAAAAATACTCAGTCGACCTTATTACATGTATAGATTCACAACAAAAATTGTCTCATCCCATAAGTAATGAAGGATATGAAATACCTGTTAAAATTACTAACAATGAGTACCTTGAGCTGTGTAGTGATTCATGTGAATATCTAGATTTATCTAGAACACCCACAGTACATATGGTTGATGGTAAGGATTCAGAAGCTGAATCAATTCCTGAAGATATTCATTTACTATATTGTAACATGAGCGTTGAACAATTGTAGAATTATTTAAACAATTTCTCATACAGTTAAGTGCTGGCAAAAGACTTAATAATTTATTGTGTTGATATATAAAAATTATGTAATAGAGAAATATAATTATTACTCTAATATTCACAGCTTAAAACATAATTGTTTGTAAATATTAAGTTAATTATAATTTATGTTTTGTTCATATTTTTCTATAATTAAGCTGTTCATATTTTGTTGAATTAATATTTAAGTTAAATGAATTATTGTCATTTACTGGTAATGAATGGCAGTTGTCAATATTGTAAAATATTTATGTCATAATAATTGTTATTACAATTTTAATTTAATGATAAAACACTTAAAAGTGCATCACTTTTAAGTGTTCAATTTGTATGTAGTGTGAAGTTCCTATGTAAGACATGTGTGTTATATATATATGTACATATATTAATTAATTCAGTATGTGTTAATTCATGTAATATAGTCAGTTTTTGTTAAACCGAATAAAATATAGTTTAGATTATAAAATACATTTTATTTTAATAGAAAATAAATCATTCATTCAATCATAAAAAATCGTTAACCCTAATAATTTTATCTTGGGTTATGTATACAATTTTTTCATTATAATAATTAATTTAAATTGTTTTTTCATAAAATTATAAAAATTAAATAATTATTTAATGCGAATCTAGCTTTTGTGTATATTATTATTTTTATTATTATTATTATTTTGAGTAAATTGATTTATTATCCAGTTTGAAAATTATTTATAATATACATTTTTATTTAATATTGTAATTATAAAAGACTTATATATCTTAAAATAAATATCAGTTTAATAGTTTTCATTGATTACTGAGTATACGAGACTTAGTAAACATTTTTTTTTTTTTTTTTTAATAATTCACTCATTATTAAACATCAACATCTCTCTCTCTTTTTAACAATACTTCTATTTAAAATAAAGATTTTTTTTTAATTAATCATTTTAATTAAACATAATTATTTACATAGAAAAATGATATAGTAATTTAGGACATTAACATTTTCCTTCACATATAATAATAGTTGACATTCTAACCAATAAGTTTCAGTTTCATGATCACTGTATTAAACATAAAATGAATCTTAAAATAAAGTATTATTTACATTTATGTCACTTAAAAGGTTCAGAGTATCTGATATCTGTGTATACTAATATTTTATAGTTCAAGAATCTCTGATCCTGCTCCTTTATATTAACTTTAAAATGCACCACATCCAATAACAGACTACAATATCTATTGTTAAGAATGTGGTCATTGGTGAAAAAACACATTAACAGTAATTTAATCTATGTTGTACATTTAAATATTTGTTTTTTCTCTTAAATAGGGACCAACAATTGTGTGCTAGTCTGGAGTCTCAATGATTAGAAAAATAGATCTCAACTTTTTTTTAAATTTTTCTGTGTTAGTAAAGATTTTTTATTAAGATAAATTAATCTTGTTTAAGACCATAATATGACATGATTATCTGATGGTTAATTGTATTATCCAGTTGCACTTATACCCAATTTGAATGCAATTTCAACCATATTTTGTGGTATTTCTTCTTGATAACAAACATATACTTCACGTTTATTTGGTTCTTTGATAAGTCTTCTAAAAATATAAACATAATACATAAATAAACAATTACATAATATAATGTTTGACCAGAATCATACACACCCCACGACCCAAAATGTTATCGTTGATGATTTTTTAGGAAACTCTGCGGTGTATAAAGGTATTTGAAATAATACTCCAATTTCTTTGATTTCATTTTCATCCTGTAAATAAAGTTTAAACCAGTGTTTCGCAGAACCCCTAAATTCCCTAGAAATCACTTAAGGGTTCTGCAAAATTCGACAAAAAGTTTTTTCTTTTTTAAATAATCAAAAAGTTTTAAATTTTTTTACTAAAGATCAAAAGTGGTTAGTAGGAAATAATTGTGTTAAGCTTGCACATTTATAAAATATTAATATATTTAAATTTTACGTAATAATCAATGACCGTATGCAATGTACAACAAATAATAATTCATTATCTATAGTAATTTGTACTTATAAAATATTTGTACCCTGGAGGTAAAGGACACCATGACACAAAACCATTATCCCCATGTCATAAATCTTCGAGGTGAACAAAGTAAAGTCCACATAGTGTTTTTTACTTCTAAAGAAAATGTATATGGTTTTATTTTCCATCTCCTTATTTTCAATACTTTTGATAATTGGACATAGTGTCTTATACAGCGAAAAATTTACAACAAGAACATGAAGCTAACTGAATTTCTTCAAAAATGGACATGGTGTCCTTTACCTCCGGGGTATAGATATAAGAAAGGTAGAAAAACTACCATCAACAATAAAAAATTAGAATGTGTCACATGTCCATGCAATTATAACAGATAAAATTAGTTTAATTTCAGTGCAACCATTGATCATGCTTTATATTTTTCTTACAGAAAAATGGGAGAATTTTAATTCAGAGGTTCTACATAAAAAATATTATTGTTCGGTGTTCTGTGATCACAAATAGTTTAAGAAATACTTGTTTTAACTAGTATTGTTAATAAATCAATACTTTCATTTTAATGATACCTGATTTTTAGCAAATAAATCTCGTAAAACAGTTACAGTTGAATAAAATTTCTCTTCAATTTTTTGAAATATTTCTTTGGTTTTTGGATTATGTTCATTATATATTGATGGTGAACACAACATAACTCCTGTATGACAATTTATGTCAAGATAGCGGAACAGCATACTTAATTTACTAAAATTATATCTGAAACAGGTAAAACATAATAGTATACTAAGCAATCAATCAGTAATTGAAAGTTATTATAACTTACTTATTAAGTGGTACAGATAAATTTTTTGTAACATCTGATATATCCATTGAGCGTGAACTATCCTAAAAATAATTAAGTCAACTGCTATTATTTTAATTCTTCAGAAAAGATTTATTAGTACTACCGAAACAGTATATTCATCTTCAGAATTATCGGACCACTCTAAAGATGAAGCTTTCATCATGCGTTCAGCTCGACGACCAAATACTGGACCTTGCACATACATACTATCCTCAGTACTTGGTGCTCCACTACTAGTTAAACTTGTTTCAGACAATGAATCTAACTGTCTAGAATCTTCAAAAATATTTTTAATTTTTTTGCCCTCAATTAATATTTATAATTAGTTAGTATTTATATTTTAAAATTACCATTATATAACTGAGAATTCAATGTTATATCACTTTTATGTTTTAATATAGAAATTATTTCTGGTTTTTTAGTTGGAGAACCTAAAAAAAATTTTATTATTATATTTTTCATATATGAGTTAAACATAAAATATATGAATATAATCACCATTTAATTGTTTATTATTTGAATTTAAATTTAATGCTGAATTTTTTAAAGATTCTCCTTTGTTAATTTGCATTAAATTACCTTCAATCCTAAAAATTATTATTTTATTAATTTATCAATTACTAAAATAATAAAATCAATATTTTAAGTTAGGTATTATCAAAATATTGATATGATTTATAAAAATCAATGGAAAAACTAATAACTAGGGTTCGGATTTGAAGGCAATATACTCAATAAAAAAAGCATTTAAAATGTAAAAAAAAGGTATTTAATTTATATAAAAAAGCAATTCATAAATATACTACAAAATAAAATAGTGAATATTTTGTAAACACTTTCAAATGCATATATTTTGAGAAAAATACAAATTAAAAATTAGCATGAATACTAAACTACATTAAGTTTATGCTATTTTGTATAAATAGATAAGGTACCTTTTTCTTTTACCAGGTTTGTCCTAAGAATTAGTTAAAAACAATTTTAAATATTAACTTACTTGAGTTATACCTGTTAATTTAATGCAAATTAAACTAGTTGGTATTAAAAAAAAAATTGACTACCATGTATTTTGATAAGCTATATCGATAAATATTGCGAATAATAAAACCTATTTGTAGCGATAATACGCAAGCTGTGTATAAAATTATAAAATCAACTGAAAAATTAAACACAAAATAGGCATTTATAAGTACAAAAGGTCAAAAAAGGCATTTATAAGTAAAAAGGCAAAAAAGGCAACAAAAAAAAAAAGGTCCATTGTCTAAGAAATTAAATGAAACACATTTTTGTATAAAAATTATTTTTCTATTATGATTAATAAAAGAAAGGCATTTGCCTTCAAATCCAAACCCTACTAATAACATTCAATATACTTATTTCATACAAATATTTGAACTAATAATTATTAATCATACTTCATGGAGACAATTTCATTCTATCTTTGGGGATGTCTGTTAAGTAATTTACTACTAAAATACACCCATAGAAGTACAATAAATTATCATTAATACCAGATCACAATTAACATTATTTAATATTTAACTAATAATAACAATAAGTTCCCTTTCAGATAGGCGCAATAATTTAAGATCTAATTTCATTCAAGGTCTGACTAAAATTCGAGTCCATGTCTTGAGGAGGCTTCTTGAATTAATTACAATTTATATTCTTAGTAATTCTAGACTATCCTATTTCTAACCCCCAACAATAAATTTAACTTTTTAAAATTATGCGTAATGCAAATATATTTTTTCACTTTGAATATGAAGGTTAAATTATTAATTTTATAAAAAAGGTTTAAATTATTTTTCTTATCTGTTAAACAATTTACATCATATTATTACTAATATTACTTAAGTTAAACAACTATTTTTACATTTTTATTTACCTTTGTACCTATATTCTCATATATATTAAGCTAAACTGTAAAAAGCCAATTGATGTTAATCCTAACTAATAAATAAATAACTGGTGTTGACATTTAGTGTACAGCCAATGATTGGATACACACACACATATATAAATATATATATATATATACACATAAATCCTTGAGACCAGTTAATAAGGAGCTTACATAGTTATAAAATCAGCTATTTCAAGGAGTAGAGAAATAATATGCACAGACAAGTCTAACTAACAGTGCTTATTTTAAATTGTGAAAAGTTAATAAAATGAGTTACCTGAGTTCAAACTAAGTTAAATATAGTTTAAATGATTTTTAAACGCAAAATGTAGATACTATAAAATCTATATGTTATTAAATATTTAATTTGTGTGATATAACAGTTAGTTATTGTGTGTAAACATGCCTTTAAATTTAATTTGTTTGCGAAAGTATGTGTTAAGACATTGAAATAAAAATTAAAAATATTCCGGTTTTTGAGAAATGGAGATTTTATTTTAGAGAGATAATTATGGTATGTATTTGAACCAGGACTGTTATAATTTTCTGTTTTAAGGATATTCAATTTTCGTTTTAGATAAAACTTTGGAGGTTAGTTATAAGGTAGTATTACTGAATTAGAAAAACTTTATAAAGGAAAAATTGGATCTTCTTTAGCTGAATTTTATAATGCTGATAAATTAACTATTGAAAATATAAAATGTATAAAAACAATAAATATTTTATCATCTGTATCAAATGAAAATAAACATGAAAATTGTGACAGATGTAAGTTAGAGTTTTTTTTTTTGATGATTGGTACAAAAAATAAATCTAGGTGACTCCAGATCAGAGCCTACTATAGTGAACAATATGTTTTCATAATATATTTATAATTATTGTTTAACTATCCATCCCTTTAGTCCCAATTAGAGTGAATAATTGATACTCTACTGTACATATATTTTAAACTACCATTTTTCTGCCACTTCATCAACATTCATGTTAATAACATTTTCTAATGTATCCTCAGCTTCTTCCACATAATCAACATCAGGCCCATAAAATATTTCATTTCTAAAAATAAAATAAAAATGTAGTCTGTATCAATAAAATTATTTTTATATTTTTACTTTAAACAACAAGGTCCAACTTCAAGAAGGGTTGCCATTAGGTTATTTCCACGTCCAACTATTAATAAATACCATTTAGACTTTGGTAGTGTATACACAGAGCCAACAAACGAAGAGCTTGATCTAATAGAAGATGGATACACTCTTCGGAATATTATTAAACGTTCTAGGTATTCGGAGGTAAGTAAGTGAAATAAACCGTTTTGTAAACAAAACATGTGAATATCTAAATGATCTTCATAGTTTAAATGAGATGATAATAAGTAATCCTATGTAAAAAAAAATATTATTATATTTCATTTATAGATATTATAACAATTACATTTATTGAATTAATATTACCTTATAATAAAACGATGTACCAATAACTAAATAGGGTCGAGGTTCTCTAGCATCTTCACACTAATTAAAATAAAACTGATAATATCTTAGATGAATTTATATAATAAATATTATTTTTGCAAAATACATACAACATAATTAGCTTCAAATTCATTTAATATATCATCCAGTTCCATCTGATAAGAAATTAAGTTTAATATTTATCTAGTTTAGAATAACAATATTTGTATATGTACTTGAATACTTCTGGGCAGGGGAATATTCTTAGAGGCAGGTAAATATTTTTCCAATTTTTGACTATTTTCTATATTATGAAACATATTGACTTCAAACATCTCTGAGAATATAATTGTAAAGTATTTATCTAATAAGCAATGATTTTCTTCATTTGAAAAGCAACTAAAATATAGAAAATGTATAAATATGCTACATAAAAAAAGTAGGTGTATTTAAGTACATAAATAAGTTACCTATTTAAATTTTCATAACAGAAGCATAAATTTCTAACAATGTTAGAAGCCATCTGGTTAGCATAAGTTAAATTCAATCTAGTAAAACATAACAAAACTATAATATATGATATAAATTGATTTAAAAGTAATAATTACTTTGAATCTGGTACTATAAAAATATATGTTCCTTGCCCTTCGAATACAAATATCGCATGAACTAATTGATCGTCACAAATCATGGATGTACTGTAATAAATAATATAAGTACAATAAATTATAAGGGCGTAAATGTAATTTTTTTAACCTTTTTGTTTGGCATTTGACAATTTGTGGCACAACATGAGTGATAGTTTGAAATGCTCCTTTAATTTGATGGAATATAGACAACGGACCAGGATATACGTAGACAACATTTGAACTATCAATTGAAAAATACATTACTGCAATAGGATATTGAGTAAGTTCTGATATAAACTCATAGTTGATAGTTTTCGAAGACAAATAACTTGATAATTGTTGGTTATTGTGTTTTTCAACACCAACTAAACTGACTGCTACTCTTTGAACAGCTAACGTAATCTAAATGATAAAATAATAACATTTCATAACTTTCTGGTATAGTTCATAAAATTAAGTATACAGTTCTATAAAACATTACACTTGTCGGGGGAGTTATGTTTAATAGAATCTGATCCAATGTTTTTGCAGTTACTATTTCTCCATTTATCATTTTAAGCCAATCTCCTACACATAAGTAGAAACACAAGTGCAAATAAAATAAAATAATTTTATTTACACATATATTGAAATAGAATAATTATCAGGTACCTATTTTTATTGACCTCTGATTGTCGACAGGAGAATTTGGAATGATTGATGCAACCATAATACGAGAACCGTCTTCAAAAACTGTTGTCGATAAGCCCAATAACTTTTCAGTCGGAGTAGCTCTTCTGCCAAGATTACTACATGCATCACTTCCGACTTGGATTGTTACTTCTCTCAATTCACCTTCCTGTATATGTGAACAACGTTTTGATTTTATTTTTCACCCATTTAATTGGGATATGATTAGACTATTATTATATGATATACATACTTGCGTGTCCAAGAATGTGACTTTATTAACATTCCCTGTATGTTTCGAACCATCGTTCCTATCTCTGCTCCGTTTGTTACGTTTCAATAGTTTTACCAATTTACCTGCTGCGGTTTTCGTTTTTTTCGGCACGTCGTTCGACTCGGTAATACGTTTCGTGTGCTTCGTCTGTTTGCGAGGCGAACATTTAACGTAGAACAACTGTCCCCTGTCATCGATTTCGTTTTCCCACTCGTAATCCGAACTGAAAATGTGTACAAAACATACACATTACGCCGCGAAAATCAACTAAATTTAATATTACGGTATAATCAGTGTTTTATTATAGCCTTACGTGTTTGAACCGACATCATTACACTCGCAAGTAGAATGTGTGGAGGAACTCTCGTCACTATCGCTGAGATACGTTTTTAAATGTTTGCCGTGATCGATGTTCTCATTCATGTTGTAGGATCCGGATTCGGATCGACGGAAACTTTAACGGTAGTGAATGACGTAAGCACAGAGCACCTCTAGTACTACACAAAACAGACAGCGATGAGGACTATTAGTATACAAGAACACTGATTGTAGACATCATAAATATTATCAAAAATAAAACGCTATCATCCATTAATACAAAATACGGACCATAGAAAATAGATAATACGGACTACTTACCGTTCATTACTGAAACGAAAAGTCGATGACATGCAAAGATGATAACATGGATTCTTCATTTAACTTAAATCCAATCCTCGACGTCATCTTCGTGTCACGCATGCGCAGTACCTTACGCAATAATATTGGTTCTTGGATGACCTTGTCATGGTCATGTAGAAAATATCTTCTAACCATACCGTTGTCCTTACACGTTATTGATTATTGATGAATATAGGATTTTTCACTAGACGTTAAGATAATTTGCTAAGATAAACACATAAACGTGCGCACGGGGGGTTCCTGTGTGAGTGTGTCTGTGCACCCCACGACATTTAATTGGGGTCCTAAAATTTAAATCCTATAGTAGTGTTTCTCAACCTAGGGTAGGGTGGCCAGATTAAATTTAAAGAAATCCGGGACAACAAATTCCAACTTTACCTAACCATAACTTTATTTTATCTTACCATTTTTTACTCGTGAGTTTCATAATAAAATATTAAACACTCAATTTGTAAATTATAGAACGAAAAAACATACTTTTATTTTCAATAAAAACGAATTTTAAAATTTTAAATACAGTTTAAAAATTGTTGTACTTCTTGGTAATGACAAGTAACATTTTTAAACTTTTTCTTCTGTCATCACCGTATATTTTTGCGTGCTGTGGACGTTCTTCAAAAACAATTGATTATTAATAATTTCGTTATGAAATTCCATACAATTTAAACCATATGTTTTGATAATCAAACAACTTTCCACAGTTGTAATATCCATTTGATTACGAACGTCGGTCCATGTCACGGTTCAGATATGTCATCGATTATCCGATCCACTGCACTAATTGATTTTTGGAACATCACTAACGTCCAAGCATTTTTATTATCGAAGTTGATAATCGTTGGATAGTTCCATACTCACCACTATGTCGAAAATATTTAAGGCACACATTAACGTTGAATATTGCAATTCGGTCAAATCGATCAAATACATTTGCAAGTAGGTATGTCAACAAAGACAGTGATATGGCTGTTTTCGGATTAGCTGCTGACAATAGTCATGACGAAATTGCTCAATATCAAATGTTGATGAAAAATGAAAATGTTCAAGAGAGAACGGCACGTCCACCAGCCACAACATTAACCGCATTTTTCCAATTGTGCGCAAGTGATGAATTTGCCAGAATTTAGCTGTATTCAGATATAACGTATTATAACACTTGGACTGCACAAAAAACATGACAACGGCGTAAACAGGGAACAGCAGTTGATGACCGTCCAAATCTTTTCTTGCAGAAACTATGGGAAAACTATACATAGTTCATCCAAATATGATAGAATGTTATTATTTGCGGCTGTTGTTAGTGAATGTTGTGGGGCCGAATGTTTCCAACCGAATTCGATTGAATTTTGGAATAAATATCGATATTTTATGGCAGAAGACTTTTTGATTCGAATGCGCCATCATCCAAGAAACTCTAATTTGATCATAACATTGGAAATGTATAATGAAACATTAATAGCAATTGAAGATATATGCCTTACGATCGCCAATAAAACATTGAGACAATTAGGTATGATTTCACCCAATCGTCCAATGAATGATTTGTTCGATCGAGAATTGTGACGAGAACAACAGCATGATATCAATGAATTGCAAACATTTGTGGATTTAAATGTTCCCAAATTAAATGATCGTCAAAAAATGTGTACGATACTATCATGCAAGCTGTACAAAATGAAGCCAGTGGTTTGTACTTTTTGGATGCGCCCGGTGGCACGGGTATAACATTTGTAATATCACTCATTTTGGCAAACATTCGAGCGCAAGGGAAAATTGCATTGGCACTTGCTTCGTCTAGAATAGCTGCTACTCTATTGAATGTCAGATGAACAGCACACTCTGCATTAAAATTGCCGTTAAATGTGCAGGTTTGTTTGTATTTATTGATCGATTGGCTTGAATGCATTTGAATTAATTGAGATGTAATTATTTATAATGTATTACAGGTGATTAAAAAAAATTACAGGTGATTGAAAATCTCACGTGCAATATATCAAGAAATTCTGCGATGCCGAAAGTTTTGCAGCAAACAGCAATTATTTTATTGGATGAATGTACGATGACGCATAAAAAATCACTTGAAGCAATACTACACTGCACAATGCAAGATCTACGTGGCAACTAAAACATTTTTGGGGGTGCATTGATATTATTGCCAGGTGATTTTAGGTAAACACTGTACGTAATTCCACGCTCAAAACTGTCAGATGAGATCAACGCGTGCCTAAAGTCTTATTTCCTGTGGAGATATGTGCGAAAATTGACGCTGAACGTAGATAAATATGCGTTTTCAGTTTCAAATGATCAATCTGAAGATCGGGGTTCGAAGAAATTGTTGGAAATCGGAAATCTCAAAGTTCGAATTGATAACACACACGATTTAATTAGTTTGCCAAACAATTTTCGTATAATTCTCCAATCAAAAGAAGAATTGATTGAACGAGTGTTTCCGAATATTGTCCAGAATCATATGAATCACAATTGATTGAGTGAACGCGTAATTCTTGCACCCAAAAATGTGCATGTCAATGCTATCAATTATCTCATCCAAGAAAAATTGCCTGGTGCAATGACATCATACACATCTGTTGATAGCACATTGAATGAAGATGATAAAGTCAACTATCCAGTTGAATTTTTTAATTCGTTGGAACCGCCTGGTATATCACCGCATTGCTTGAATTTGAGGGTCGGCTCATCAATTATTTTACTACGGAATTTGAATGCACCAAAACTGTGCAACGGTTCAAGATTAGCTGTAAAAAGATTGATTCTGAATTTAATCGAAGCCACAATATTGACTGGCAAAGCGAAGGGGGAAGTTCTCATCTCACGTATTTTTCTGATATCAACAAACATGTCATTTGAATTCAAACGATTGCAATTCCCATGCGCCTATCATTCGCTATGTCCATCAATAAAGCACAAAGACAAACGCTCCAAGTATGCGGTTTGGATTTGGAGGAGCCGTTTTTCGCACGGGCAACCATACGTGGCCTGTTCAAGAGTTAAAACTTCAAATTGTTTATTTGTGTATGCCCCAAATGGACAAACAAAGAATATTGTTTACCCAAATGTGTTGGATTGATAATAAAGAATTTGGAATAAAATAAATGATTTTCTAGGAAAAATTATATAATTTTTAATGCATTTTTGTTTTGGTGCTGCGAAGCGCACAGGGGTCGGCTTTTAATTATTATAAGACCAGTCTTGTAAAGTACTTGAGTAAAAGTATCCAAATACTTCTTAAGTAGGTACTCAAATACGTATTCTAAATACTTTTGAAAAAAGTACTTGCGCACAGTATTTGAATACATTTTTGAAAGTATCTGTACTTAAAATCAAATACTATTTTTAAATACTTTTTTCGTTTTACTTTATGACGCAGATGCGTTAAACTCTTCTAGAGAAATAGCAGAGTCATTAGGTATAGACCCAATCATAAAAGAAGCACGAGTACGACGTAAGAAAACTTTTTTTGTTGAAAATAACGATCAAGTTTTTTTGATTGGCGCTGAAGAACGTTTTAAAAGAGAATTTTTCTACGCTCTTGTAGACACAGTCAGAGAATCTATAAAAGAAATATTTACTCAATTTGAAAACCATAAGCAATTATTTATTGTTTATTTATTAATTAATTCAAACGGGCAAAGCCCAGTAATAGTTTTAAAACAAACTTTATAACAAAATAATTTAACATATAGAAAGAAAAGGTAAACAGAGTGAAATTATTAGATAATTTATACACAAAATAGCGAAGATTATGGGGGTTTCTGTACAATTTAGAAAAATTACCATCTTCTGAACATCTTTTGGCATGCTGTAAATATCTGCATGTAGCACTCTCGGAAGGAGATAGTGCTGATATAAATTCCGTAGAGCTTTATAGTGAACTTATATAGTACTGGATGAATTTAACAAATGTAATTAAACAAATGTAATTAATTGTTTACAATTTATCTTTTAAAGTAGCAAATTATTAATATAATATATTCTTATACAAGTATATTATATCTAATAATAATACTTAAATAATGTAATAGTTATATTTTAACCATTTAATTCATAGACCTGATAATAGATCTGTTATCAGGTCTATGATTTAATTCATTATAGTTTAAACAGTTGTACTGAAATTTTATTTAAATAGTTATCACATCAATAATGTTATCATATTTAAAAAATATTTCTTTTAATGTTAGTTTTACTCTTTAAGTATGATTACTTATATTTATATTTTTCAATGTTAACAAACGTCCCAACCATTGTTTATATTTTATGATGATAAACCATTTAATAATTTTAATAGGGGCACATTAAAATAAAAAAAATACATTATTTAACATTTATATTTTATCATAATTAGAAAAACTATATATAAATAATAGTTTTGTTATTGTACGGTTAAATATCTTATTATGGGTACCTTGGTTAAATATTAACACTGAAAAATAAAAAAGGACATAATCCTGTGTCCTTTTTCTGAACTCGCCACTATTATTATTACCATTAAGTAGTTAAATATAAAATAATATATTTTGGTTTTAAGGTTCAAACAAATTGTTGAAGTCTATCTTAAGAAATATTGTGTACTTACAAACAGATGTTAAACATATTGAGATGAAACAACATGAAATATTTAAAAAAATGGAAGCTATTGAAGCGAATTGTAAAAATACAAAAATACCAATAGATGATGATGTTATTAACGAATTACAAGAGTGCCATTTTCCAATCAATAACTTACACGAGTTGAATATTATAGAAAACAAAATTATTACAAATCCTAATTTCCAAAAATGTTTGGTAATGCTATAAATTATATACACTAATTCAAATTAAGTAAATAAAGTTGATATAAAATATAGATATGAGTATAATAAATATTATAATACTTTTGTATAATTGTTCACTATAATTGTATCACCTAAATAAATATATATTATTTACTCAAATCTTTACTTTTATCAATACAAGTCAATCAAAGTTATTATAAATTATGATAGCTAGAATAATATAGTTATAAGATATTGCATGTATTTCTTCTGTTTACTTAAGATTCAAAATTTTTCATACTTGGGAGGCAACAGCATTAATTCAACGATGAAGAGATTACTAGTTAAGTTATTTACAGATAGTTTATTGTCATTTTTTTTCTTGCATATGGCGTAGGTTTATTGGTGTAAAACAAAATTAAATAAACATAAAATAAAACTAAATAAACATTAAATTAGCAAAGTAACGAGGGCTAGAGTAGTTAGATTTACAATAAGCTAATCAATTTAACAATAACAAAGATAATAATAATAAGAGCTCATAATATATTTAAAGGCGAACATTGGTCTTAGACAGCCAATCCATTGCTTCGTCATCGCCCCTGTGAAGTTCCTCTATTCCTCCCTTGTATCTAGTTTGAGGACATTCCTCCATAATGTGTTTGATGGATTGTATTTGCCCGCAGTCGCATAAGGAAGAGTTTTTTAACTTCCATTTATGTAGAAGGTAGTTACAATTACCCTGCTCCGATCGTATCCTGTTTAGATTGGTCCATAAGGCTCTCGGGCAGTCAAATCCTGGGACTCTTTGAGTTGGGTCGCTTATCAGGTGTCTATTTTATGCATTACCTTTTTCCCAGGGTGTCGGGTTACGTGTTCGAAAATGATATGTTCGAATAAAATGTGTTCGAATGAAAAGTGTTCGAAAAAGCATATGTTCGCATGAATTTTTGTTCGAAAACTTTGTATTTATAACCAGGAAAAGGCAGTTATTTAAGACAATTTAACAATTAACATTATGGCGCGTTTCCCTCGTCGATATCGTCTCATAAAAATAACATTGAGTTTTTAAGAGGCATTGCGTACAATTTAAACTTTAACTTGAATATACTCATATATACATTTATTTATTTTACTTGACGATATACCTATACATTTTTTTTCACTATATAAATAATTAATAAATAAATAATATTTCAATATAATATGATTGTTTTTAAGAATGAGTTTAACTATTCGAACAAAAATTCATCTGAACATATGCTTTTTCGAACACATTTTATTTGAACATATCATTTTTGAACACATAACCCCTCGTCTTTTCCCAGTGTTGTTTCCACATATCCTCCATGCTATTAAGACTATTTTCTATTGACCAGATTGGGTTTCTTGATCTTAATCTTTTAGATGGTGCGCTATTTATGTCGTTATATACAGGGAGATTCACTAATATATTGATTTTCTGTAACAGTTTGACAGTTGAGAGATGCCTTCGAATCGCCGGGGGAGCTACGTTCGAAAGGACTGGAAGCCACTGTAGGTTGGTTGCCCGGACACAGCCTGTGATGATTCGCATAGTATTATTCAACTGGGTGTCAACCTTTTTTGCATGTACACTTCTCTCCCAAACGGGGGCGTAATACTCCGCGACGCTGTATACCAAGGCTATGGCCGATATGCGTAGTACATTTGCTCGGCAGCCCCAGCTTGTTCCGGCTAGTTTACCTATAATATTATTACTTGTTTTCAGTTTATTTTTTATATCTTCAAGGTGTTGATTGTAGGTTAACGTTCTGTCCAGTTTGATCCCAAGATATTTTGGAGCATCGTCATTCATTAGTTTGGTTCCCTGAACTATCAAGTTAAGTTTTCTGTTAGCATCTCTGTTGCTCAAGTGGAACGCTATGGATGTGGTTTTATTGGGGTTAAGAGTGAGGAACCAGGATTTGAAGTATTTCTGTACTCTTACTAGGTCTTCGTTTAAAATATCCTCAACCTTTTCAAATGATTCAGCTTGAGCTGCTAACCCCACGTCATCCGAGTATATGAATTTGCGTGACGAGGTATTTGTGATATCCGCTGTGTAGACATTAAACAGGATGGGGGAGAGTACTGAGCTCTGAGGAAGACCATTTAGAAGGAATTTGTATTTGCTTACCTACAGGGGCGGATTTAACAATTTTCCGCCCCTATGCCAAATTAAATTTTCCGCCTCTATCTAAAAAAAACTTACTACCTCTTTAATAAAATATCCTCAAATAAATTAATTTTTTCAATACCTACCTAATATGCAATTTTTGCTTATTATAGTATTACGAGACATTTCTTAAACAATAAGATAAGCTATAATACAATACTATCGTCGTTGTCGTAGACGAATTCCTGGGAAAATATAAATATTATTTTGCTAAAAATAAAAACATACAAAATCCACAATTTCAAGATTCTGAAGTGATAATTACAATTTTAAAAATTATGTACCTAATTTTACAAAATCAAAATAAATTTTCAACATAATTTTGCCACCCTATGCGGCCGCATAGTTCGCAGTGCCTTAAATCCGCCCCTGCTTACCTATTCATTTAGGTGCACTCTAAATTGTCATTATTTTCATATAATGGCAAAAAAGGAAAAAAGAAATTTTGTGATCTGATTATTTGCTCTTTTATTTTTGGTAAGATAATTAAATGAATAATATAAATAATATATTAACTTAACACATTATTTTCATTGTTATTTTACAGATACTGTGAAAGGCCAATTACAGTTTTCAAATATTTCACAAAATGAATTGGAAGGTAGAATTAAGTACCATTTAGCCCAAGCACCATTCAACATAAAAAGGAGTGAAAAACCAGGCATTAATAATGCTGTAGCAGATAATGAAGAAACTCAACATTAAAATTAAATCTAAATTAAAATTTGTTTATAAAATTCAAAATTGTTAATAAAAATAAAGTTGACAATTTATTGTTTTATGATTTCTAATCTTGGTAGTATTTTTGTTTTTAGTATTTATGTGTATATATATATATATATATATGGTGATATTAATTACTGCTAAAACTTATTTCATAACAATACATATTAACATATTCATATATTATATTATATTATGTATTATTTTAGTTGATAAATACATTTTATTATTGATTTATTAATAATGATAATATCATATTTTATGATTACCTTATTGTTAAATTAAAATCAGCTGATAAAGAAAATGATTAAGTGCACATTTTTACAAATTTAAAATAATTGTTTTAATTTTATAATTTATTAAATATTGGTATTTAAATTTGAAAAATCATTTTATAAACAATATTTGTTCAATATTAGAAATGGGTTCAAAAAATCAATTTTTAATATTCATTATATGTTTATAAATTAAAAATTAATGTTTAGCATCCGGTGAACGAAGTTTTTCTAAACTTAAATGAATAAAAACTTATTTACGCTCCTCGATGACAGATGACTTTCTTCGTTAGCAATTTTGTCAGTTGAAAATGATTTAGTCCAAAAAATAAACTATGAAGAAGTAATCAAACAATTAACTGAATTAAAAGCTAGAAAAGTTAAGTTTTAATATTAGATATAGTTATAAGTTTAAAATTTATATTATTTTTATTTTTATTTTTTATTTTACGCAATTCGGCAATTTATAAGTTAATAATATAATATATGTAACCTTATTACAATATTGTACGATCAGGTAATAAAGTTTAAAATTATGATACAAAATACATACTAATTTTATTGAACTTACTAAAAAACTTAATTTTACTACTACTAAAACTAGGTGTGGGGGGGGGGTAAGGGCGTCAAAACATGGTGCGTTGGTGATTAAAAGGAATATTTTATTTTGGAAAAGTTGTACTTTTTTAAGGTTTGAATTTTTAGCTGAGCCCCAAATTTGAACACCATATGTCCATAACGGTTTAGGCCCGGTACACACGTGCGTTATTTTGACGTGCGGCACTGCTGCGTCATCGTAAGGATAAAAACATGCACGTGTGTATCGATCAATAAATCGCTATGTAATGAGACGCCACATTTACGATATTTTGACGTTGCGTTATCGGAGTAATTTTTGTCTCGTGCGAGCTCGTACGATAACGCGCGGTGGCGGAGACGTGTGTGTATAGGTCAATTTAATTATAGATATTATGCATCGCAATTACGATGACGCAGCGGTGCCGCACGTCAAAAAAACGCACGTGTGTACCGGGCCTTAAGGAAGAGTTTGTAAATAGTCAGTTTTGTGTTAAGGGGCAATTTAGATCTAGAATGGAGAAATCGTTTCAGAATGATAGACGTCAATTCAGTTTAATTTTAGTGCAGTGTATGTGGTGTGTACAGTTTAGTTTATGGTCAACGTATACTCCAAGGTATTTGACAGTACTTGATGATGGTATTTGGACATTATTTAGAGTGATGTTAGGGGAGATACCTTCATTAAGAGTAAACGTAATATGACAAGATTTAGCTTCATTAATTTTGATTTTCCAGTCACGGTACCATGTTTCAAGTACTATTGAGGTGGGATTGTAAGAAATGAGAAGCCATTTGAGGGTCAATGTGCACAAAAAGGATTGCTTTATCGTCGGCGAATTCAACTACAGTTGTATTTTGATGGGTAGGTTGATCGGCTGTAAATATGTTAAACAGAAGAGGAGCAGAAATAGCACCTTGAGGCACCCCTGCTTTTATTATGGATATAGAAGAAACAGTTGTGCGGTAACGTATTGTGAAATGTCATTCTGTAAGGTAAGATTGAAAGAGTAAGTAGTAAGATGGAGGTAGAATTTGTTTAGGTTTAAAAAGAAGACCATCACACTCTGTCAAAAGCTTGGGTAAAGTACAAAAAAGCAGCAGTGCAGTATTGTTTGCATTCGAGTGATGAAGTTCATAGGCGGATCTATAGGGTGTGCCGGGTGTGCCGAGGCACACCCTAATGTACAAAAAAAAAAAATTCATTAATAACATAACACATTAATTGAATTTCAGTTTTTAAATTAAACTACGAGTGTTCAGAATAAATCTCTAAAATAAAATAATAACTAAATGTATTTTTTACCAATAGCTATTTTTTTTACATTATTAACGAAGTGTGGATGTTTAGATTTTAAATCACTATATTATCGTACATTTTAAATTAGATTTATTGTTATTGTCGTCGACATCAACATGAAAACTTGGACTAATAGACAATTTATAGCGGTGACTGCCAACTGGTAACTATTTTTAGCGCAAAAATATTGCCTTTTTTCGGAAACCGAGACCGCGCTGATAACGACGGTCGAAGAAGACGATTAAGAAATAATAGTTTGATTGTTTTTGTTATTTCATTTTTAACGTTACGTCGTGATTGAAGCAACTCACATACACTAGGTAATATAATATTATCGTTATAAGTCGTTATAATATAAGTCGTTCATTTTGTGTACAACAACCTCGGACGACGGATTTCTAAATTTTAAATGTAAGTACTGTACTATATTATAAAATGTTGGGTGGCCAGATATTAAATACGAAAATACAGGACTAAATATTTATTATCATCTATTTTGTATAAATAATGCCAAATATTAAATGTCTTGATGATAACTGAATATTATTATTATTATTATTTTAATCTTTTTTTGGTTATTAATAATAAATCAAAATTTGATCACAATTTTACAAATTATAAATGTTTTAGTATTTATTAAAATTAGCTATTGTCTTTTAATAAAATAAAAACAAATATTTTTCGTTTAAATACATAATATATTAAGTGTCTTATTTCCCAACAGAAAATCACAAATCATTGACTAGACGCTATCTGACAAAATATAAAAATTATAAATATTTAGAGACATTATGAGTGATATCATAATATATCAATATACGAATATTATACACATATTTTACTACATTGTCTAATCGATTGTCTTTCGCCGGCGTTTTGATTGTCGATGTCTCGACGCGGGTTGTGATCTATTAGGAGGAAAAGGAATAATAATACATTATATTTGAATAATCGAATTCAAAATAGTTTTTATTAAAATTTGTTATTGAAGATAGAAAATGGATAAATTTATATTCAAGTGCAACAAAAATGAAGATCTAAAAAATACTCCAAACATTGCTTTACCAAATAATGAAGTTCTTAACAAACAGATTTTCGGTGATGCAGATGACCCTATAAATGAGATACCCGTTTCAAGATTAGAAAAAAAAGATAGAATTGACAAAGGTCCCTACCAACCAAAATTTGATTTTCCTAGAACAATGATAGGCTCAAAATATAGGAGTTTCCAATTCGAATGGTACAATAAGTATTCGTGGTTAGAAAAGTTAGTAAAGTTCTTGATTCTGCATTTTGTTTTTACTGTCGTGTATTTTGTTTAAACGATCCAGCAACAAAAGGTCATATTGATTTTGCTTTTATATAAAAAGGATTTAAGAATTGGCATAGAGCAAACGAATGTTTCCGTAACCATGAAAAATCTAAAGGCCATCAACATAGCGTTTCTTCTTGGAGCAGTTATATAAAAGGCAAATCAGTTGATATGTTGTTAGATGAGCAAAAGGAGGTGTTTATTTCAAAGCAAAATCAAGTTAAAATAAAAAATCGTCAGATAATGGAAAGGTTGATTGATATTGTTATTTGTTTAGCAAAAGGAGGTAGACCATTTAGAGGCCATGACGAGAGTAAAATCAGCATGGCACGAGGACTGTTTTTAGATTTAGTAGATTTAGTGTCGAAATATGACCCTACTTTAAAAGATCATCTAACAAATGGACCTCAAAATGCTTTATACACTAGTGGAAAAATCCAAAACGATATTATTATCAGCATAAGCAACATAATATTACGAAAAATATCACATTCCATCCAGAACAAACTTGTTTCAATAATGGCTGACGAAACAAGCAATTGTGGACACCACTAACAAATGGCAATTGTTTTGAGATTTTTTGATGATAAGCTTAATTCTCCAGTAGAACATTTAGTAGCTATTCGCAGACTTACATCTGTAGATGCCCAAGCTATTTTCAATGAGTTAAAAGTTGTTCTCTCCGTATTGAAAGTAGATTGGAAAAATGTGTTATCAGTTTGCTTTGATGGCGCGGCAGCCATGTCAGGAAGTGTATCAGGAGTTCAGATGAGATGTAAAAAATTAAACAGCAATATTGTATATGTGCATTGTTACGCACATTGTTTGAACCTAGTTTTAGTCGATGCTTGTACACTACACAAAGGAAATAGATTAATTTTTGATTTTGTTGGAATTGTACAATTTATTTACACATTTATTGAAGGGAGTAGTTCACGACACGCAACTTTTGAAAAAATATCTAATGAAATCGGTTCAACATTGAGAACATTAAAGTCTCTTTCCACGACTAGGTGGGCTTGTCGCGCGGAAGCTGTTGCCGTGATAAAAATTAATTATTCAGCCATCCTTAGAGCTCTTACTGAAATTATTGAAACAACTAAGCAAAGTGATGTTAAAGTTAAAGGAATTGGTTTATTACATCAAGTAAAATCTTTTAATTTTATATTCGGGTTAACAATGATGCACCCAATACTTCAATTAATTGTTAAAGTAAGTAAATTGTTGCAAAGTCCTGATATTAATCTAATTAATGCTATGGCCAGCATAAAGTCTCTTCGAGCAGCTTTTATAAATTTAAGAAATGAAACTGAGTTTCAAAAAATTTTTGATGAAGCAAAAAAATGTGTGCATAGAACTAGAAATAGATATTCCATTAGTTAAAAAACGGATGGTATCAAGTCGCTTCGATGAATTTGCCAAAACACAACATAGTTATGAAAATAAGGAAGAAGAATTACGAAGTTTGTGTTCTTACCAAATGTTAGATAATATGGTAGCGTCATTAGATTTAAGATTTCAGCAGGAAACAATCAAAATTATAAATGCTGTGGGAAATCTCTTAAATCTAACATTAAATAATGAAGAAGCAGCTGTTTTAAAAGAAAAATTCAAAATTTCTCAAGATGAATTAATGGCAGAAATAAAATTGTTAAAAGCAAATCAAACTGTACCAACTGGAAATTCAGCAACAACATTAAGTGGATGGATCCAGTGGATGCAAGAAAATGAAAAATATAAAATATACACGGCTTTTAATGCAGCAATTCAAACTTTTTCTGTCATCCCTGTAACAAGTTGTTCTTGTGAAAGGGCGTTTTCTAAATTGACTCACGTGAAAACGAAGTTAAGATCAACTACGAAACAAGATCGGTTGGAATCACTCATGCTATTATATGTCGAACAAGAATTAACTGCCAATGTTGAAGCTTTTGAAGTTATAGAAGAATTTAAAAGTATTGTGCCATTTCAAAGACGATTATTATTATAAATTAATACAATAAATTATACTAGTGTGGTTTCAGTTTATTTATTTATTAATAAATATAAAATAATGATTTTTGAACTAATGTATTATAAAATAAAACAATAAATTATTATAATCACTACATACTAACATATTACATATCTTACAGGAGGTATGTAATCAAAACTGTATTTGTTTAAACTTGTAAATTTATACAAATAGATAAAAAAATAACTACAAAAAAAAGCCGGGCACACTCAAATGTAAAACTCTGGTTCCGCCTATGATGAAGTTACTGTATCTGTTATTTGTTGGATTGTTGAGTGCCTAATGCAAAAACCAAACTGCGTGTTTGGAATAATGTTTGTGTTAGCTATTATGGGTTTAATTATTTTTAAGAGTAGTTTTTCAAGTACTTTGGAAAAGAAAGGGAGAGTGGTTTACCAAATTTGAGTATAACTATTATTGCAGAGAACTTCCATTGAATCGGAAAGTATAAAAGGCGAAGTATTGAACTAAATATATATGTGAGAAGTGTAAGTGTTTTTTTAGGGAGATATTTCGCGATCTTGTATGTAATCAAATCAAAGCTAGGAGATTTTTTACTAGGAAATGTAGATACACAATATTTAACTTCGGCTATAAAAATTGATTTTGGGGGTAGAGTCAATTGGAGAAGGGATAGTAAAAAGTTCTGTACTTTGTTAAAAAGTTTATTATTTATTGTTGTTTCATGAGGCTTAAAAACTTCTGTTCGGTGCTGTCGAAAAAAGCTCCGCCTTTTCTTGATCAGTTGTGATCCAAGAGCCGTCTTAATTTTTAAGTGGAAATGATGTAGGTTTACACATTGTATGTGTTCTATTAAAAAATAAAAAAAATACTTGTAGTTTTAATAAAAATATAAAAAGAACTATTACCAATATATCAATAATTCTTATATTATAATATACTACCTACATAGGTATATCAACATTAAAAAATTCAAATATTAAGAAAAGTTTTCTGTAATCAATCACAAATAAATATATACCGTAAAATGGGGTGACTCCGGACAGATTTGAATGTTTTTTCAAAAATTAACCTCAATATATTGTTTCTAAAATTATGAAAAAAATATCTAATGTTCTTTAGGTATGTTGAAATCGTATAGTAGATGAATAATCATAAAAGTCATTTAATTTCATACTTTTTTTAAAAGTTGAAAACTATTCGGAGTCGCCCGCAAAATGGGGTGACTTCGGACACCTTTTGAGTTTAATTAAAAACCGATGATAAAATTACAATGGTTGACTTCGGACAATGTAGATATTTTTTTAAAAAAATGTGGGTAATTTGGGTAACGAATTAAATAAAAAAAAACACAATTTTATTATAAATACAACGTATTTTATTCAATATTTTAAATAACTTAAAATAATTTTTTACTTTTATAAAAATGTCAACTTAAAATTAAAAAAAAATGTTCTTTTTAAACGTAAACTAATAATTATCAAACAAAACTATAATAAAATGTTATATTAGATATGTAAATTGTAAATTTATTTTATTACTTCAATGAAAATTAGTTGTATCAATCTTGTCAAAAAAAAAACGTCCTCGTTTCATTATTTTACTAGGCACTAATTTTCGTACTACTTGCATCTTTGTGATATTACTCTTATCTTTGACTTGTGAGAAAACGAAATATGACTCTTCTTGTGTACTTGTTTTTTTTCTTAAAAAATTCACGTATATCAATGGAGATTTATCCATTTCTACTTGTCCAATATACATAATATTTCGTTTATTTATTTTATATTTAACAATAATAAAATCACCCTTTTTTAGTACAATATTTGGATCAATGCAATCTTCTTCGTTAATTATTTCTTCAAAGTCGTTCCGTTGTGTCCTGCTAGTAGAAGGTGCATAAATATCAATTGAATTATCTTCCTGAACGCTGTCGGAGTCATCAAGGTCATCAATAACATGCAGGTCGTCTTTTTTTTTAATATAATCTATTCTTACACTTTTTCCAGCAGATACATTGATTTTTTTACTGTACCTTTTTTATTTCTCACATCAGACAAAATATCAACAAATGCTTCAGTCCACGACCTTGATAAATCATCATCATTTTCTTCAGATCTACTTGGAACTTTACTTAAAACTTTTTGCTTACTGATCGGGTAGATACCTGTTGCACTAAATCCTGACTTAATATTATTTTTCATACTTTCACTTAATTTTTCTAAAGTATTTCGAAGTAGTTTGGGAAATTCGGATTTAGGTATTGTTCCAGAGTTTTTGACTTTCCAAGTATCTAAAGTATTTCGCCAACATCTTTTAATCGGTCTAAAAACAGCGACGTCGAGCGGTTGACATAAGTGGGTCGCATTTGGGGGAAGTAAAACAAAATGAATGTTATTTTTTTCACAAAGTTGAATTACTTCTAATGATAAATGACTCGCTAAATTATCATCTATAATAACTTTAGGTCCGTCCAAATTACGACAAGCAGGTAAGAAACATGTTATAAACCAATCTTCAAATATGGGCATATCAAACCACCCACTATCGTTCCGATTATAGCCTGCTCCTTCTAGATCACCTTCAATCCACGTTGGATAAATATGTTTAGCCTTATAAACTGTGTAGGGTGGTAGCATTTTTCCGTCAGCCGATACACAAAACATAACTGATACACTTGTTTTTGACGTATCTTTTATAACTTCTGGGTGTTTGGTAGCACGTCTTACCACAACAAGTTGTTTACCTGGGTCATCGACAAAATTCGTCTCGTCGTAGTTAAAAATATTATCTGGAGGGACATCTTTTAAAACTTCATTAAGGTTATCAAAATATTGATTTAAAACAGATGTTGATATAGCTGCTCTCACACGCTTGATATTTTCACCAATCGAAGTGTAAGAGTATTATGTCTTTTTAAAAATAATTCAACCCAATCTTTTCCAGGCAAATTATTTTTGAATTTATTATGCTTACTTGAACTTTTACCCAATCTGTCTAAATACGATTTAACTACTAACTGAATGTCTCGACACTTCATGGGGAACCCCCACTCCGAACATTTCAGTAATCCTTCAATTAGTTAACTTTCTTCATTGGTGTTTAAGACGGGTTGTTCACCCGGTTTTTTTATAATTGTTTTTGTATTTAAATAGTCACATAATGTACTTTTTGGTACTCCAAACGCTTCAGAAGCACGTCGAATTGACATTTTTTTGTTACGAACGGCATTAACTGCATTTTTTATTATATTATGATCGTAATTTTGATAAGAACGGCCACCTACCTTTTTTTTGTATGATCTGGGCATCGTAATTTTCCTGTCCGGAGTCACCCAACGTTATAAAATAATTTATAGAATGTAGCACTACAATGTATGAAAAAATAATTTAACTATTATAACACACGTAAATTATAACTCATAAGTTTGCGAGCCGATTGCCGAAAACCGCAATTAAATATGTTTATTTGTTGTTGTGCTGCAGTTATTATTAGTTCGATAATTTTAAAATCCAAAAATAGATCATCTTGTATTTACCTCCATAACATTTGGTATAATAATATCATGTTCTCAAAAAATATTATTTTCTATGGAGGATATAATAGATATTAATGTAGGGTATCAATTTTCAACTTTTATAAAATTTATAATTCAAAATGATAAAAAATACTACAAAAACATGGTTTTGTCCGAAGTCACCCCATTTTTATATACCCTCTCCCTTCATGGAAAATAGTTTCTACACTATTGCACCACGCTAATTATTAATTGGAACTCCTTGAAATTGACGTTTTCATTTTCTTGCTGGTACATATCGATATTTTAATACACATAAAAGTTTTTGCAAATTCATCGTGGTTAGTGTCATTTTTGTAGAAAAAGATAGTCGTTCTTGGAAATTATTTTCCGTAAAATAGACACATTTTCTAGGTACACATTGAAGTGTGCTACTGTAGGGCTCTTTTCCGTTTTATGGTTGTTAAGCAACAACTAATCAACCGTTCGGGCATTATCAGGTGTACCTTTCCCTTTTTTCACGAGGATACGAAGTATATTTTTTTCCCCAAAATTTATTAAATCTCTGTACTAAATTTCATCAATGAAAACATGTGACCTAATCAGCCCTTTAGTGTCAACGGTTGGGAAGAAGAACTGTAGAAGTGTCCATGTTTACAATACATGTAGGTACTTAAAAAACAAAATAATCTAATTCCGAAGTTTATCCAAGGTGGTTATATATAACAAGTCGAGGGATGTTTTCGATTTTAACTGTCCGAGCGAGCGCATTTTATAATACCTTACTCTAGTCGAAACATGTGATTTACTCATGAAGTGAGGTTTTAGGTTCACATACATAGGATAATCCCATCCGCAACAATATCAAGGTTTGAACAAAAAATTGGTTAGTCTTAGACTATAATCCCCTTTGGGACGAAGCCTCATTACCACGAAAAGTGGCACTTCAGTTTTCGAGTGAAGCCGGCAGGTGTAGTAAGCGAAGACCTAAAATTTTAATAATTAAAGTTTCATTTTTCCGGAAAGAAAAATGTCAAAAAATGTTGTTACAATAGGAGATTAAAAAAAATATGAACAAAAAAAAGTAAAAAGATTGTAGCGATTAGTTAAGAAACTAAGAACCAGTCACCTAAATATATTTTGGTCGATGCTTCCCCAAACCAGCAACTGAAGCAACATAAAAGTTAATGTCTATAATAGTATACAAAGAAAAAAATAATAATATATTGTAAATAATGAAAATTTCAAAATACTATAGCTTCAAAACTAACGATTTCTATGAATTTTTTTGCACCATTATTTTTAAAACATTGATTTACCTAGGGTTCCGAAAAAAAATTGCAAAAAACAAAGATGTCTGATGTCTGGTAAAGTAGAAAAGTTCCATAATTTTATTTATATTAATTTTTTATGTATTTATCATCAAAAAAAATTACAAAAGTACAACAAAATTAAAATATTTATATATAAATTTAATAAAATCAATGTTTTTATTTATAAGAATAGTATTTTTTAAGTTATATTAAATTATCAATAATTATATAATAAAAATAAATTAAGATAACAATTTTTTCACATTTTTTAATGCCATTTTGGCAGCAGCAACTTTAGCTTCTTTCTTGTTTTGACCAAATCCAAATATAGTCATATTTTTGTTGTTCAATATTATGTCCAATTGAATCATAGTTCCAAGGCCTCTATCAAGTGCTCTATTAGAAGCGGTAGGTTTACTATAAAATAAATAATAATAGATTTAAAAAAAAAGTAAAAAATTATACCTACGAGCAATAATTTTAAATACAAATTAAAAAAAAATAACTAGTCAATATTGAAAACACATTTAAAAGTAGATGAAATGTGTATTATTAAGATGTAGGACAGTGGACTTATAGCATATTTTTTTTGCACAGTCACAAAAATAGCAGCGTGTAAAATAAATACATTTCATCCTTTCACAAAAAAAACCAAAAAAACTAGTTTTGAAATTTTATTGAGCATATAAATGCATATTTTTGGTTTTTTTGGTTTTTAGGGCATATTTCTTCCATATTATACTTTTAAATGCATATTTTAAACTTATCTTTTTATTAATATTTTTTCATCGATGTTATTATTTATTTATTTATACAATCAAATTAACGCTGAATTCAAAATTATTTTAAATTTTGATCATAATATTAATATGGTTATTGACTCATGTTTTTCTTAGAAACATGTCTCGACTTTCGAAATTTACCGATTAAATTGATTGTCGAGTTATTTATTATTTTTATAGATAGATAAGTACAATTCAAATAATTAACTGTAAAGAAAAATTCTTATTTTTTGTTTAAAAATATTCATTTTAAAATGCATACATTGTATTTTTAAGTGCATATTTTGTATATTGGTGATTTTTTAGAGCTACAAATCCTCTGCCTATATGTAAGAAAATAAAGAACCTTAGAGGGATCTATCCCCCATACCTAACCCCCCCGTGAGAACGCCCATGAACCTTACACCACAATATACAATTATATTACAGTATAAATTAAATATTATGAACATAATACATTATTTCAATGATTATTAAAGCACTAATATTTATTTTTCACACAGTCTTTATTTTTTTTCCAAGAGATTTTAACACTTGAGAACTTAAAATATTTACTTGTTATCTAATATGTAATACAAACCTGAAACATGGTTGTAATTTAGTTTCATGTAAAATACGAATAGGATTTTTAGGCACATTTGTACAAAATTCTTCTGTAAAAAATTTAAATTATAAAAATAATTAATACTTTGCAATTGAGGTTCAATTCTGATGTATTTCTAAAAATCAAAAAAATTTTAGTTTTTAATATATTTCAATAAATTTAATAAGGAAAATTATTAATAATTAGTACAACAAAATGTTCACATTATTTAGGTATAAAAAAACAAAAATGTCATTCACTTTAAAATAAATGTGAACAAATAAAATATAGGTTATATTAATTTATAATTTTCAAGACAAAACCTTTTAAAGAGATAAATTGTGAATTGATAATTAATCAAAAAATTTGTACTATATAGTTATACATTTTTTTTAACTTACTGATTTCATTTTCCAAAAATCTGTAACAAATTTTCCATACAAAATTTAAATCCCTGCCACAATCTAAATAAATTGCACCAATTAAAGATTCAAATAAGTCTCCTAATACTTTTGGTACATCAACAGATTCAGCAGCATAACAATCACTTTCTTCTATGAGGTAAAGAACCTATCAAAACGTATAATTTTATAACAATTAACAGTTTAATACTAAAATAATATTAAATTTTACTTCTTGACCAATTTTATGTTGGTTTTTTTGCTGATGTTCAAAAAAACGGTCTATTGCATTTGTCAATTCTACAGACTCAGCTAAGATGAACCTATGTAATCCAATACGAGTACTTAATGAAGCAAATGTAATATTATTTACAAGTGAAGATCTAATATCCGTAATATCACCAGGTGTTTTGTTGTGACAATGTTCAATTATATAACTTGTAATTAAGAAATCTGAAATGCACATTTTTAATTTAAAGATTATATCTATGTTTAAAATATTAACAGGTTAATATATTTGAAAGTTTAGACCTAGGTTGTAAATTATGTATATAATCAGCCTTTTATCAAAGGTTAGACAAAGATATTTAATGTTCAGAGTTGTTGGAATTAAAGTGCTGTAAATAAAGACTAAAGGTGAATGTTGATGGATAAATTTATTTAAAGTATCCAGTTGGTGTACCACTTTACCATGGGAGTGAACTTGAATATGAGATTTTGTACAGCATAGAAGGGGCGAATGAAAAGGCTTTATCAACTGCTTAATACCTAGTGGGTTGTTACCTATAGAACTTGCATGTTTATAAAATTGCATATGTCTTTCTATTAATCAAATTTAATGTAAACCTAGATATAAATTTGATTCATGTCTTATTGAATCAAATAATACAATTTTTATATTATATATTTGTGCATATTTTATGGTTTTATGTTTTAAATGCAAATTATTGGAGTTTTAAAAATATAAATAATGTGTTTTTCAGTAAATTTTCAAACATTTTAAAAAATAATTTAAATTAACGGGTAGATAAGTAATAAGTTGTCAACCTATATAATTGTGTTTGTCCCAAATAGTTTTAGATTCAAGTTTAATTAAATTAAAAACCTATTGTATTACAGTATATCAATCATATTATAAATTAGTAAAAAAAAATATAAAATATAAAAATAATTAATAATAATTAATACAAATAAATTATCATTAATTTTTAACATCATTGAAATAAACTTGAATATGGCAATTGAAGATATATGAATCAATAACAAAGAAGTAAATACAAAATAGAAACTTTTCATTTTTAAAACAGACTTAATACATGGCAATAGACTAACTGAATAAAGTATAGTTCCTGTAAAAAAAAAAAAAAAAAGTGTAAAACAGACTATATGATCTGCAACAATTAGAGCCTTCAACTAGGAAGTCTTGGAATTTGCTAACCAATACATCTTGTTGTCATGTTAACCTTTGAGTAAATTTACAATTTTACATACATAAGTTTTTTTGTATTATACTACGTAAACAACACTACAAAATTATTTTTAAATCAATAGTCAAAATCCCATGTTAATATTTATATTTCAGAACATTTTAAGAGAAAATAAATATTGATATATTCAGAACTTAGCTGATAGTGGGAGAATAATGAAATAACAGTCAAAACTGAATCATATTTATTTGTATTTATCAAATTGTATTAAAAATATTATTAAAATTAACTAAAAATTAAAGAACTTATCATAAATTACTGTACAATATAAATATTATAAAGAATGTACGAACCTAGAATGGCATCGCCAAGAAATTCAAGTCTTTGATAGCATTCAGAAAATCCAAATTGGTGTGTTGGATGGGTAAGAGCTTGAATTAAAAGATGCTTATGGTTAAATGAGTAATCAATTCTTCGCTCAAGAATTTCATATCCAGGTAAAATATGAGAAAAATTTAAACCTTCGTATAGTTCATCTTTCATATTAGATTTAGGTTTAAATGTATCAATGTATTCTTTTGGTATGATACCCAGACCATGAAGAAGCTTAAAGCCTCCTTCAACTCCTAAATACTGAAGTAAAAATAATTAAACCAATTATTAAAGAATATAGTTATTCTTTATACTTACATATACATAAGTACCAATCAATGATTCTACACAATCGGCAACCATTTTATCTGAAACTGATTGTTTATGAATGAATAAATCAGATTGTGAATGACCTATTAGTGGTCTTCCATCATCATCATCATCACTATCAGACATGGGCATCTCAGATAATGTTTTGAATTTCAAAATTTCATTTTCAACTCGATCCCAAGTTTCATCTGACATTTTTCCTGAATGAAGAAAATATTTCTATTTATAATTTACATTTATACACATCTTTCCAAACATTTAATTTTATAATCTTCATGTAAATTTACCAGATAATTTGTCTTCTCTTGGAATGACTATCTGATGAAGGACATCAGACTGTAAATTACCTTCATTAATAATTTCTACTAACTTTTGAGGAACACCAAAGCATGGAGGTACCCAATCCATTGTGGGCTCAAAAATACTTACCTTCATTTTTAAGAATATTAATGAAATTATGTTTATATTGTGGATTAAAACAATTAATTAAATACCTTTAAATAAGATCCAATATTTAATTTATTTCCAACATATAATAAATTTCGATTACCGACTAATTTCATTTTTAATTCAGTAAGAACCCCTTCATTTTCGGTTTCATACGCATCAAATAATGACAAAGAAGTAGCAAATTTAAGGAAACTATCACCATATGTTTCCATGCGCTCATAATTGAACATATCATTTGCAAAAGGTGGTGTTATAACCTATAAATAAAGTTTAATAAATCTTGTTTAATAATTATTTTTTGATTATGTTCAAATTTTTTTTATCAACTAGTATCACAACTTGAACTTACTCTAATTTTATAGTAATGAAAAATTTAAGTTTTTTTTTAGACTATTAAGGGATGAAAAAATTATCTATACGGGTTAATTATATTAAACTCAACTAAGACAAAAATATTAATATCTACCAAGATATTTCTATTGAAATATCAAGGGATGCTACACTTTATATTATATATATGTATAGGTTTACTTTTAAAATATCACTTTGTTTTGGCCCATTATTTTGATTTGAAATTTCTTGGTTCAATGGACTCAATACAGGTGGTTCATTGTTCGTTAAATTTAAGATGTTTAGTTCAGTTACCACTTTTTTTAGTATATCTTCAATCTCAACCTAAAATAATGAATATATAATAACTAATAAATTAATAATAATATTTATTAATATACTCAATAATATTAACATTTTACTTATAATTAATACTTTATGGATGTGTAACAGACATAAATACTTTTATATATTTTTTTATATTGATAATTTAATAACATTAATTATGTTATAACAAATAATAAAATATTTAGTTGGATTAAGGTAATTCATTGTCAACTTAATGTTTTCAAATTATACTTAAAAAACAAAGAAATATACAAATTTTGATTAATAAAACTAATATAAACTCAATGGATATCTACTAAAAAAGTATTATTAAGTAATACTTGTTAGTTAACTAATATTCTATAAAAATATCACTTCATCAATAAACTCAAACAAAAAATCAGAAGAAACTATCTAAGATTGAATAGAATTAAACATAAGAACTATTCTTTTGTAGACACTTTTTCAGCTAATCTTCTACAAAATATGCAATATTATTTGTGAAAAAAAAATAAAATAGGTATTTTAAGTAGGCTTTTAGATTATTAAAGATTAAATTGCAATATATGTAAATTTACAAAAAAACATGATGACCAAATTATTTTTGAGATTAATCAAATAAGAACAAGTAGATTAAAATTTAGGCATCAGCCTTTTTTTTTTATTGTACCAGATTTGACTGTATATTTATAATTTTAATAATAATATATTATTTTCATTCAATTTAATCTAAAATGTTTTACCATTCGATCAAAATAAATCAATCCAAAAACCTACAGGGACAACTTGTTGCCGACTCTTCTTATCAAATATATCAATTATATATATATATATATATATATATTAGTGTTTTAATAGTTATAAAATTATAAAATACAGTAAAAGAAAAAATAAAAGCCATGCAAAGCGTAAATATAAAAGCTATTTAATAAACATTTAAATACCGTTTCATGATTTGAATTACTTTCATTTGAATCTTCAATATCTAAATCTTTCTTTGATTTAGATTTAAACTGTAATGTAAGTTATAATATGTAAATATTAGGTTAAATAGGAGCAATATTAATTGATTAAATTATTCAAGTAAAAAATATTTAGTCAGATAAATAAGCAAAATATCATATAATGAGGTGGCATAACCAGGATTGGGTATTTTTTAATTACAATTGAATTACTTAAGTAATTTTTAATTGATATTTGCATACATACTTTTGAAGTATCTTTTAATTTATAATTAATAAAATTAGTTGAAACTAAAATAAAACAAGATAAAGATGAATAAATAAATTATGATATGATTATCTTAATTGACTTTATGCTATAACTTTTGGTAATAATTGACCAAACACAAATTTTCGTATTCATATTAAAGTATTAACTAAAGAATAAATATATTGATATCATATGAATTTTATATTACCATTTTACTCAAAAGTTTGTAATACCAAAATTAAAATAACTGATTATACATTGTTTTATTAGAGTATATACGAAGATAATTTTGAAAAATTTTAAAATCACAAACACGTCACAGATAGCAAAGACAATTTTTTTGTACGTATCCGAAATCTCCAAAGTTCAGCCATTTAAATTAAAGAATTATTTATTCAATATAATACTTATTTTTTTTTTCTAGATATTTCAAGGAAGATTGTTTTCTTTTGCCAGTTTTATAATGGCACCTACCTGTTCAAGGTTATTATATTTTATACTGTTCTATTAATTATTCTTTACTTATGTATTGTTTATTTATTTAAAGTCATAATTATAATATAAAAACTTTTATTTACTTTATTATACTAATTTTTAATATTTATCTGCTTCTTTTACATTGTAATTTGTAATTAATAACAGCGATTATACGTAATTAGTAGGGCCCGGATTTATATGCAAATGCATGTTCTTCTACAATTCACCTAGAATAATTTTGATTATAAATGTTGACGTTTCGAAAAATGTAGATTCTATGGTTCAATTTTTTTTTTGCATATTTTTGCATATTTGAATGAAAATGCATATTTATTGCATATTTATTGATAGTTGCATAAATGTTGCATATTCTACAATTCATAGTATTTACGTCTGTAAAGATACCTACTGTCGATTGTAAATAACACATTATACATCGACTCCATGAACATTTTATGGCCCCAAAAAATATTTCATGAAAAAGTATTATTGTATGTAACAGATGCTGCTCCGTACATGGTTAAATCTGGCGAAGCTCTTAAAGTATTTTACCCTAAATTAATTCATGTAACGTGCATGGCTCATGGACTACACAGAGTAGCTGAAGTCATAAGAGAAAAATATCAAAATGTCGATCGATTAATTTCAAATACTAAAAAGATATTTTTAAAAGCTCCTTCACATGCAAATACTTTCAAAGAAATGTATCCCAATTTGAGTTTACCTCCACAACCAATTTTAACTCGTTGGGGTACATGGCTTGAAGCAGCAATTTATTATGGGAAATATTTCAATGAGGTAAAATGTGTTATTAATGCTTTAAACCAAAATGAAGCGAAGTGTATTGAAAACGCACGTAGTTTATTTCATAATAAAGAGTTAAAAAATGAGCTCGCCGTTATTACAACACACTTTCAGTGTTTAATAGATACAATAACAAAACTAGAGAAATCGAATGTTACTTTAAGAAATAGTTTATTGCTCATAGAAAATATTAAATTTAAATTCGAAGAAGGAGGGCCAGGAATAGATTTCGCTAGATCTAAATTTACAAATGTGTTGTCAAAAAATCGTGGATATTCTACATTGAAAAAAATCGATGGTATAATCAACGGCGAGGTAACTAAATGTGATGAAGACGAGGAACTGTCAGTTGGAGATTTATCAAGTTTTAAATATGCACCAATTGTATCTTGTGACGTGGAAAGAAGTTTTTCCAAGTACAAAAGTATGCTTCGAGATAATCGTAGGAGTTTTCAATTCGAAAACTTGAAATCCATATTTATTACTTCATGCTGGTACTCGTCCAATAATAATAATTTAATATAAATAGTAATACTTTAATTAATTTATAATACTTTTATACTTACACAATGTCATTAAAAATGTTATTTAAAATTTTTTTTATTAATAAACAATTTGTATACATAATGTATTGTTAATTTGTAAAAAAAATTAATTTTGCATATTTTTTGCATATTTATGATGTGAATCTGCATATTTTATCGATTTTTATTGCATATACTAGTAATTAGTAATTTTTAATAAATTACATTTTTTCGAGTCATTCACACATCTTTGTATATTACAATATAAAATAGGAAGAAATTAATAGTGTAAGTAATGATATCATTGTTAAATATGATTTATTCTTATTCAATTAATAACTAACACTTAATTAATTTTTTCCAGCATGATAATACATATACAACCCTATCAAATAAAATTACTCTTACTACATGGTGGGACAAATATCATACCACCTATAAAAAATTTTTTTTCAGTATAACAAGCATCTATTGATTTAATTTTAAATATTCAATGTATTTCCCATAACATATAGTTTGAGCGTACAAAAGTGTAGAAAGCTAACATTACATATTAATTAAATGTTTGAAATGATTATAATTAAACATCAATTTTTAAAATCTAAAGTTTTAACTCGAAACTGATTCGATCAATTTGAATGATTTATCATTCGATTCTATTGAATACAGTTATTTTAATTTTTATTTTGTTTAGTTATTTTAAAATACATAGCCTAATATTTGAGTAAAAGTGAGCATCCATAATATGTCCCACTGTTCAACAATGACGCGTTGCATTGGTAGAAAATATAAGTGATGTGAATAATCAAATGATTTAAATGATGGAGATATTATAATAGAGTTTAAGATATTGAAATATTAATATTATTGATTAAAAAACCGATGAATAGTCGACTTATTAACACAAAATTAAAAAAAACTTTGTTAAAAAAAAAAAAAAAAAAATACCTTTACCTTATCTAGGAGTACGTTACACCTATTATTTCATAAAAATAAAACACTTTATTTAAAATAGAAATAAAGATAATCATTATTATTAAACAAATACATTTAAATTTATTAATTTACACAATAAATTATATATGTATTATATATTTATTCTGAATTATACAAATGGAGATGTACCCTACAGCATGAGTTTTGTAAACAAGACTTATAAGTACATATAAAATTAATGAGATAATTAATAAATAAATAAATTACACTGAAAAGTTATAAATTAATATTATAAACAAGGGTTTCTTAAGTAGATACCACATAATAAAATAATCAAATTAAAAATTAAAAAAACTATAAAATAAATATTATAATGTTGAATAGTAGGGAGAAAGACAAGAAAGATAAAGAATAAACATCATTATTAAACAATATTATGACATTATTATAGAATAGAATAAAAATAAGAATAACTTAAAAGTATAATAATATATAATTAAATAACAAAACCAGCTTCCAATACTAAATTTATAATATTTTTGAAGACCACTACAGATTTTATGTTAAGTTTAGAGAAGATATTAGAAGAATTTTAAGATTTCAGATAACTGAGATATATTAGGCGTTTAGTGTGTAATGAAGGACATTCAAAGAGTAGATAGAGAAGTCGTACACACTATCTTTTAAGTGTAATGTATAAAGGGGAGAGATGTTTAATCTAAGTTTATAAACATGATCTAGTTGAAACAAACAATAAAAATTTAACAATCCTTTTTTTTTATTTTTTACTTAGAAATTAACTTCCAAAAAAAGAGGCAAAAAATATAATATTTATAATACAAATTTAAATACATCAATATGAAATTTTAAAGAATGAGACAGCAAACACATATTAAATATAGAGGAGAATTCAAATTTGTTCTCAAAATTGATATCGGAACATTCTATAAAGTATTGATTGAAGTCGTCAGCAATCTTTTTTTTAAGAGCTTTACTTCACTAGTCAGCTGGGAGGTTACAATATATATCTTAAGGTATGATACAAAATACTTAAAATTATGATAACAACATATACAATATGAAGGATTAAAGCAGTAGGATAATAATAATAAAGAGATAAATTATACAATAAAGATAAGGGAAACCTTTAAATAACAAAGCCAGCCTCCTTAATTAACGAGATAATTAAATATACAACTCGTTTGCACTTAGAGTTTAGAACAGAGAAGAGATCAAAGGGGATGTTTAAAAAATTAAGTGAGGAAATAAAATTCAAACGTTTAGTAGAGTACAGAACAAACAAAAATATGTGACAGATCACTAATACTTTCCTCCGCATGCAGGGTATAGAAAGGCAAATTATTTAGATTAAGTTTATAGGCATGGGAATGTAGAAGGTGGTGTCCTATATGTAAGTGACTGAACTGTATGATAGAAGATTTAGATAATGATAAGATACTGAACCAGGTATCACTACAGATGTTAGGGACTATAGATTTGAGTCTAGAAGCAAAGTTTGCAGATAGATTATTCTAATATACAGATCAAAGTTTAAAAACATAACATTGTAGTAATAGTAAAGTTGGACAAAGAAATAGGACAGAAAGAAGGACAAGTAAAATTAGAGGAAGTTTTAACAATGTAATGTTATTATTATAAAACATTGAATTGATAATTTACAAATTGATCAGATTGTACCATTCAATTCATTTTAATACCAATATCAAATACTAATGGTTTTTAAAAATTGTTAAGAGAACAAAAACAAAAAAACAGAAAAAAAAATCATCAGTTAAATAAAAAAAACTGCATTCAGATTATATAATAATTATATATACAAAAACAACTATTTATTTAAATAAAATCTGTAATGTTGAAAATATATATTTCAATAGTTATTTTTATCCATTATTTAAAAAATTAAGTATGCATGTAAACTAATACCTATGTGACAATATTTTTATTTTATTTTTTAACTTTATTTTAATACATATAATTTGTAATTTGAATTTACAATAAACATGTATGCGGATATACATTAATTTGGCATGCAACGCATGTTAAAGAAGCCACACAATGCACTTTATATATGACAATATAAAATATTTTTATACAGTTTATTATTTTTAAATAGTTATTTTAGGATCTACAAATCTTAGTCAACGAATTAGCAACTCATCACTACAAATAGGTCCACTCCAAACTGCACTTTAACCAAAACCATCTTATTTTTCGCATGTCTTCTATAATCATTCCCAGCAACCCTCCAAGGAGGTTAAACAGAAAATGGCCAAGAGACGCCCTTGCCACTAACACAAAAAAAAAAAAAAAACTGTCTCCATATTATGAACCCATCAAATTAATTAGGAGGTACTGTTGATAGACGATTTCCCCCCCTTAAGATATACATGTCATGTTTTATACTATATATTATTTAATTTACTTACTGTACAGATTGTAAATATTGCATTAAAAATAAAAAAATAAAAAAATAAAAAAAAATAGTTATTTTAATTAATTAATTATTTTATTTTATAATTTTTTAATTCTGCCATAAATGACAATTATGATTGAAATTAGGGAGAGAGGGGCTAAAGCTAAGGTCTATACTAGATGCATTTACATAATATTGAATCATGTAGCAAAATCATTTGTTTTTAGGATAGCTATATTAATTCTAGGGGCTTAACTTCTCAATCCCCTATTTGTGCCTATGCTCTTTGCCCTTGCCACAAGCCCCGCATAAAGAAGATAAATAATTATGTTAATATAATGTTAATCTCAATGAATAAAAAAAAAAAGAAAAAAAAGCGGAAAATTTCTAATTTTAAACCTAACCCACTTAATACTGCAAAAAAAAAAAAGAATTTATGTTTAAAAATTAAAATGCGCCCTATGCAGTGGGGACCACACTGCTAACTTTAAGGGATGTCCAGTATACAAGGCAGCTTCCCAAAAACTTGCACCAAAAATTCCTCCAACTAAGCGTCCTGAATTCAAAGCTCACTCCACAGCAAAATCTTACGCTGAAGCCACCAAACAACAACAAGACACACATACAGAAAAATTCACAGACACCTGTTCCATGTTTATATCTAATTTAAGCTCATTAATCAATCCTCTTATCTCCCTACTCTCCACAGTACTAAATACTCTTATTTCCAAAGGCAATATTTCCCCATAATTACATTTGTCCGGATTCCTGATTAACCTATACATTAAATCATATATACCATAGTTAGTTAAGCAAATAGCTAATATTAATATTTATATTAAATATATTATACATACATACATTATGTAAATTTAAGCTACATTGTAATAATACTAAGTGTATTGAAACAATTAATTTGAATAAATGAAAAAAATAAATAAATAAATAAATTAAAATATTAATTTTAAAATTACTTACATTATTTAAAGTAGGTGAGCTCAGTATTTTATTCTCCTGGAGGAAAAAAAAAATTTAAATGGTCAAATATACTTAAAATAAATATAAAAATTTAAATCTAATAAAACATATACTAAAAAATATATAAATATAAAGTTAATTAATTTTAAATAAATATATAAATATATTATTTTAGGCAGTTAGGTTCATAAAACAATGAAACATGTAACATGTGGAATTATTATTTTTATAATTTTACATACTTCATCACTTTTTGATTTATTCATTGCATACACAAATGTATGATAATTTAAAACATCTAACATGGTAGTGTTTTTCTGCCTTTCAATATCAATAGGTAAATTAATTGAATTCCATTCGTCACTCAAATTATTGTGAGAGTTTTCCAAATATTTTAATGTTTCACTAATAGGTAAAATTATTTGTTTTTTTTTTTCTTCATTGAAACCACAGAAATTATCCATCTTCACAGTATCTATATAAATAAAAATTAAATCAATTTAATATTGATTAATAAAATCAATAAACTTTACTTACCATTGGTTTTATTTTCTAATTTAATGTTACATAAAAAATTAACTTTTTCAAGAAGTTCTGCAGCTAATAATAAGTTACTAAATCGATATAATATGGTTGGTAACATTAAAGCTTTTAACCAATAAATTGATGGAAACATATGCCATATACAAAATTCTGGTATAAGTATTTCAATGTATTCGCTTCGTTTATCAATTTTACCAGAGGAAATTCTGTAAGAGTAAATAAATATTATAATTTTATAATTCAATTTTAATTAATTGATATAAACTGATTTACTTGGGTATTAAATAATTTATTTTTGATACACCCAATGATTTTACTTTTATCATTGGTTGATTTTCATTAGTCACCTGAATGTTATACTTGTCACTAAAATATGTTTTATATGTTTCATATTCACTGGTTGGAAAACAACTTTCAGGCGTCATATCATAATAAACATCAGTAACAATATACCTCTAAGTATAAGAAAATTAAAATTGGTTAGAGACATTTATAACTTTATTTTTAAGACAGAATACTGACACAAGATTAATTAAGGATCGAAAAAATATTTTTAACATTGTATAGGCTTCTAGGATGATAGTGTTAGTTTTAATATTTCAATAAATTTTAAAGATGTATTAATAATTTGTTCAATAACTTGTATTGAATATACAAATTAATTTAAAAAAATTTGAGATAGAAACATTTCATAATATTTATGTCATATTTTTATGGTGAATTAATGATGCCAGAATTATTTAAATATCTCACTTTTTATCATTTTAGATTTTAAAATATAGTAAGAAATTATAATAGACCATACTCCAAGAATTATAGACAAAACATTTATACTATTTGGAAATATTCAAAGGAATTAATATTTTGAAAATAATAATAATAATAATAATAGTAAAATTTCCCTAAAAATCTATTGCAAACTTCTGCTTCAGTACCAGACTTACTATCATGAATTATTTACCTGTAATGGAACTATATTTCTATACCAAGGTGAAATAACACTAGACATTTCAAGATATTCTTCATAAAATTTTTCTTTTCTTTTTGCCATGGTAGGTGGTTTGGTTTCTACAAATGTATTTAGATCAACAATATTCCAATCCACACAATAAGTATTATCTAAAATAATTAAAACATAAAATAAACTATCCAGTGCAGTTCATGAATTATATACAGCTTGATATTACCACAAACATTATTTGTATATTTTAAAGCAAAGTTTGAAGAATAATTATTCTAAGCAATAGTTAATATGTATAATTAAGATAAGTGTAATAGGAGTGATAGAAAAAAAGTTACTTAATCAAAAATGTTTATGAAAACAATCAAATTAGTTATATATTTAACCATCAATAAAAAAAAGGATAAATTGTAGTAGTTAGATAACTGATATTGTTCACTATTGATTAACTATATTAGTTGATAGTTATCAATATCAATTATAAAATGTTACTATATATATAAAATAAAAATATTAGAAAAGCAACCTCTTCGTGCTTAGAAGAATTAAAGTGTTCAACCATTATTTTAAACACTTAGTTATTAGAATTAATAATAAGAATACAATGAATCGAAAAACAAAATAAACATCCCAAATTATTTTTTGAAGTTATAAACTTAATAAAATGTACTCTATATGTTTATATAAAATAAAATAACTAACCAGTAGAAACAATTGGTATTATCATGTATGAATTATTTTCATTATTATAATTTCTAACAATGAAGTCTTTCACATTCAATACATCCAAAAATAATTTGTTATGAAATTGTTCTAATCTTTTATGATTTTTACAATTGAGATAAATTGCATCAACATTTTCTTTTATTTGGATATTTACTTCACCAAAATTTAAAAAAATTGGAAAGTTTGACACCTATATAAATAATTAATATTATTAAGCATTTGTTGAAATAATAACTACATACTCAATATGAAAAAATAAATGTTATAACTATACACACACACACAAATATATACATTTATAAGTATATTAAAATATATCAAGCTAAAAAATTTAGCTGGATTTCCTGTTTTTTTTTTTATTTTTATTTTTTTTTTTATGAATAAGTTGTATTATATACAATAATTTTATAATTAGGCGACAAAATTACAGTATCAATACAATTTGACAACTGGGTACATCAGAAAAAAATTATACATGGTAAAATATATTTTTATGTTTAATAATTAAAATAATAATTATTTATATATTTAGAAATATATTAATTAAGGCAGCAGTTAAATTAAATTGATTAATGAGTAAAATTGGTACAAAATTGTTATATGAGATGCAACTAACCTACTATAATATTATAAATTCTAATAAATATTTTTTTGGGGGATGCATGTAACATACAGCCAAAATTTAAATAAAAACATGATTTTATTATTATTATAAAATACCAATATTTAAATTTTTTTGTTATTTGTAGTTATAACACATGAATTAACTTAATGACTTACAGGTGGTATTTTTTTTGATGTTAGAATTCCAAATTCTTTATTTGATCTTAGTAACTTATCAAATGTTCCATAGTTAGAATCTTTCAATTGGCTGTACATTGGAACACAATGAATGACATGTAAATATGATGGCTTATTTACTTGTGGATATACTCCGTGTAAGTATGATGGACTCTAAGTTATAATTATCATAAAATTATATTTACGAATAGTAATTGGTACAACTGAAATATACTAACTTCAATATGAACCATCCTTTTCATTTTATTAGTTCCTGGTTTTAAATTATATTTAGATGCTTCCATATCTTCCTCGACCCAATGTGGAAACCATTTTAAATTATTTATTAAATATTGATTTGCAATATTAACAGGTAATAAATTTTCATCTAATGCTTTAGCTTTATATAACTCAATACATGCATTAAATGCTGCAGATTTTTTAGCATTTTTCTTAGTTTTACAAAATATTCCCTTCAAAAAAAGTTAATATTAATTATGATTTTGGTTACATTTTTTTTTTATTTAATGAAATAATATTACATCAATAGGAGTCTTAATGGCACTGTTAATTGGCAATTTAAGTTTATATTTTTTAAATTCATTAGAGTTTTCAGCTATGTACCAATCTGGTCCTAAATTTGAGAAACGATCTTGTGGTAAAGAGTAACAATATCTATAAATAACAATTAATGTGTATTTTATATCAAATAGTTTTTTGAAACTAAATACCTGTTAACAATACCGATAGCCATGTCATGAGTTAATATTGCATTTTTTGTTTTAAAAACTTGTTCTAAATTTTCTTCATTATTATCATCATCAATATCATTATGTACTAAAATCTACAAAAAAAAATTATACTGTAAATAAAGTATATCATTTTTTTTAATTATTAGTTTACGAAAGAGAATAAATAACACATACTTTATCAATTTCTTTTTCCATATTATCATAAACATTTTTGATTTTATTAAAGTCTTCTTTTTTTGGCACCATCACTATAAATTTGCTGTCGCTACTACGTGCTCTACCTTTCGACTGAACATAAGAAGGAAAATTTTTAGGAGTATCATATCTTATAACATAATTGCAAGTTTGAATATCAACACCTTCCTCTAATACCTCTGATGTTATTAAAACATTTATCAAATTATCATTAAACCTAAAATAAATTTAAAATTTAAATAGGATTATATTATTACATGATTTAAATGCATTATATAAAATATAATACTTTTTGATAATATCATTATTTTGTAATTTTTTGTACATCATTTCTTTAGAATCATTTTTAAATATTCCTTTTGCCCCTACAATAAATTCACACACAATATTTGTTTGTTTATGGGCATGAATGTAATCCTGATATAAAATAGTAAAAATTTTGATTTTAAAGTACATTAAAAAAATAAATAAAAATAATAAAAAAATATTTCATACATACCATAATATAATGATAAATGACTTTAGCAGTTGTTCGACGGTCAACAAATATTAAACAAACATCGGAGCGTTTTATTGTCGATAAGAGTTGCATTAATGATTTTAATTTTGATGAAGCATTGTTCAATAAAGATAAAGGACTTTCTACACATTTTGAATTTTTTATCATATAATCGTAAAGTATCTTTCGAATTATAGTCATTTCTGACAATACCAACGTCATAATCATATATTTATCTATATCACAACACAGCTTTTTTTTCTTTTCAATATCAATGATATAATGCCATGTTACTAAATATGCAACATACACACCACTGTCACCAAGATTAACCTAAAATGAGAAAATATAAATATTTAAATATAATTTTTTTAAATATAATTATTTAATTTACCTCTAGGTCTAAAAAATAATTAGTCAAAGATTTTATAGGTGATTTTTGGAATTCCAAATAATAGGTATCTTGATTTTCTACGATAAATTCATTCTTAGTAGATAACTGCATTTTTTTTAACTGATTATTAAATATTTTAATTCGTCTAATAATAGCTTTCAGGTCTTCATCTAGAATAAACTCATTATATAAAAGAATAGATTCTTCAGGACGTGCTGAAAAACTAATATTATTGATATTATTAAATAATTACTAAATTTATAACTTTTCACTTTTTTTCTTACATTTCAACAGCTTCGTCATATTTGGTCTTAATTGTAGCCTTAAAAGTTTGTTGCAATCTGGTTAATTCTTCTTTAACATTTTTACTATTTGAATTGACTAAAGTGGCAGTAAGTCCAAGAATATGAGGACACTCACCATCATTAAAAGGAGTATCATGAACAACTTGCATTATCTAATTTATATAATAAAAACCAAGCTAATTTTATGTTTATCATAAACAGACTATTGATGAAACTAAAAATTTAGCAACTACTGACATAACATACTATGTAATAATACCATTATCTTGAACATTTATTATAATCTAGGTCTTAAAGTATATTAGTATTTAACCTAGTTAATAATAAATAATAAATACAGTTTGTGTTCAACTGCCGACCGTGCAACATGTGTGCTTATCGTATTATACGTTTTATAGCTTTCCGATAGCACAGTAATCACTTCGTCATCCGGAAAGGTAATATGATTTAATTAACATAACGCCCGACCGCTATGAACAGAAACCCTACGGGCAATTTGCCCAAAAATACCAAAAACCCCTCAATTCCAACCTACTCTCCACTTAAAACCAAAAGTGGTTCATCATCAACTCAGACTTCAACTACATCGTATAAATCACCATACGGAGCTGCGCCGACTCTCAAATCGACCAAAACCGTAGTAGCGCAAAGCACCGACCGCAATACCGGCGGCCCCTCCTCGCCAACGAGTAACCATGACTCACGCATCGCAATCAAGACTCCTCTACCACTTCCCACCCAAACCGCTCTGTCCAGCGATAACACGCTCGCTATAGACACTATCACTTTCCACACAAATATAAATTCATCCACTAATGACCAGCCGATAAACTCTTCATCGAATATCACTAACAATAATAATATAAACTATTCATCTGCTGTCGCCATGGAAAAGACCCCTAGCCGTGAACAAGCCTTATTCAACTCAATCGACGGCATACCACAAAAAGAGTATATTTTAGCTGTAGGAAAAATTGTATCTCCAAAAAACATATCGTTCATTTCCAGAATCTCGAACAACCGTTTTTGCATCTTTCTTTCCAGTAAACAAATTCTCGATAATTTAATGCAAACAACCCAATCAATTAATATCAATGAACAAACTATACCAATACGCAGATTACTAAACCCGGCTAAACGATACATAATATCAAATGTATGTCCATCTATACCCAATCATGCAATTCTAGACGCCCTAAAAAATATTAATATAATACCCATATCACAAATCAATCATCTCAAAGCGGGAATCAATATAGAAGGCTACGAACACATGATGAGTTTCCGAAGACAAATGTTCATAAAACATGAAGACATTCCTAAACTTCCAAACTCGTTATTAATCACTCTAAATGAATCACAATTCAGAATCTTTTTCACCGATGATAAAATAACTTGTTTCTTTTGCAAAACCACTGGACACACTACAAACAATTGTAAAAATAATATTGAAGATAAACCTCTTCCTAGCACAAAAAAATCAAACATTCCCGATGACACCACTGTTGACCCTAATGATTTAATTGAAAATATACTCCCTACCACAAGCTCATTGTTTGATCCACCATTTGTTCAAACTAAAACTAATTTGACTGATACAACTGATGAACCCAAATTTTTTTCTCCAACCCAAAATCATTTCGATGATATACAGTCCCACACAATAAATGAAACCCACAAGAGACTGTTGTCTGACTCGTCGTCCTCTAAACCTCCTGACTCCCCAAATATTGTATTGTCATCGACCACTACCACAAAAAACGAAAAAACTACCAAGAAACCCAAAATACAATCTCGATCAAATTCATCAATCAATCTTGACACAAATTTAGACGAAAAACTAAAACCAATCATTGAATACTTCACCACTAATGATCCATCACCAATCACATATATCCAATTCAAATACATCTTTGATAACTTCAACAATAAAGCAATGAATATCCACACACTCCTAGAAAATGTAAACGCTAATATTTCAATGTTAATGGAAATAATAGATCAAATTCGTCCAAACATAAGTGACAAATCACTTAAATCAAGACTAACGAAGCTTTCAAATCTACTTTTCCAATCCCAACCTCTTCAAAAAAGTCCAACCCTAATCTAACCACACCTATATAAATCAATACAACACAAAAACTCAATTTTCTGACCATGGACTCTATTATTCAATGGAATATAAACGGCCTTCACAAACACAATACCGACATCCACCGATCAAAAGTTCTCATCCAACCAATCGCCTTCTGTTTCCAAGAAACTAATTTAAGACCCAACACTATTTTTCCCATAAAAGGATATAACGGTTATTTCAAAAATCGTCAAACATTCCTCCGTGCAAGCGGCGGAGTCGCTATTTTCGTCAATAACATCATTGAAAGCACCGAAATCCATGTCCAATCTCCACTAGAAGTCGTTGCTGTCTCTATACGTCTCAAAAATCCCCTATGCATTTGTAACATTTACTTACCGGATAGTACAGATCTATCACTCAACGACCTCAATGATATAATTAAACAATTACCCAAACCTTTTCTTTTTCTCGGCGATTTTAACTGCCGAAACCAAATCTGGGGATCCAATCACACCGATTCCAGAGGTAAAACGTTCGAAAAATTCCTAGAAAATGATCAAATAACACTACTTTACTCCGGGGAATACACACGCCACAATGCAGCTCACAACTCTTTTTCGGCCATTGACCTTACAATATCTAATAGTGCTTTCGCTCCCAAAACCGAATGGAAAGTCCTAACAGAATACAGTACCAGCGACCATTGGCCAATAGCCATAAAAATTCTTAATGAATTACCCAAAATACACCAACTCCCAAGATGGCGCCTCAAAAACCCAAATTGGAATCTATACAGTGATATTATAACTCAAAATCTTTATGACAAGCCATTTAATCTTGAATCAGCAACGAACCAAATTCAAATCAACCTAATTATTGACCATTTTTGCAACATTATACTAGAAGCCGCTAACAAGACCATTGGCAGAACTAACACACAATTAAAAAGAAAATCCGTTCCCTGGTGGAATAAAGATTGCAATGATGCAATCAAGACATATAAAAAAGCATTAAACCGATTCAAAAAAACCAAACTAGCTAACGACTATATAAACTTAAAAAAAGCGCGTGCTCAAGCAAGATTCATTACAAAAAAAAGCAAAACAGAATCGTGGCAAAAATACAAGAGTTCAATAAACTCTAACACATCTCCAACAGAAATGTGGAATAAAATTAAATCGATAAAGGGCATAAATCACCAACCACTACCACCTAACTTACATTTTAATGGTGATACTCTCTCATTACCTTCAGATATAGTCGAAGCATTTGCACAACAGTTCAAAAAAAATAGCGACTGCTCAAATTATGACCCAGATTTTATTAAATTCAAAAATACCGTTGAAGATAACCTCAAAAAGGAACTAGAAATCAATTTCCACGAAGATGATAACCACCTTAATATGCCCTTTAGTCGAAATGAACTCTATTCTGCCTTATCTGGATGTAAAAGCAAAAGCCCCGGTCCTGACGGGATTCCTTTTTCATTTATCCAAAACCTACCCACAATAGGTCATGATATTCTCCTCCAAATATTCAATATTATTTGGAACAGAGGTATATACCCTGATCAATGGCACAATGCGATTATAATACCGATCCCTAAACCCAATAAGAACAAATTTGATATTATCAATTATAGACCTATCTCACTTATTAATACAATAGCAAAAACCATGGAAAAAATGGTCAATAAACGACTAATTTGGCACTTAGAAACATCCAACCTAATAATTAAGGAACAATGCGGCTTTCGCAAAAACCACTCTACCATTGACATACTCGCCACCCTCCACACGGATATCTGCAATGCAAAAAATAAAAAACATCACCTCATACTAATATCTTTAGATTTAGAAAAAGCATATGACATGGTATGGAGGAATAGAGTCCTCGAAATCATACAAAACAGTGGCATAAACGGCAAAATGTTTCTATTCTTACAAAATTTCCTAAAAAATCGCAAAATTCAAGTCAGAGCCCTATCAGAACTATCAAAAATCAACCAAACAGAAAATGGACTACCCCAAGGGTCTGTCATCAGCGTTACAATGTTTTTATTGGCCATCAATGACATTTTCAAAAACATACCGAAACCCACAAAACATCTACTATTCGCCGATGACTGTCACATCTACTGCAGCGGACAAAACACCAAAACAACTGTGGATATATTACAAGACGCACTAAATATACTCCAAGATTGGTCCCACAAAACTGGTTTTAAATTCTCTGCTGGTAAAAGCCAATGTATTACCTTCCATACTAACCCTAGAGCTAACATACAATTTCACCTTAAAAACTCCCCAATACCCATTTGTGAAAATCTCCGCGTACTTGGAATGATACTCGACAACAAACTAAGATGGTGCTCACACATAAAAAAGCTCAAAAGTACATGCAAAGTCCGAATGAACATAATAAAAACACTTTCCCACCATACATGGGGCGCCAAAACGAAATCACTTATCTCAGTCTATAAATCACTTATATTATCACAAATACAGTATGGCGCTCAAATTTATATTACAGCCAAAGAAAAGCTATTAAAAACATTGGATCCAATCCACAATGAGGGTATTCGTCTATCAACAGGAGTATTCAGAACCAGCCCCATTGACAGCATTCTATGCTACGCTGGAGAACTGCCACTCAATCTACTTAGGGAAAAAGAACTCTTAAATTATGGTATAAAAAGAAAAAGCACTCCAAACCACATGGGATACAATAACCTTTTTAATGACAAAACCACAAATTTATTGTTTCCGATAAAAAACCCCGAATTATCCATACATGACAACTTCTTTCAACTAATCAATAATCTCACCATACACACATCCGTCAAAAACAAAATCACATACCCAAACCATCCCACTTGGCTTTGGAAAATCAATGTCAATACTGAGCTTCTACAACTAAACAAACACAATAGAAATCCCAATATTATCACCACGCAATTTTATGAAATTATCCAAGACAAATATTCACACTTCGAAAAAATATACACTGATGCTTCTAAATCCACTCAAGGTGTTGGATTTTCAATAATTCAAAAAAATATCACACTCCTTCACAAGCTCCCTCCGGAAACTTGTATATTCTCAGCTGAATCGCAAGCCATTTATGAAACTATCATATTAGCTAATACTATCAACTCAAACCACATTCTAATTTTAAGTGATTCACTCAGTGCTTTACTAGCTCTGCAAAACCCACTACCCTCAAACGAAATTACCCAAAATATCCAAATAATATTCAAATCGACCACCAAAAACATCGAATTTATGTGGGTACCATCACACATTGGTATTACTGGAAATGAAATGGCTGACAAGGCACAGCTGACCTTGCAACCAAAATCATCCTCCACCCAACAATTTCCGACCTACCGACTAATGACATTAAATCATCCATCAAACGTAAAATATATGCTAGTTGGCAAAATCATTGGGATGCTATTCCTCCTACCAACAAGCTTAAATCAGTCAAGAAAGACACAAAAAAGTGGAACTCACCGTACTACCTCAACAGACGCCAGGAAGTTGCCATCACAAGATGCAGAATCGGACATTCCTTCACAACTCACTCTTTTCTCATCAACAAAAAACCACCTCCTACCTGCGATGAATGCCACGCCGACCTCTCAATCCAACATATCATCCAAGATTGCTCAAAGTACAGGGACGCAAGAAACAATCTAGCTATACCACCTAGTATGGATGAAGCACTAAACGAAAATAATATTATTAAAATTATCTCTTTCTAAACCCAAATCCACCTCATAAACAAACTTTAACAATGTAAAAATCCTTTCCGTAGTCATTAAGTCATAATATATTTTATCTTGTACTCTTAATCTAAGCTAGGCTAATGACCTGTGTTGTCGAAGCCTTATTTTCTAATAAAAAAAAAAAAAAAAAAAAAATAATAAATAATAAACCCGCGAAGAAGTTTGTTGTGATCAAATCAGTATGATTTTGTTATCAAATATAATATACAAATTATGAATAATTTTAAACTATTGCCAGCAATAAAAGATATAAACGAAAACTTTTCAGGGTAGGAAGATATAAAAGAACATTCCAAATAATTGTATTTCTATTTAAAAACTAAGAAAAATACACAGAAAACATGACCATAATGAATCACACTATTATTCCTATATTTAGCATTTGGTTGTAATTTATTTACAGTTTTTTTTTTTTTTATAATTCTTAAAATGCCAGGACAGTAGATGCTTTATCTGTTAGAAAATATGTTAAACAATATTTTATTTTATTTTAGAACTTTCAGTATATTACTATTAAAGTTCGACAATTGCAATATACAATTTATAATAGATTTAAGTGAGCATATTCATATATATATACGCACACACAATTTGGTTAATGTAGATAATGATAAAACACAATCCAATTAAAAATTAAAAGAACAAATAATTCCAAACAGATATAATATTAATAATTTAATAATTTATTATGTTAGGTAAACATAGTACAATAGTTATGGGTAGTTAAATATACAAAAGGTACATATGAAGAACAATAAACGTGTTGTACGATTCAGCGAAGACGTATTTAAGGAGATAACGTATTTTTGGAAAGCAATGTGTTTAAGAAAGTTGATAAAATTGAAAATAGGGTAAAGGGGCACACACACGATCAGTTTAAGGCCCTCCGCACACTACGCGATATGCACGCGACGCAATTTTTGCCACGCGCGATATCCTAGCAAAGTGAATGAAGATCTACTAACTACGCAATTTGATAACGACGCGACTGCGAAGCGAGCGACAGACGCGCGACCGACAGTGCTAGTCGCCTGGCTATCGTATCGCGTGAATTGCATACGATATTACAATATTTTATTTTATTATTTAATATTTTATTTTGATTTGTATCATCAAACATATATACAATCGCGTCGCGTGTATATCGCGTAGTGTGCGGAGGGCCTAACTGTGCAGTTTATCTGTGAAATTAACTGAGTAAAAATTGTACCATTTTCTGAACTGAAAGTGTGTAGGATACATCAGTTTTTCCATCAGTTATGATCACAGCTCTTTCAGTTTTTTCGTGCAGTGTAGTCACAGTCTACTGTATGTGTATGCAGATGACAATGGGTGACCAAAAAAAAAAAAAAAAAACTGGTCATCAATAAAATGCAAAAGTTGTTCTTTTTTTTTGCCATGGCGACGCCAACAGTTGAGTAGTAGAATAATTACAAATATAATAAATAATAAACAATAAATAAATAATACAAAATAAAACTTGGCCGATGTTCGTTGTTAGAAACTTCAAACAACTAGAGAAGACTATAAGATTAACTGATCAAACTGCGCCGTTAATCGGTGCAAAGTAGAGTATCTCGCGCAAGTTAGCCCCCCGACTTGGTCCTATCGAATCCGGACCACTGCCAATATTTAGCAACTTTTTAGCAACTAATTGCAACCGACATAAAAAAATTTGCAACCTACTGCGTCGGGGAGAAAAATTGTTTTTTAGATTCGGGGGGCTAACTTCACGTAGCCCCCCCCCCCGACTTAGTCCTATCGAATCCGGACCACTGCCAATATTTAGCAACTTTTTAGCAACTAATTGCAACCGACATAAAAAAATTTGCAACCTACTGCGTCGGTGAGAAAAATTGTTTTTTTTTAGATTCGGGGGGGGGGGGGGGGGCTAACTTTACGCAGCCTCCCGATTTCATGATACAAACCTCATACTGGTGGTATTTTATTATGGGAAAATGAGCGTCGAAAATGTTTTGTGCATATTTTAAGTTTGAAACTTTAGTTATTAGGTCTTTATCTAAGATTTAAAATCGTTTAATTAATAAAATCGCTTTGATTTAATGTAGAAATGTAGAATATATATACATTTATAATTATGAAGTTAAACATATACATGTGAAAAACAGATTTTTGTTTTTCAATAGTAATTATATAATAAGAATAATGATCATTAATAAAACAATAATTAATAATACAATATATATTCTGTGTAAAATAATTTAACTTTATATTGTATAAAAGAATACAGATGCTAAGTAAAGATTTTAGAACATAATTATTGCTATTTAGATTTCCGAGCATAATTATATTCCTATTACCAATGATTATAAATACTAATATTTACTAGTATTTATAGTAGCCAGTGTCGATCTGGCCCACCCGATTACCTGGCAATCACCGGGGAGCCCAGAACTTTATATGTATCATATTTATATTTAATTTTAATTCCTACGTAAAATTACATTTCTGTAAACATATTAAAATAGATTAAAAGATTGGTGCTTATTAAAATAGTATAGTAATTTTAAAGTATAAATGTATAAATACAATCGTGATTAATGGAAGTATTAAATAATCAATAAATACTGTTTATTACTTTGTCGTCTGTAGTCTAGCTGGACGGACGGCTGCTTTTTAGTTTTTACTAGTACAATTATTTTTGTAGTTTTTAAATTATAATGTCATGTAAGGTAAGTTTTTTTTTGTACAATATCAATATTAAATACAATTTTGTTAGTACTATTGTATAGACCAGGGGTCACTAATTAATATTTTTCGAGGGCCACATAAGGAATTTAGAAAATTTTCGGGGGCCATCAAAATTCTAATTAGATATTTTTAATATATTACATTATGATGCAAAAGTTGAAAAGCTGGTAACGCTACTGAGTCTACCTATGTACTTTATTATCAGATTTTACTTATATTTCATTGTCTGCGGGCCGGATAAAATTGGTCAGAGGGCCGTATCCGGCCCGCGGGCCGCCATTTGGTGACCGCTGGTATAGACCATTAGAGGAAATAATAATCTCTTTTCTACTACCTATATCACCAACTTGATTGGTTTCACGAGTAAAATATATGCGTATATGTCCCCACACAGATTTATTCTTTAGTGGAATTAAAACATTCACAATTTGCTACTTTAATACATTTTATTGGAATTGATCCGTTATTAGTTCATTATTAGAGTCAATTTCAGATAATTATATATAAAGATATAAACAAAAAAATATAGTAAACTTTCAATAGACGCTACTGGAGGTGTTAAAAAAATCAAGCGTACATCAATGAATTTACTTTCAGCTCATATATTTTTATATGAGGCCGTGGTGAGTACTGATATGGCCAGCTGCCAGTTTGTCAAATGATTTCGGAAAAGCATGATACATTGACAATAGCTACATGGTTATTACAATGGTTACGGTGTGGAGTTAAAGTTCCTCACCAAGTCATATGCGATTATTCGACAGCTTTGTTAGGAGCAATAATAAGAGCTTTTTGTGGGCTAAATACGCGTACTTATGTCAGTCAGTGTTTTGATTTGTTAGTTGATAAATGTGGAATACCACCGAATTGTTACGTCCGAATCGACGTTGCATATATGATGAAAATATTTTCTCATATACCTTCCTTAAAAGGCGTTCAAAACAGAAATTTGAAACATTTTTATGTACGTTGTCTACGAATTCTCTTAACATGTGCTGAATTTGATGACTTCACAACCACTCTGAAAGAAATTTTAACTGTTGTAATGAGTGAAACTGATGGGTGGGTTGAAAGCACAGTTAAAACTCCATCAGAATTAAGTCGTTTATCATTATTATCAAAAATAAAAGGTATTAATACAGATTTTCTCAACCATGAATATGGAATCATTAATGACGATATTAATATTATTTTTAAAGACGGTGAAGAAGAAGAAAATGGACCATATTTGAATGCTATTGAAGATTTCTTGAAAGATATTGAAGGGTTCGCGATAAAACAATCAAAACAATCAAAAGTAAAAGGGGATCTTATTTCGGCTTATATTATTCCTAGTTTATCTAAAGTTGTATTACGTTTATGCAAACATTTCCCATTATGGAGTAGTGTAATGACAAATATATTTCAGTCACCACATCCTATTGCGTCATCAGCATCGGTCGAGAGTGATTTTGGTGATTTAAAAAAACGTATTCTAAGATTTGAAGTTAAGCCTATGACAGCAGATAGATTTGTGGCCACGCATTTGAACGCACTTGATTCAAGTTCTAAATTATTTAGAAGCAAGCATCAAAAATTTAATGAAAATTCCGTATCGGCTTCGCTTGATTTCAATGTACCAACAACAAATATCGTTGAAGAAGTAAATTTAAAAAAATATTATAGTGAAAATGAAAGTAGTCCGGCCAGTTCACATGGTTCAGAACAAAATTCACTAGAATTGAATATATCTGAATCGCCAGATGACATTTAGAATTTATCAAATAAATTAGAATATGATATTCAAAGTACTTCTTCATCTATTGATACTCTTGATGCGTTTGAAAATTGGAAAGGACACGGTAAATCTGATGTTCCTAAATTAATTATAAAAAACAAAGACGTACCGAAAAAAAGGTTAACAACAACATGGACCCAACTCCGGAAATAGATAGGTTAATAGAAAAAAAAATACCAGATCAAAATTAAATTCTTAATCTATAATACATGTCCGTTTGATTCTGTAGCAGTTATTATAGCAATGGCCTACACAGACATTCGTTCATACAAAATGTTTATTGATTCAAATGAAAATAAAATGCTGTTATTTTGTAAATCATTAACTTTAAATGGGCCTAACCGACAAATATATATAGATCGCTTAGAAATATTAAAACCTGTTTCCAGGAAACGGAAAACTTAACAAGTATAAAAGTTATCAATGCAGAATGCAATGTATCATTTATTGTTACGAAGTTATTACAAAATGCCCCATCTGCAATAGAAAAAATTAGCTGTTCAAACATAAACTGTACTAATACTTCTAAACAAATTTCAAGTCCATCGATAATTTTGCGTTTTAAAAGTAATGGTTTCAATAGCATTCAAGAGCAGTTGAAAAAATATGTAGCTACTAGAAAATTTTAACTGTGATAAATGCACTGGTAATATTTATTCAAATAGGATATTAATGCAGCATTTATTTATAGAAACTGATATATATGCTAGTAATAATTTATTTTATTTAGAAGAATTTCCTACAAAATTAAACATAAATTACAAAGAGTTAGTAAATTTTATTTTAATCGAAAAAATTAAAGTGAAAATTAGGAAAAAAAACCTAAAATTGAAAAACTATATTTTTCAGGTATATACTTTATGGTATAGTGGCATACTATTCAAATCATTATGTGGTTCATTTAAGACGGTCTGAAAATAAATGGGAAACTCATAATGATTTGGTAAAAATGATAAAAACTAATACTCAAAGTAAGGTAAACAAAGTAAACCCTCATATTCTTGTCTACGTCAAAGTAAATTATGATTAATAATAATAAAAATATACTATAGGTATAAAGTTAAATTATTTTACGATGTACTACTAAATTTTATTATCATTTGTTATATAATTAATATTGTAAAATGAAAGACTATTTTTCACAAATGTATATAATTTATATATAAATTCTACATTATATCAGTGATTTTATTAAACAAATTAAATAAAAATAAAGACCTAATAACTTAAGTTTTCAATTTGAAATATGCACATAACTTAATAATTTTGCACTTTTTTTTCAGAAGTACATTTTTAGAAATTAATTAAATAGAATGAAGAAAATTAGTATTGGTTTAACTAAGATACCTTTAGATACCCAGATATTTTTTTCTTATCATTAATTCTTTACAAGTAGTAAAACTTTATAAAGGTTTATCTGAATAAATCTAAAAATCTGAAATAATTTTTAAATTTTAGCACTTGAACGAAGTTTGTAGAATAAAGTAGAGAGCTGAGTGTAGTCGTCATATCCAAACGTTTTTCCTCATTTTCCCATAATAAAATACCACCAGTATGAGGTTTGTATCATGAAATCGGGAGGCTGCGTAAAGTTAGCCCCCTCCCCCGAATCTAAAAAAAACAATTTTTCGCCACGACGCAGTAAGTTGCAATTTTTTTATGTTGGTTGCCAACCGGATGGGCCTCGCTCTGCTGTACACTTGGGGGTGAAGTGCGACTCTTCATAGGATAGGTCATTATAATGGATTTATTAAATTTGAATTCAATGATAGGTATCATTGTATACGAAAAACGATTCTGAACGGAGATGATATGTTTGTCTAGAATATAATACTTGTTATTTATAAATATTGTAATAAGTATATTTTATTTTGAAACGAAAAATTTAGAAAAATTGTCTATAAATAAGTCAAAATGTGTCAAAATACTTTGAAAACTTAACCATGTATAGAAAACGTCAATATAAAGATTTGGTGAAAATTTCAAGTTGTTGCGGTTTTTCGTTTTTGAGTTAGAGCATTTAAAAAAAAACCGATATCTATGTCAGTCTAGAATATTATACATTATATTATATTTTACATGTAATTTTATGTCAATATTCGCTGTTCAAATGCTTAAAAAAAAAATTGTGCCTATGGATTTTAATAATTTTTGAATGACAATAAGAACTACTTCTGTGGAATCTTCTATTAAATTTTCAAGTATTTTAAATGATTATAAAAATAAAATGTAAAAAAATCGAATATTTTAAATGCCTATAAGTGGCTTAAAAATCAATATTATATTTTGAAAAAAATATGTCATAAAGGAAATACCAATCTTAACAGCTGGTAGAAATTTCAAAAATCTGCGACTTACACTTTTTAAATTATAACAAATATTAAAAATCGTTTGAGAATAAATCGTTATTTTATGCAATTTCGTAAATATTTAAATTTCAAACAGTCATAAAATTTTTTCCTCTAAGTACGGTATAAATTTTTTTAAAGATTTTTGAAGAGTAGCTTATAGATAACCTAGTGTTAAAATTTTGAACCTTAAGAATGAACAGAAAAATTTTTATGAATTTTTATCTACAAAATAACTTGCAAATTTTCGCAATTTTTACATATTTCGTATAAATTGGAACTTTGGAAATTGGAAATTGAATCAGTTAATGAACAACTTATGAGAAACCTTGTATTAAATTTTCAAGATTTTCTGGCCGGCAAAAAAAATTTTATCGTTATTTTAAAAAAAAAAAAAATTAAAAAAATTGAAAATTTCAATTGTCTATAAATAGCTCATTAAAAGTCAAAATACTTTGAAAATTTAACGGTGTATAGAGAACGCTAAACATTTAGTGAAAATTTCAAGTATTTACATCGATTAGTTTTTGAGTTATAGCAAAATAAAAAATTTGATTTTGTCGAAAACTGGTTTTGCGTAAAAACTCCCGTTTTTCCCTTATTTTTATAGGGTTTTTCCCGTCGCATTTAAAAAATATTGAAAATTTTTTACTTTTGACCCCCCAAAGTACCAACTACATTCACTTTCCTTTCAGAAAAGTTGCTACAAAAGCAAATCGAAGCATTTTTACTGCCAAAAAAGGTGTCGTCAGACACAAATTAAAAAAAAAAAATAAAAAAAAACACACATCATTGTAAAACCAATAGATTCCATCACTCCGTTCAGAATCTAATACATAGTTTGTTTCATGTTTTTTCGTATTTTTATGATGCAGTTGTTACATAAACGGATTCGGCGCAGAACGTTCCGTCAGAGGCGTATTCAGCTCTTTTTCCAGGGGGGGGGGGGGTGAAATTTGAACTCAAATCATAGGTTCTTATAAAAAAATTTGTACATAAACGACAGTGTACAGATTATAAATAAATTGGCGGATCAAAATTTTTTGATCGTTTCGCTAACTTCTAATTTTTACCCACTTTCATAACCCATAACATTAATTATTGTAAATACATTCAACAATGTCCAGGGGGAGGGGCGATCGTCCCTATCACCCCCCCCCCCTTTTATACGCCCCTGCGTCCCGTGCAGTGTCGTAGAAGTTTTCGGGTTACGTGTTCGAAAATGATATGTTCGAATAAAATGTGTTCGAAAAAGCATATGTTCGGATGAATTTTTGTTCGAATGAATTTTTGTTCGAAAACTTTGTATTTATAACCAGGAAAAGACGGTTATTTAAGACAATTTAACAATTAACATTATGGCGCGTTTTCCTAGTCGATATCGTCTCATAAAAATAACATTGAGTTTTTAAGAGGCATTGCCTACAATTTAAACTTTAACTTGAATATACTCATATATACATTTATTTATTTTACTTGACGATGTACCTATACATTTAATAATTTTTTTCACTATATAAATAATTAATAAATAAATAATATTTTAATATAATATGATTGTTTTTAAGAATGAGTTTAACTATTCGAACAAAAATTCATCCGAACATATGCTTTTTCGAACACATAACCCCTCGTCGTTGTAGAAACCGTGGTGCGGGCGGTTCATTGCACCGGGGCTCCACGTTTCAGTTTCTAATATGGGGCCCATGCTTAAAATCAATAAAAAAGATTACATACCGTTGACTGATTTGTATTGGTTTTTTTTTTTTTATAATTGTTTAAATTAAATATTAACGGAAAATAATGGGCCATAAGCGCACATAAGGGGTGCTTAGCACAATAGCACCCCCAGTTCCCATATAATAATATAATGATACTATTAAGAGGGTGTGGCCTAAGTTCCCCGCAGATCTGTGTACCATCAATTATTCCAGCACCCCCTACATTCACAACCGATGTGTGCTAATATAAAGGGCCCATAGATTACATTTGCACCGGGGCCCATCTAGTTGTAGCTACGGCACTGGTCCGGTGTTCAACTCCGATCCGATCTCAATAATTTTTTGCATCAGATAGATAGAGATTATGATTTTATATTGTGGTTATTACTATAATAATGGAGCGAGTAGATGATTCGGAACCAACAGATATACATTTTTAATTTAATTAAATGTGATTTTACAAATACGTCAACTTAGAAGTCGCCAGATGTGGTTTGTGAAGATCACGCTCGACAGCCTCAAACGAAATCTTATGCTGAAGCAGTCAAAATCGAAAATGCTCCCTTTGAAGCCATCTCGACTATTCTTGCGCAATTTATATCTAATTTGAATTCCTTAATTAGCCCACTAATTTCCCTCCTTACCGAAGTCATTCATAAACGGTTCTCTCCTTAGCTTTAAGATTTCTAATTAAATATATCTAATACTTATCTCTCAATTACCTATATTATTAAATAATGCTTTTATAATTTTATCACATAACACCGTTGTTATGCAAACTAAGAACCTACTATTATTTTATATTGTTGTCATGTTATACGTATAATCTTAAACTACATATTATGTTATTTACTAACTCTCAGTATTTATTATTAGGTATGTCAATTTTATTTTATTTGGATTATGTTATTACTATCTACATACTTTATTATTATCTATATTATTCATATTTTATTTACATCATGTTTCCAATTCAATACCATATTTATATTTTATAATTGTCGAACTATAATAGTTTTTTGCTGGAAGTTCTAAATAATAGAAAAAAAAAAATGTGATTTACTCATCAACTTGGGGTGGTGCCTGTATAGCAAATCGGGGGATATTTTCGTTTTTAACTGTCCGAGCGAGTGACCCTTCCCGGTCTCGAGGTGCATTCAAAATTCTTTTTTTTTTATCCTGTGACCTTCTTGGGATGATGTAGTATAACAAATCGGGGATATTTTCGTTTTAAAACTGTTTTTAACAGATAATATGTACATGAAAAGTGCAAAAAATTTTGAGGTGCTACATGGAGGAAATTGAACCAGTTATCTAGCTTTACTTTGGTCGACGCTTTCCCACACTAACCACTATTGCAAATAAAATTATGGAAACCTATAATGATATTTAAAAAAAACCTAACTAAAACGCTTAACTTCGTAAGTCCATAACTTGAAAGTCCAAGCGTCAAATTCTGATTTCGCCAACGGTTTTTTTCGTTGAAGTTCAAAAAAAAAAAAAAAAAAATGACAAAAAAAAAAGGTGTCTGGTAAAGTAGAAATGTTCCAAAAATTTGAGCGGTTTTAATAATAGTATCAGTAATATAAAATGCCGAAAGTTCAGAGTGAAAGTGCCAAGTTACGTCAATTTGTTGAAGAATTTTCAAGTGACGTTTTTAAAACTGATGGTAAAATATTATATTGTATTATTGTTGATCAAACTGTACCCATAACAAAACATTTTCAGGTAGTACAGCATTTAAATACAAGCAAGCATAACAAAAATATTAATTTAAAAGCCAAATTTAAACAGTCATTCATTAAAAATACATTTGAAAGCCATAATAAACAAGCAAATTTTCCTCTAGATTTATGTCAAGCAATAGTTAGAATCTGATATATCTTTATGGAAGTTAAAACATCAATCATTCAAAATTTTTTTATAAAAATATACTGGTAAATGTATACTTGACCAGTCTATAATTCGCAAAAATTAAGTTTCTACAATTTTGAAAATATTATTTCTCGTATTCATTCAGATGATGGCCCAATTTAGGTTTCAATAGATGATACCACTGACGTTGACGGTCGATATAATTGTAACATCATAGTTGGTTGCCTCCACGAAGATAATTATTCAAAACCGTATCTATTAATGTGCAAAGAACTTAAAAAATGTAATTTCCAAACTATTGGTAAAATATTTAATAATGGGATGCACCTATTATGGCCATCAAGAGTGAAGTACAATAAAGTATTATTTTTTGTTTCTGATGTCGCGCCATAAACGGTTAAATCTGCAGATTTTTTTACTATGTTATTCCTCAATTTAATTTATTTAACATGTTTAACACATGAGATTAATAGAATTAGCGAATGTTTACGAAATGATATTCTACTGTTGATAAATTAATAATGACGGTTAAAAAAGTATTTTTAACAGCTCCCAACCGAATTATCAAACTACGTGAATTATTCCCGGATTTACCTTTACCACCACAACCAATTATCACTAGATGGGATACATGGTTAAATGCAGTAAAATACTATTCAAATAAATGAGAAATGATTTGGTGACACAAGTCTTGCTTTTCTTTAAGCTTGTATCTAATTTAGTAGAAAAGAAGGACAACAAATTCCGTTTGGTCGATTCCTATGTAGTGGCGTTGGACATGACAGATAGACCCATAAATCACACTAACATTTGGACATAATTAAATAATAATAGTAATTGCGTGTGAGGTGTAGCAAACATCCATGCATGATACAATATTAGGCCTCATTCTTAATTTCTATATTAAATATTTTGTTTGGCATTTGAATATATTTAAATTGTTGTTATGACATCATAAGAATCATACACGCTAATCAATATTTTCTTGAAAAAAATTATTTGTATTATAATGTCATAATAACCATCAAGAATACATTTTTTAAGAACAGTTACCCTCATCATTGAAGGAATAGTAAATGGGGAGAGAAACAACAAAGATCAACCATACATTCATATTTATAAACAAGTATAGATAAAAACAATTCTCATAAAGAATTTAATCAACTCACTTGTTTAAACGGATGAAGTAAAACAGCATGATGGCATTCATCAAAAATAATAAGATTTGCATCTTTTATATTCATAAAACCATGATGTAGATTGTTTAAGTAAATCTGAGCAGTCATAACCATTATCTAAAAAAAAAATTAAATGAGATTAATTTCAAATTTCAATGTACTTCTTTGTTTTGCATGGTCAAAAGAATTTCTATATTTATAAATAATATAATCTTGTTCAGAAGTACTCGGCTGAATATTTTTTAATACACAAATCGATTCTTAGAATTTGAACATTAGATAAAACTGAATTTCTTAAATTACATTAACTACATTATATTATACAGTGTGATCACGATAAGTGGAAACACTCAATAACTATGTATAGGCTTCATATATTTTAATTCTGATTTTTTGGCTAACTAATAAACATAATTATACACATTTTTATGTAATTAGACTATTTTTGTGACAGTTAATTTCGCACATGTGCACAATAACTTTTTTTTTTTAAATGGCATGATCTATTTTTGACTACAAATTATTTTTCTTTGTATTTTTTCATGAATTTTGGTAATTGAATTTCTTTTCTAAGTTGAAAAATCGCCGAGTTATAGCAATTATACCCCTGTAAATAACATAAATTCAAATTGCTACAACTCGGCGATTTTTTAACTTAGAAAAGAAATTCAACTACCAAAATTCATTAAAAAATACAAAGAAAAATAATTTGTAGTCAAAAATAGATCATGCCATTTAAAAAAAAAAAGTTATTGTGCACATGTGTGAAATTAACTGTCACAAAAATAGTCTAATTACATAAAAATGTGTATAATTATGTGTATTAGTTAGCCAAAAAATCAGAATTAAAATATATAAAGCCTATACATAGTTATTGAGTGTTTCCACTTATCGTGATCACACTGTATATGAATATATAGAATCAGATAGACAACTAAATATTAATTAATATCTTAGTTTAATCAAGTATTTGTACATAAAAAATTCTACCACAAATTTTAAGTTTTGTTTAGTTAAATAAGTTGATTAAATCTAGTAGAAAATGTATTAATAAAAATTGTTTAATAAATTATGGTACTTGCATGGCATTCATCCAAAATTTTATCCCATTGCTTTTTAGACCAAAAATCAACATTCATGTCACCACTGAATGTACCTATATTCCAAGGTAAGTGTTTTCTTAAGCTATTAGCTTGTTGACTAACAAGTGGTACTGATTGAACAATGAAAAATGTCCACTTCCTTCCTTCACCCAAAGGTCTATAAATTATTAAATAATAAAAAAAATAATGTAAATTTAAATACTTATAATAAGCATGGTTATCCTACTTATTATACCATTAAATAATAATCATATACATACTTATTCAAAGGTTCTCCCATATATTTGACAAGCATTGTTGCTATGTATGTTTTTCCACTTCCAGTTGGTAGGTACAAAATTGTATTTGATTTTTTAACATCTTCTAATAGTTCAAGTTGATAATCTCGAGGAACAAAATTTGCACATGCCTTAAATAAATTATTAAATAATTATAAAAATAAGTACAGTGATTAATTATATTATAAATGCAATAAATAGGTTTATTTTTACATCCATTCAAATCTTATATTAACATAAATCAATAAAAAACATTTTAATAAAAAAAAAAACTGTGGAAGTTATGACTTAATAATAACTAACATTACTATAGCCTTAAGTAGCAACTAGTAATTATTTCAACAAATTTTTTTTCTTTTAATATTTTATAATAGTTATAAAATTAAAGAAAGAAAAGTTTTGAGCATATTGTGTAACTTTATATGAAAAAAATAAATGAAATTGGTATGAGATACATTTTACAATTAAAAATTATTTCATATAGAATTTTTAAACTATTATCATACAAACTTTAGATATAGTTAAAGAAATATATTTGATACAAAGTCATGAATTGTAGTTAAACAGTAGAAAACAGTAGAATTTATTAAGTATTTTTTACCTCAAACTCTTCATCCATTTTTGAAATGTTCTGGTCAATTATCAGCTATATCTATAATACAAAATATAATTAAGCAAACAAATTTAAAGCATATTCAAAATATCTACTGTTATTTACTTTTTAAATATAGTTTTGTTTAAAGAAAATATATAAACTAAAAATTGTATTATTAATTAGGTAATTGGAAAAACTAATATGATATAATATGGTTAAAAACATAATATTATGCACTAGCGGCTCATGTTATGGTATATAGGAGCACATAAACCACCCAAAAATATTATGTAAAAAATTATTAGATTTCTTTAGTAATTTACAATTGATTAAGCATATTGTCTGTAATTAATAAAAACCTTTTTTTTTAAAAAAGTTTTTGTAGATTTTGGTGTTGAAAAGTGCATGTATCAATAGAGCATACATCTGTTGTGCTCCGGACGACCAAACAAGTATTAGGTACGTGTATAGACACAGATTAGTAATATATGGTCGTTTGAAGCACAATCAATGAGTGCACCTGATTAATTTTTATTGTTTCACATATCACCTCTGATAGTAAAAACAAGATTTTCTGTTTATGTTTTATACATAATACTCAATAAGTTATATTTATTTTACCCTAACGAAAAGCTTAGAAAAAGCTTAAGAAAACTAAATGTTGATAAGTATGTTATGTATACTTATACCTATACCAAAATTAAATTAATTAATTTTTTTACTCGCTTACATAGGTATCTTTTACAGTTTGTGCCCAACTTCATATGAACCTTACAAGCCACCACTAATACTGTTTAAAAATAAATACAAATAAGTGGGGTATTTGGTTAAAATGCTTTAAATTTTTTTATCTAAATCCATTAAAAATAAACCCAAGTCTATTGTTATGCTAACAAAAATAGTGGAATAAAAAGGAATTAGTAAAGTTATGAAGATTAAAAATTTTTATTTTTTATGGTGTTACGTAAAATTTATAAATAATTAAATTGTGATTTAAATTATACACAATATGATAATTGTTTAATTAAGAAATGATAGTATTAGAATAGCATATTTTAAAACTTTTAAATGTAATTTACCAAAGATACGAAGAATCCATATACTAACTACAACGTCAAAGTTGAAATGTTTTTCAGTGTACTATTTATTCAGGCAAATAAATAATAAAATGAACGATAATGAACTAATGTATCAATTTATTGCTGCATAAGTAATATATTATAAATGGTCAAAATGAAACAGCAAATACTGATTTTAGCTTTTGACGGTGATTTTTGTATGATGAACGTCACACATGGTCAACGGTCAACGATGGTTGGATACATAACATGAATATATCGTAAAATAAATTATTACGAATAACCCTTGGAGCAATTATTCTTTGGAAAACCACGTACCATCATCTATACAAGGAAGATAATATTTTAAACCATGATCGTGTTTAAAACCATTCTATCAGCATAATCACAATCCCCACATATTGATAACAAATAAGGAGTTCTAAGTACCAAATATTATGAGTTTTTCTTGCTTATTATAATCAATCGTTCTCAAAAATCGTTGTAATGGAAGAAATCCAAAGTACAGCAGGAGCTATTCCTGTTCGAAATGAAAAAGGTAATTGCTAATGATTTATGATTATGTAACATAAATTTTTCACTGTATCAAACTAAATTAAATTAATTATTTTAGGTGAAGTATCGATGCAAAAGGTGAAAGTTCACCGATATGTTCAAGGCAAACGTCCAGAATATGCTCCAGAATCAACGTCTGAAGAAGAATCAGATGATGATGATTTTTTGGATTCTCGTAAAGTGCCAGGCACTTCTCCTACAACCAATTTTGATTCAGAACAGATAATACATTTACCATCAGATGCTTTCAATGATGCACGCCTTAAACGTTTAGGTGGTCTAACTGCACGCCATGGAAATAAAGACAGACGTCCTTTACATGAACCACAAGTTATTAGAGATGATTCGTCAGATGATGAATCTGATGTAGAACGAAATCGAAGGAGTCGAAGACAATTATCTGGTGATGAAAGAGATAGTAATGAAGATGATGGAGAACTCAGTGACAGTGAAATAGAGAGAAGAAGACTACGTTTAAGACAAAAAGTTTTAAATCAAACTAAAGAAAAGGTTAGATTTAAATAAAAATCTAATAGATAATTAAATTTCATTAACATTATTTTGGGTACTAGGAAATGAATGAAGTACTTGAAAAAGAAGATGAAGGACATAGTTCAGATGATGATAACAGTGACGAATCATCAGAGTATGAAGACTATTCTGGTGAAATATTATATAAGTACTTTTTGTTTACAAATATAAATCTTAATCAATTTTTTTTAAATATATTAGCTTCTGATGAAGAAACAGGACCACGTCTTAAACCAATTTTTGTAAGAAAGAAAGAACGTGTAACTATACTAGAAAAAGAGAAAGAAGAAGTAAAACAAAAACAATTAGAATATGAACAAAAGAAATTGGCAGAAGAAAGACGAAGGGCTACTTTAAGAGTAAAATAACTACTTTTGAAAACTGACATAATATATATTATTTTTGGGATGACCAAGAATTATTAATATATTTGTATTTAAAAATAATATTTTTATAGATGGTTGAAGAGGAAATACGTAAAGAACAAGCTTTAGCTAAGTCAAACAGTGCACTTTCTGAACCATGTTTAAATGATGTAAATACTGATGATGAAAATGATGAAAATGAATATGAAGCATGGAAGTTAAGGGAGTTAAAACGCATTAAGAGAGACAGAGAAGAACATGAACAGTATATTTTTAAAATTTTTAGTCTTGAATTAGAAATATCATGCATATTTTAATAATATATAAATTTAATATCACTAAATGCATTAAATTTTGGTCATTTTTATTCTAGGCGAGAATTTGAGAAAGCAGAAATAGAACGAATTAGGAATTTAACTGAAGAAGAGAGAAGGTTAGAAATGAGACTTAATCCTAAACAAGTTACAAACAAAGCAGCTAAAGGAAAATATAAATTTATGCAAAAATATTACCACCGTGGAGTATTTTATTTGGTATGTATTGTTTACTAAACTAAACATACATTTTTAGAATATTTCATTTCTCATATGGGATATAAATCTATATTCTGATTTGGAATTATTTTTTAGGATGAAGAGCATGATATTTTCAAACGAGACTATTCATCAGCTACTCTTGAAGATCATTTTGATAAGACTATTTTACCCAAAGTTATGCAAGTGAGTCACAATATGACGGTTATTTATTAGATAATTTTTCTATTATTTTTTTCTAGGTTAAAAACTTTGGTCGTAGTGGACGTACAAAATATACGCATTTGGTTGATCAAGATACAACTAGTTTTGATTCACCCTGGGTGTCTGAAACTGTTCAAAATTTAAAATTTCATACTAATCAAGCTGCTGGAATCAAACAAGTATTTCAGAAGCCTACTTTAAAAAAGCAACGTACAAAATAAATCTACAATTTTCATTATACAAATTTTAGGTTAATAACTCTTAAACTTTAATAAAATAATATACATTAATGCACACTATTACGCATAAAATATTGAAATTTAAAATATTTTATTAATAAATATATTTATGTGTACATAAGTATGCATGTGTATGTTATTTAGAAAACAGTTAAATAAATTATAATTTTAATTTAATAAAAACAGTATTATATAATATATTATAAAAATTGCTTAACATTTCAGTAGTTGTTTTAAATTATTAGATAACTAAAATGATAAAAATAGGATTTTTTATTGAAATTATGTCAAGAATATTGAGAATTCTTTATCTCTGTTTAACTTTGAGAGAGTGAATTTTATTCAGTCTTCACTAATTAAAATGTCCTTAACACAAACGGTTATCAAAATGAAATTTTATCATACCAAGTTGATGGAGATATTGTATGTAACCAAAAACCTTGATGAACTATAAGAAGGTGAACAAAAACACAAAAAATTCTGGATTCATCCAATAAATAGAAATTGAGAATCAAGTCAATGCTTCTCAATATTTTTTAAGAATATTCATTTTACTCACGTTCAATTTTTATTTATTATTTTATATTGATTAACACTTTTAATGAGCTCAATGAAAAATTTTGTAATGTAATAAGTATCTTATTCAATTAAATTGGCTCTAACAATAGCTAATAAAAAAACAAAAAATAAATAATTATATAGTATATATCAGGGATGGGCAACTGGCGTCCTGTGCTACATTTTCAAATTATTTAATTACATTTTAATGTTCATCAGCAGGGCTCGGAACTTTATGCGCTAAAAAACCATGAAATATGTGCATACGTATGCACTAAAAAAAACCAAAATATGCGGTATAATATGCATTTATTATTTTATAAAATATGTATTTAAAAGCATAATTAATAATTATGGAAACAAAAATTTTTTTTATTTTATTTGTATTTTTCTTTTGATAATGAAGCTGTTCTATACTGGATCTATTCCCAGAGTCCTAAATTTAAAAAAAATAGAATTTATCAAATACAGCTAGTATTAAATCATGTTAGGTATTCATTGTTATATTTACCTGAATTACACTGAATGATAAGATGCTTTCTTATGTTTTCAAGTTTAAATGATCGTCTGTTGTGGCTCAGAAGGTTTTTGTAAACAGAAAATGATCTTTCAACATCCACTGACGTAATTGGTGCGTACTTGTAGAAAATAAGGTCATTTGTTGTCAGATCTTCGGGAAGACCATCCATGGTGGAGATAGATCCACTAAGTATTGACGAGATTTGTTTTAATGTTTTTAAACCGATATTTTTAGACAAAACATTTTCCATTTTTTCATAGACTTTTTTCCCTGGTTCACCTTGAACGGATTTTAATTGTGTTTGAACATTGTCCACAATACTTAACGATTCAGCCAAAGGCATGTTTTTTGTCTGCAGTTTCAGAATTGATTCAGAAAGAACTTTAAAATTTGAAGTAATATACACCAAATTATTTTGAACGTGTTCTTTTACCAGTTTTTTTTTTTAAACTTTAATACTTAAAGCATCATTGGAGTCCAACATATTAACAACATCACGAATTTTTTCGTAATATTTACAATAATAAAGTGCAGCATTGATCCAGGTACCCCATCGGGTTATAATTGGTTCTGGAGGTAAAGGGATATCCGGTGCGTAATTTTTTAAAATTTGTATGCGTGATGGTGCTTTTTTAAATATTTTTTTTACATTAGCTACAATATTATCAACAGTACCAAATTGATTTCGTACTTCCTCCGAAACTCTATGGAGGCCATGAGCAGTACAAGTCACATGTACCATTTTAGAGTAGAGTGCATTCAGAGATTTTCCACACTTTACCATATACGGCGCAGCGTCAGACAAAAATAATAAAACGTCGTCGTGTCTTATCCCATCAGGCCATAAAATGCTTAAAGATTTGTCAAAAAGTTTAAAAACTGTAGAGTGATTGGTCTTTTCCAGTGCTTCAGTATTCAGTAAAAAAAATTGGACCAGCAGTATCCTCTTCTAAAGTCCCTATTATTACATTAGCTATATACCGACCTTCTGCGTCTGTTGTTTCATCAAGTGACACCCAAATTTTTCGGTCAAAAACACGTTGCCTAATTTTTTCCATCATTTCGTTGTAGCAGTCGTCTAAATAGAATTTTCGAAGTACTGATTCTGTGGGGACATCTTTTCCAGAATAAACTTCCAAAAATGTCCGAAACTCTATATTTGATAGTTTATTTAGTGGTATATTAGCCGAGACCATAGCTTTGCATAAATCCAGGTTGAACTTCGATTTTTTAGACGGTAAATCATTAGTTAATAGTTGTTGGCATTTGGTCTCTTTTTGATTTTCTTTACGTTTAACAGAACTCAAATGTTTTTCTGTTTTCAAGTGCTGTATTACGCTGGATCTTCTTTCCGAATCGACTTTCGTTTCGCAATATTTGCAAAATAATACCCTAGTGTCAATACTAATAACATTTTTACCGAACTCAGACACGAAAGTATTTAAACGACTGCTTAAATTTTTTTTTGCTTTAGGCATTTTAACTTTTGTCTGACAAATATTAAAATCAGAATATTACGTGGCACATAAGCGGTAATCGAGCACGGTAAGCGAAAAATACGAACTACGAACACACTAATTTATTAAATTAACAGACCACCGTTATCGAATATGTTTTCGACACACGATCAAACACATACTAACACACACCACGAATATACAATATGCCAATATCATTGCCCATTGGTATATGGGCATTTTGTTTAATTTTATCTAATGAGCGACTTCAATATAAATTAAAACCTGGGCGATCATTACGGTAAGAGTAACGGCCAATTCTTATTTCTTAGTAAAAACACTATAAACCATGCGGGCGAGCGTCGCCGACAGTAATAGTGACAGCTATTGGTAAAAATAAATATTTTATTCTTGAAAACATTTTAATTAAATACGACGATTATAAACGTTTACACAATATTTCAACTATTATTCGGTATAGTATACTTCAAAATATAGACTAGGAAACCGTGTGCGGCGGCTATTTATTTTTAAATTATTTAATTTACAATATTCAATTATCAAAAACTTGTTTGTTGTTGATTTCTTATAAATTTTTACCAAAAAATGCATTTATATACTCAAAATCTTTAAATATGCATAATCGTATAAATTTGGTAAAATATGCAAAAATATGCAACATCAACTTTTGTATTTCAACTGTATGGTTCATGAAACGAATTTGTATCGAATCAGATTTGAAATATGCACCTTCCTGAGAAAGATGCAAATGCATAAAGTTCCGAGCCCTGTTCATCAGTATTTTTAATCTTATCATTTTGATCGTAAAGTTTAGATATATTTTTCTCTAGCATTGAACTCCAGCTAAATCATTAAGGGGGTCGGAAGCGCTCCGCTTCTAAGGAGTAAACGATAGGCATTTAGTTTAGCAGTTGATATTGCGTACTGCTGTTGTGTGAGTAGTAAATGAACATTTGTGTGAGTGTCCAGCACTCTACCACTACTACCCGCATATTGTACAACGATGCGATATTCATTACAATTTACAAAACCGGTTTTAGTCAATTAACTTTATCTAATAATACAATAACAATAGTCAACATTTGTGAACAGAAACTTCTTTTCGTTGGATTCAGCTTTTTGACATACAGCACAAAATGTATTTCTAATTTCCATAAAAATTATTTTTTTTGTTCGGTATCCAATAATTGTCGCCTGTATAAAATAATTTATAATGTTTTTTTTTTTTAAAAAACGACTTATTAAATTTTTTATACATTTTTAATCACAAAATACTGCGAAAGCTTAGGTACATGATTTCAACAAATTTAACGTAACATAAATCCTTTATAAAAAAATATTTAAAGAGTAACATTCAACTTTTATATTTTCAAATCGTTGGTATGAATGCAACAACTTTTAAATATTTTTAACTACCAAATAATTTGTAAATTTTTGTGTTTTCATCAAAATATTATGCTTATAAAAAATAAAATAAACTGTAAACTTTTTCGATATACTTTAGTAATTGGTAAATAATTATTTACAAAAAACTTTAAATTACTATATTTTCAAACTTTTTTAGCTAGCGAAAAATTTCATATCAAAATTTGAAAAAAAAAATAACCCAAAAACGAAAATTTTAAATGTGTTTATATAGTTCAAAAAGATTTAAAATATTTTGAAAATATTATCACGTATGTAGAATACAATTTTAAACATTTATCAATTTATTTAATCAATAATTTGAGTTTCTTTTTTTTTTTAATAAAATTTTTAACTTTTGCTCTTTAGATTTAATTGTTTTGCTTAAAATAACGACGTTTTTTCGTCCCGTATCTAAATCTTTGTTCATTTTCTATGAGAACTTGGAATAAATAAAATAATAAATATAACACCGATATCTAAAGCACTGATACTATGTGCACTGAAACGTCTGAAACTACACTTTGATGTGGCACTTACAAGTAGTAAGTACTAAAGTAAGTGTCGACTAAATCCATAGATAACTACGGCATGTACAGTATGTGTATAAATTCATTACAGTAAATATATCAAATTATAAATATAATACAATATTTATTTTAGTTTACAATAAGTCTATATAGGGATCTAAATAGTATTATCGGTTTGCTGTTATCTGACGTTGCGCGCCGACATTAAACGTTTCTTGGAAACAATTAATGGTTCGTACGCGCATGCACATGTCATTGCAATCGATGAAATAAAATATTTTGTCCGACAACCAAACTAATTTTATAAATTTAGACTTAAAAGCCTGACAAAAATACGTCAACTTCAAATGATCGGATTTCAATTTTGTAAAAAGATTTGAGTTGATCAACCTTTTTTCTAGGTTATTGTGGAAGTCGATTTTAGAATAACTGTTTAACATTCTTAAAAAAGACAGTAAATTAAATCTAAAAATTAAAAAAAAATTGAGAACTCAAATAAGATTTAAAGACAATTTTTAACAAATATCAAAAATCGATTTCCACATTAACCTAGAAAAAAGGTTGATAAACTCAAATCTTTTTACAGAAATGAAATATGATGATTTTTAAGTATGCATAATCTTGTCAGGCTTTTAGGTCTAAAACGTGAAATAAATACGCTGCTTCCAACCGCCTTAAATGTAAATATTATACATCTATATCGCATAGCTAACATAGCTATATGTATCAGGCACTTATTTTATTGTTCAGACTTAAGATTAAATCATTTAAAATAAATACTAATTGTTGATTTCATCTACTTTTCATTTTTCTTTTCTTTTCTATGACATGCCAGATTTTAAAGTTCTAAAAATTGGCCTTCTAGTAACATTAAGTTGTCCATCCCTGGTATATATAAACAATACTACCATTGTATATATTTTTTCATAATTGAAATCATATTATTTTCAATATAAGCAAAATTTACATTAAAAAAGAAATTTAATAAATATAAATAATTAATTTTATTTCTTAATATTCATAAATTATAATAATTGGAAATAATGAGTTTTGATAATTCAGGTGGTTCATCTGTACACAGTTGGTTGAGATTTGGACTGCTGTTACAGAAATACATAATGCAGGTTCCCAAGATAACCACTGAACAGGGGGTTACATAAGTAATAAAGTAAATCTCACTACTATGATTATTATAAACCGATATACGAATATTCACGAAAAGATTATAGAGAAGAGGATAAGAAGTGAGACGTCGATATCAGAAAACCAGTTTGGTTTTATGCCAGGGAAATCGACAATGGAGCCATTATTTTGTGTTAGGCAATTAGTAGAGAAGTACAGAGAAAAGAATAAAAAACTATGCATGGTGTTTATAGATTTAGAAAAGGCGTATGACAGGGTGCCAAGGGAAGTTTTAAGGTGGGCATTGATGAGAAAAAATGTCCCAAAATGTACGTTAATTTGATCCAGGATATGTATGAAGGGTCGAGTACCTAGTGTCAAGAGTCGGTGTGGAGTATCAGAAGGTTTCAGTATAGGAGTAGGTGTGCACCAGGGGTCAGCTCTAAGCCCCTACCTGTTCTCAGTGGTAATGGATGAGGTTCCAAAGAAGATACAGGGTGAGATACCATGGTGTATGATGTTTGCGGATGATATAGTTCTGATGGGGGAAAACCTGGAAATTGTCAATAATAGGGTAAATGAGTGGAGGTTAGCCCTCGAAGAAAAGGGATTGAGAATTAGTAGAAATAAAACTGAGTATATTGAGTATGATTTTGGACAAAGAGACCAAGAAGTTGAAGGAATGAGGAGACAACTGACAATAGATGGTGATGTGATAGGTGAAGTTGAAAGCTTTAAATATTTAGGATCTTTTGTTCAAAAGGACGGGGGCTTTGACATTGATGTAAAACATAGGATTAAGTGCGGGTGGATGAAATGGAGAAAAGCATCGGGCGTGTTATGCGATAAGAGAATTCCAATTAGGCTGAAAGGTAAATTTTATAAAAGTGTAGTGAGACCAACTATGCTATATGGTTCAGAGTGTTGGGCGGTTAACAGGAGAATAGAACAAAGTATGAGTGTCACGGAAATGAGAATGCTTAGATGGTTGAGTGGAGTGACAAGAGAAGATAGAATAAGGAATGAATACGTGAGAGGTAGTGTTGGTGTAGCGCTAATTGTGGACAAGATGAGAGAAAATAGGCTGAGATGGTTTGGGCATGTGATCAGGCGAGAGGAAACGAATGCAGTAAGAGTGGTTATGAAGATGGACGTTGAAGGGAAAAGAGGAAGAGGAAGACCAAAAAAGAGATGGTTGGAGACTTTGGAGAATGACATGAAGGCTGTCGGTGTGTGCGGAGGAGATGTGATTGACCGAGTAAAGTGGAGGTGTAGGACAACAAATAGTTGGGAGGAAGGCGATGCAAAAGAAGAAGAAGAAGAAGAAGAAGATATACGAATATTCACAAATAGATTTATGATCAATAATAACAAATCCTTATAAAATATATAAAAGGTTGTTAATTAAAAACCACTATCATTATTATACACCAATATACAAATATGCATAAGTAGACTTATGATAATTCATAGCAAATCGTAATAAGATATGTGAAAGGTTGTAGAATGTAAAATTCACAAAACCAACCACCTTATAATCAGGGTTGGGCGTTCAGTATTAATTAACTTTAGACAAAAACCATTAAAGTAACAGCGAATACAATAAATCTTATGAAAGATAGAAAAACACGAGGCCAACCACAAATAAACAAATTATAGGATAAATAATTAAAAAGCATTTAGATGGGATATTAAAAAACTCAATTATAATATCACTGTGTCTGTGTCAAGTGATTCATACGAGATCTTTGTATATAAGGGGGTTCCCAACAGACCCAAAATCAGATGTGTTTTAGTCCGGTTAGAGCAAGCACCTTCATGCCAGTCTGTTTTATAAATATATTAATGTTTTGGACATAGAATAAATTCAATAAATAAGTATTTAACTTAAGAATTGAGTCTATTTTCTAAACCTTTTCTTCAATAAATATTGCTGACTAATGGCACGCAACATTGCTACAGTACGCGTCTGAAACTCGTATGTGTGAACATAAATCATGGGGTTGTATTTGAAATGATACAAATTTTGATTTTACTTAATCACCCAAAAATCTAAAGGTACGGTTTCCCTGCCGCGTCCAGACGCCGCGTTTGCCCTGTTTTCTCTGTAGCGTCAGACGCCATAGATTTTATTATTTTATACCACACTATTAGTTTGATTTTACAAAATTAAATCATAACCACTGCGACTGTTGTCTCATTCACACCCAGTTTTTATTTTTATAAGTTCTAATTTTCACATTTTTCACAATGAATAAAAATTTAATTTTGAACAATATTATAATAATAATATAATTTGCGAGTTATTACTTCGTGATGAAGAAGTGGAAAACGAATGAACTTAATTCCAAAAAAAAGAAATCCATTTAATAATTTGTTTTCCACGAGGAACTCCAAAGGATTGTTTAAAAATTTGATTGGTGGTCATCTCATTAACGACGAAGAAAAATTTCGGGAATTTTTTCGTTTAAATCGTCAACAATTTTATTTTATTTTATCTTTGATTCAAGAAGAAATAATAAAAAACCTACATTACGTATACCTGAGCCAATATCTCCAGAGGAAAAACTAACTATAAATAATTAAGAATTATATTTTCAATACGTACTTGATCTTCCTACTTCATCGGATAAATTTTGCCAACTAGTATCTTTAATAGTATTATCCTTAAGATTTTTATGGCTACTATCGAAAATACATTTGTTGTTTTGCACGAGATTAATTAAAGCCTCGTCCTCTGCAGAGGAAAATGAAAATTTTGACTTATTATTTAATATTTTGTGCTTATCTATTTAAATCTCTAAATAAAATGAAATTCTCATCAACATATTTATAATATGTTTTTATATATGGCTTGTATATTTTGTTGTTGATAATATAATTTATTAGGTCGTGTATTACGTAGGTTAAATAAAAACGTCGATGGAAAAAATATTGATAAAATGATAAATTATTTAAAAGTTTCATCTTTTTTTTTTTTAATCGTTAATTAAAATAATTTTTTACAATCTGTTCTATGGAGCACAATAAGTAAAATGTATAGTTTTACAATGAAAAGGGTTATAAAAGACTTGAAGGCGCTTCACATTAGAGGCACCTGAGCTTAAGTTATTTCCTTAAACGGTATGCGTCAAAGATTCAGTAGGTCTCTAGGCTAATTTCACTTGAGGCGTCTTAGTGGATTTTTTGGAAGATAGTTGGAGTAAAGTTTGCGAAAAGGCTGTTGGGACGATCAGCCGTTTTGTAGTGAAGGCGAGTATAGAATGTGACAACTGTTCGTTTGATAGTAGCGATTTTTAGCTCATTGTGAAGGCTAACATTGGTAACATACCAAGGGACGTTGACAGTCATTTGTAAACAAATAACTTGGAACAGTGCATTTTCACTGGCCGACAAAAAATGTTTTTCTCAAAATAGTTAATGTATAATACCATAGTATGATTATATATATATATGTAATATTAAACAGCCCATTTTTAACAATCGGCCCAATTATTGTTGAACAGTTAAAAATGATTGATCACATTATATATATAGGCTGTGTTATTGTTACCAAAGTGGCTACAATAGTGTAATCATTTTGTTTTTTAACAATTGACAAATGTAAACATACTTCTTTACATTTATTTACTACTTTTGAAAACACCAAGTTACAATTACTACCTATAAGAAATTATTAGTTGTATAACATAAAATCATAAAAAAATTATATTTCAATATTACTTTATTTATGATCATACTTATTGTGCAATAAAAAATAGGTATATTGGTAGTTAATTTAATTAACTTAATTATAAAATATAAATTTTAACAGTACCAGCTATTGGTACACAAGATAACTATAAACCTAATAATATTTAAGATTTAGAAAATATTAATAAACTTTATAATCAAAATCAAGATGTGCCAAGGATTTGGTTGTACTGATGAAAATCCAAATGTTAAATCTACATTAGGGTCTCAGTTTATAGAGTCACACGGAAAGTGGAGGCATACAAAATGTACAACTATACTTAGCAATGAGAGCCTCTCATACCTCATTGAGAAGTATCTAACTTATTGAACATAATAATTATTAGGTGATATCATTGACTGTGTAATGAAATCAATGGTACTATGTATATGTAAGCAGTAGTATACCTATTATAAAATAAAAAATGAAATAAATTATTTTGTTGTTACAATGTACGAGTAGACTAATTATGTAATGCTGCACAAAATTATGGTATAACATGAAAAATAAAAAAGTTCGACAAAAAAGAGTAAGTATACTTTTCCACAAGTAAGAAAAAAAGATTGATAGAAATAAGAAAATTAAAAGATTTTGTAAAAAAAATATTCAAGAGCACTTACAAAAATAACTAAATTTCAAAATTTATTAAACAAAATTAAAAATTAAATGAAAGAAATTTCATCTATCAATCTTCAAAATATATTAAAAAAATCTTATATACCAGAATGTCAGAATGTCAGGCAGAGTTAATACATCAAATATTAAATGCATCTAAATTAAAACTCCAAGTTAATCCATCACAACAATCCATTAATAAAATGCCTATCTTCTCTAACAATCCCTGATAACCCCAAGAGACATCTTAACACGTTGACCGCCATGAGATCTTATATGAGATCTCATCAAACATTGTCCGCCACAGCTGGTTTTGTATGTTAACTAAAAAAAATTTAAGTAAAAAAAATTGTCTGATTTCATTCAAAATTTGTACCTATATTTAAAATTGTTCTGTTAAAATGTTCCTTTTGGTTTTAACTTAATATAAACTGAGATCTCAAATTAAATCTCATGGCCGTAGGATGTCACTACTATAAAAATTAATGTTTTGACCATTACCATGAGATCTCAAACTAAATCTCACTTTGAATAAGTACTTCAATTGAGGTTAAATCTACTCAACTAAACTTAAATCTGCAATAAGTATATATTTATTGCATCAAATACATTATTTGAGTTATAAAGGAATTATATAAAAACAATGTGTATTTAATTTATGTTGCCTTTATTCCTATAAATTGCATAATTATAACAATACATTTATATGATAACAATATAGTTATATGAAAAACAAAACTTTTACCTTTTTATGATGAATAGTAATATTATATATAAAAACAATTGGGAGACTAAGAAAACTTAAGTAATAAGAATGATAATAACAAACAATAACAATGAATTTAATATTTTAAAACATAATAAAAAATAATTAGATCAAAATCGCAGAAAAATTCATAATCCTTTTGTATTGTGTTTTTCTGTCAATTACTTTGTGATTTTATGGTTTTTGAAAAAACACTTAAGACAGTAATACTTGTCACACGCAAAACATTTAGTTTGTACTTTTGTACTATGTGATTGAGCATAATATCTTCCTTTACTCTGTGACATAATTGAATAGCACATATAACACCTGCTTTTGCCAACAACTTCTAATTGGTGTTTTATTGTTTGCAAAGAGTTGTCAACATCAACAGTTTCTTTTTTTATTAATTGTTCGAATAATCAGTTAGAACAATATCAAACAAGACATTATCAATGATTTTAAAATATTGATAATAAAAAAACTAAAAATGCTATTGGCGAGCTACAAACACCAACTGAAAGTGGCAACACTGTAGATTTAGAATCCATTGATAAAATACTGATTATTGAGACCTAGAACGAGATCTCATTGACGGGAAATTCCTATATGTGAGATTTCATATAAGATCTCACTACCAACTTTTAGTAATTTGTTGAGATTTCAAATTAGATATCATAGCAAAAATAAGTAACATGGTGAAAAACCCCGTGGCAGTCAACGTGTTAAACGCTCCTGGCCAAGAGATCTTCTAATTTAATCTGTCGGGTGACACTACTGAGTGCCCTCCCCCATCTGTTAATCTTGCTTTGTAAATATTATATCAAAATTACTTATTGTACCAAGTTGTTGTATAGATTGTAATTATATTTTACTAATAAAAAAATTAAAAATAAATTACTGAAAATGTATAGTGTACTAAAAATATGATATATTATTATAAATATATTTATATTATATATAATATATATTGTGATCGAGGTAATTAATATGTCTCTAACTTATTTAAATTTCAAGAATTTAGGCGATTTTAGTTAAATAATATAAAACATGAAATGGCCCTGAGAAAGTAGTAAATATTAAAAATAATTAATGAGAAATATCATGTTCCAAGGATGGTAAACATGGAAAAAATCAAAAAAATATTTGTAGGTTACGTTATTATTCTGTTATTTCTTTAACTTTTCAATTTACCAAATTCTTCGTTTCGTTTTGTCTTTATTTAATAAGTTTTTTGTAAATATATTTTTTCCGTTGACCGGCATTGGATTTTTTCATATCAGATTATTTCATGCAATGGCATTCCAGATAAATAATAGTTTTTGATAATCGCATGCTTATTTTTGTATTGATTATTTTTCATTAGTTTTAAGCATTAAGTGACATATTAACCTTGTAAGATAAATACTAATGACGGCAGGAAATTGGATTATTTAATGTATTATAATAAATCATTAGGTTCTCGTAATCATGTCATGGATATTTGGAATGGGTGGAACAAAACCAGAACCACCTAATTTAGATGATATAACGGGTGTTTCCGATAAAAAGCCATCTCCACCACCTACATCTTCTAGTGGAGAAGCTTATAAATTTGATTCGTCTGCTTTAGAAAGAGCTGCTCAAGCTGCCAAAGAGTTAGAAAAATCAAGTGGGTACATTTTTGATAGGTGATTATTTTGAAGTCTCTTATAATTGTACTGTTAATGATTTATAAAGAGCATGCCAAAGAAGCATTAGATTTAGCTAAATTGCAAGAAACTACAAAGCAAATTGAATACCAAACTAGAATAAAAGAATATGAAGTTCATTTGGAACAAGCGCGTATGGAGCAAAAGAAAATTGAAGCTGAGGAAAGAAAGAAGTTGCTGGCTGAAGAAACTAAACAGCACCAATTACGATCACAATATCAAGATCAACTAGCGCGAAAAAGGTAATAGTGATCTATAATCAAAATACGGTTTTTTTTTTTTATTTCTGATATATATGTATGTATTTTAATTATTTTAATTTACATTTTTATTAGATATGAAGATCAGCTTCAACAACAACGAGCATCTAATGAAGAGAACTTAAAAAGACAAGAAGAATCTGTTGCTAAACAAGAAGCTATGAAAAAAGGTAATATTTTTACAGAATGAATAATTTATAATTCATAATTTATTATTTAAAACGGTTATATATTGTTATTACAGCTACTATTGAACATGAAATTGAGATGAAATCTAAATTAGACGCAAAAAAATCTGAAGCTAAAGCATTAGCAAGAGCGAAAGCTGAGAGGGAAAACCATGATTTAACAATGCAACAGCTTAAATTAAAAGCTTCTGAACATCGACAAACTGTTCTAGAATCCATAAAGTAAATGATTGACATCTTATATTCAATTATTGCAGAAAAGTGATCATAAAAAATATGTTTTTATTTTTAAAGAACGGCCGGTTCAATTTTTGGAAGTGGAGCTAATGCTTTGCTTTCTGATTGGGATAAGACTTTAATGGCTGCTGGAGGTCTATCACTTTTAGCATTGGGTATATACAGTGCCAAGGGTTTTACCAGTGTTACTGCTAAATATGTTGAATCTAGATTAGGTGAACCAACCGTCCCTATTTTATTTGTATATATATATATATTAGTTGTGTAAAAATAAAAAATAAATCAACTTTAGGTAAACCTTCATTGGTGAGAGAAACATCTAGATTTTCACTGTTGGAAGCAACAAGACATCCAATTTTGACATTAAAAGAACTTCGAACCAAAAAAAGTAGTGCATTAAAAGATGTAATATTACCACCAAAATTAGAATCTAGATTAGGGTATGCTTATATTTAAACTATTATGATCATATTATACCTTAATTTAAATTTAGTTTACATTTTATAATTCAACTAAATTAAAATATAATAATTATTATAAAAATAATTAACTTTATATTTTGTATGATTCTTCAATTTCAGTGATGTAGCTATTGCTACATTAAATACCAAAAAAAACCGTGGTATGTATCGAAATATATTAATGTATGGACCACCTGGTACTGGAAAAACACTTTTTGCTAAAGTAAGATAATTTTTACTTAAGCAGAGAAAAAATAATTCTCATAAAAAATATTAAAATTCAAAATATATTCATAACATGTGTGTTGAATATTATTATTTTTAAATTTTCTATTAACTTTTAAATGTTATTTATCATCTTAAATAACACTAAAATTAAAATATATTGAAAATTCTTCATTATTAAAATAAGTTATAGGTTTAAGCATAATATTTTTATAATTAATGTATGTTGGCTTTTTTAATTCATTATTTATTTGAAGAAAAAACAAATAATAATACATAAAAAAACTAATTAAAAGTTTGTAATTATAATTATAGAAACTAGCAATGCATTCTGGAATGGACTATGCTATATTGACTGGTGGTGATGTTGCACCGTTGGGAAAAGATGGGGTAACAGAAATGCATAAAGTTTTTGATTGGGCAAACAATTCAAAAAAAGGTTTACTGTTATTTGTTGATGAAGCAGATGCATTTTTAAGAAAACGTAGTTCAGAAATGATAAGTGAAAATTTACGTGCCACTTTAAATGCATTTTTGTATAGAACTGGGGATCAATCAAACAAGTAAATATAAATATTTTAAAGTGTCAACGTTTTATTCAAAGCATACTTATTTTCTGAAATATATTGTTTAATTTTATTTTATTAAGTATGAACAAATATTGTGATTAGAAGATAATTAGAAGACAAGCTTACCTTAAATTATATAAATATATTTGGTAAATATTTTCATTCGTTTTAGATTTATGTTAGTTTTGGCTAGTAACACACCTGAACAGTTTGATTGGGCTGTAAATGACAGGTTAGATGAAATGGTTGAATTTGGTTTACCAGGCCAAGAAGAACGAGAACGTCTAATAATGTTATACTTTGATAAATATGTTTTAACACCAGCAACCCAAAGCAAAGTGTAGGAAATTATTTTTATTTTAATGTTATTGATTTATTCTAATTAAATAAATAATTGCTTGCAGTAAATTAAATGTAGAGAAATTTGACTACAGTGCTTTGTGTAAACAAATGGCTAAAATGACTGATGGGATGTCTGGTAGAGAAATTGCCAAGTTAGGAGTTGCTTGGCAAGCAGCTGGCTATACTTCAGATGATGGACTTTTAACTAAAGAAATGATATTAAATCGCTGTGAAGATGCAATTAAACAGCATAAACAAAAGGTTAGGTTTATTTGTAATTCCATTTATTGCTAAAATATGTTTGATTGGAATTTAAATTTCAGGTGGAGTGGATGAGTGAAAAAGAAAAGAATGATTCCAGGTATACAAGACAAAATAGTATACAGTAATATTTTATACTGTTGATCCATGAAATGTAGTTTGATTCCAATTGATTAGTCATCAATATAGAATATTATGAGCACTTATCAATAAGCATCTTAGAATTCCAATGTGTAAAAAATATAATATTTTTGTTGTAAATTATATTTGTATAGTGTTCATTTACTGAGAACATAGTACATATAATACAATATAATAAAGGAAAGTTATACCGTTTTTTTTGATTTTTACATATCACTTATTAGCTATAGTTATGTGTAAATGCTTTTGTTAAATGAACAACTTGATATAATACCACAAATCTAAAATTATTATAACACATTAATGTAATTTATTTAACACGATCACCGCCCAACATTTTTTTTTTTTTTACATCTCAGAAAAAATCCAAACCCAATATGATTCATTTATACTTTTATAATTTTGACCTTAACATTTTTTTTCACCATTCCTTCTTGTTTTTTAAGGTTTGTCACATGTTTGTGACATGGGTTAATATGAATAATTATTATTACAAAAAACCCTATGTCACACGTGGCTGCGTGTAAAAAAAAAAAAAACTGATAATATTTTTGACACAATTATAAAACAGTACAAGTATTCTACTATAAAGATTAAAAAAAATCTTACTCTTTATACAATTTTGATGATAAAATCTGTTAGTTTATTAGTAAGAAATTTATTGCTAAACAAAAAATATTTAATTCAATAAAAATATGCATAAACGTATACAATGAAAATATATTTATTTCTAAGGAATTTTTTAAGTCAATATGTATATATGTATAATTGTATATATTGACTTATTAAACATAGTATAAATCCTTTTCCCATTTTTTTTTTTTTTATGTTAATACTGTACTTTAATATATTTAGGAAATACAGATTATTATTGCTATATTTTCAAATGATATTATACCTATATTATTGATCAATATATTAATACTAACAGGATGTTAACCCCATGATTAATAAATGTTAAATGTCAGTTTTAACTCAAAATTACCTAAAATCTATGGACAGTATCTAAACATTTTGATGATTTAAAAAACCGGTTTTAAAAAAATATTTTTACTAAAGAATTAATTATTTAATAATGTGAAAATAAATAAATTCATCTTACAAAGTTATAAATTAGATTTCTAATATTAATGTAATAAAATATCACAGAGCCATTTTTAAATACTTAGTTCAGACATTTATAAAATAAGCAGTAGTATAATATAAATGCAATATACAATTTTATTTCATACAATTTACTTTTATCAAAAGTAATCATAGTATATCAACAAAAAATAATTAAATATATATGATAAAATCATTTACTTTTAACAGGTTGTTTGCCATAAAAACTGTCTAAAAATAATCCTGCAAACACTATAACTGTAGCGATCCATTGTCTGGTCAACATTGGATTACCAAAGAATATTACAGATGCAAGCACAGTAAAGAATTTCCTTGTAGTAGTTACAATTGAACAAGGTAAAGGTCCAAAATCACTTACGGTCCAAAATATAAAGAACTGTCCAAGTGCACTAAATGCTGAGAATAATAGTAGTTGCACCACTATATGTGGGTATCGTTGTACAAAGCTTATAAAATCAAATATTTGACCAGTACCAACAAGAGCAACACCCAAGAAAAGCATAGACCACAAGTTCATATTAACCATCATATGGCCAGATTTTGTTTTTGATTCACTACGCATTCGTTCTTGAACAGCTCCAGTTATACCATCCATTGTCAAAGATAATATTAACAGTATTTCTCCAAGACCTAATACTGCAAAAAGTTTAATAATGTAATGAAATAAAGTAAAATTAAAACTTTGTAACTAATAATAAGAAAGTATAAACATACTGGAAGATTCAGATTGTGAAGATTTAGACTTTCCATCTTTGAACATGAATAAAGCTACTCCAATGACGACAAGCAGCACAAACAGATATTTTTTTAATGGATAAGATTTGCGCCCTAACAGAACACCCAAAATCATGACTGGTATAGGTTTACCAGACTTCGCTACCACCTGTAAAAGTAATAACAACATTTAAATAAATATTTTTGTACATTAATAACATATAATATAGACCTGAGTAGGATAGTTGACCCATTGGAGAGCCATGTTACTGAAAATCATGGCTGACAGGTATGTGATTGCACTAATCGCATAATATGTGGGCCTGGTAGTGTCAGCGGACTCTTCGGGAAAAGCTTTTAGTATAACTCGCGCAAAGGCATAGTTAACCACGCATTGTACAAACACCAAGGACAGGGAGTAAGTGAACTTTTCTCCATGCGAGCCATATGTGCCTCTAGTGATCTTCTCCTGGAGTATGCCGTAGAAAAAATAGCACACAAATATGCCAGCAGCACAAATAGTGAACTTTGCCCGTTTGTCCATTGCAATAGCTGACCGTTCGCCAACTATTGTGGCGTGTCAAACAGCTGTCGTTTTGTGATCGTCACGAAATGCGAATACGTAACGGTACCACAAACGCTATACACGATGTCAACAGCGAAACCGCAACGAAACGCGAAAGCATAACGGCTGCGCAATCAACACTGATACGGGTGATAACACGACAAAATACACACGTGTCTTGTGAGTATTGGAAACGCGAATGGTCGTTAGCACCATAGAAATATCAATATGAAGCACAGAACAGTCAGCTGATCGGGCCACTGTATTCCGACTGTATGAAGCACGGAAGATAACATAAATATATATCTTTTCAGACCGTGATATGAAGTATTGGAGGGTAAGTCTAAGGGCTTGGGTCAGTTCTCCTCATTGATAAGAAATAAAAATGATAAGAGAACATTTAATAATAATATACCAACTGTTTGGAATCAAAATTTTTACTGCTAGGAATTTGACGCCAAAGAATTTAGCAACCCTGTGTTTATGTATTTAATGTATTTAACTGTTTTACTGATTACATTTTAAAATTATAAATCATTATCATTTTGGTTAATGTTTGAGACTATCACTTGTGATTATTATAATACTTAATAGCTAATACGACTAATATAATATACATTTTCAGCGATTATATTTAATAATCATCTAAACCTTTATACAATTTCTTGTTATTTAGTTTTGACTACTGGTCTAAAAATTATGAATATGGAAGAACAGATCGCTATTAGAAACCATTTGATGGAGCACAACTATATTTTGCCTGTTGGTTTTGAAAATAATGTTGAGGAAGTAGGTGTATCCTGTGTTTTGGCTGTCATTGTTTATTAGGTTATATTATAAATTGGATAACATGACATAATATAGAAGATATTCATCTTATTTTAATCAATAGTTTGAAATCTAAAAAAATTATCGCATTAGGAATATCTTTAATTTTATTTTAAGTAATTTCATATAGTAATTATAGTAATTTAATCATGGTTGTTTTTACAGAAAAGATGGTTTTCATTTAAAATCAGTTTTATGTCGAATTTGATCAAGTCAGAAGAAACCTCAGAGTAATTATACTGCTTAAAAATAACTATGAAGAGAAATAAAAAACTTAAAAGTAATACAAATTAATTCATTAGATTAGGGATGGTTTGTCAAGAGCTGAATGAGTGAACACAACCAGGATAATCTGTGAATATGTGTAGCAGCTGAATGTAGATGTAGACCTGTTGATGTTATTGAGAAGAGCTGGACACTGTGCTGATGGATATGTCCAAAGTGAAATAGGATAATATTCACAGGTTTGTTGAAATACAAGTCTTTAACTTAAATTAATGTATATATAATATAGATAGCTAATTTTATTATTATTTTTAGGAAGATGATCAATAGATTTGTCTCCAACTTCAGGTTTTGTATCCTTTTTTTTATCAATTAATATTTCAAAACACAGTATAGTAAATTTATAAAATTGTTGTTTAATTTATATTTCAATCATTATTTGTTAATTTTTTACTGTAGTAAATTTATAAAATTGTCGTTTAATTTATATTTCAATCATTATTTGTAAATTTTTTACTGTAGTAAATTTATAAAATTGTTGTTTAATTTATATTTTAATCATTTATGTATTACATAGTTTGTTAATAAAGTTTTAAGTTTATTAAAATTTTAAATATTTGTTATAATTCAAAAAGTATAAGTCGCAGATTTTTGAAATTTCTACCAGCTGTTAAGATTGGTATTTCCTTTATGTCATATTTTTTTCAAAATATTATATTGATTTTTAAGCCACTTATAGGCATTTATTATTAAAATTATTAAAATCCATAGGCACAATTTTTTTTATAAGCGTTTGAACAGCGAATATTGACATAAAATTACATGTAAAATATAATATAATGTATAATATTCAAGACTGACAAAGATATCGGTTTTTTTTAAAATGCTCTAACTCAAAAACGAAAAACTGCAACAACTTGAAATTTTCACCAAATCTTTATATTGACGTTTTCTATACATGGTTAAGTTTTCAAAGTATTTTGACTTATTTATAGACAGTTTTTCTAAATTATTCGTTTCAAAATAAAATATACTTATTACAATACTTATAAATAACAATGTATTATATTCTAGACTAACATATCATCTCCATTCAGAATCGTTTTTCGTATACAATGATACCTATCAGTGAATTCAAATTTAACAAATCCATTATAATGACCTATCCTATGAAGAGTCGTACTCCAACCCAAAGTGTACAGCAGAGCGAGACCTATCCGGTTTTTTTTATAATTAAATCTCAAATTCAAGAGTTATTATTACAGTGTCATGTATAAACAACATTTATATAGTTGTTACATAGATTCCAAAACGTAACAAAGTACATAAGAATCATGAAATATAAATTTAGTTCTAATATTGTATATCTTTATACCAATTGGTAATTACTATACTATCCACATAGACTATGGCAAGTTTAGATATACATACTGTATAGTGTATAACATTTACTGATTGTATACTAGACATACTATATCATCAATTTTTAAAACTTTAACTTTTGGTTAAAATTTATTTAATTATCTTTTGGTGACTACAATAACGAGTACTAGATGTTCGAGGGTGAGATCTCTTTAACCTAGACCAAATTGTACTCATTCTCAACTGACCACAATAACGAGTACTGGATGAGAAAGTAAGTACAGAAACATCTTGTTACTTTACAAAAGTGTTTTATCGCCATAAATACTTCAGTACACACACTAGGATTTGATACTCCCGATTTACTAGGAAAAAAATGAAAAATTAATATTTTATAGTTAAAAATCAAATTAGATAATAATAACTTTAAAGTCTCACAATAAACCACAATTTTCTTTTAAATAAAAACTTGTCGTTAGCCGCGACACCCCACGACTGCTCGATCACCGTTGCTGTTTCCTTATAGAGGTTTTGAAATTTAGAAGACTGCAATCATTTATTTTTACCTCGTATGTAATTTATTACAATTATTAAGTTTCAAGTTATAATATTTTGTGACCATTCATAAATGGAACAATTCAACAGACCTGTTTTTAATTTTTTCAAAAATATTGGTTTTCAAATTTGAATTTGAAAATAAATAAATTTGATTTTGAAAATAAATTTGAAATTCAGGAATTTTGTTGTGAGAATTTTTTTTTTCAACGTTGGCATCAATGAATTTGGAAATTTGATTTTTATTTCTTATCAATGAGGAGAACTGACCCAAGCCCTCATGATTTTAAGTCGAACTCGAACTCATTACTTTAATTACGGAGGAATGGCAAACAGCGTTGATATACCTTATACACAAAAAGGGAGATAAGCAGTTGAGTGATAATTATAAAGGTAACGCTCTATTAAACGTTACCTACAAAGTGCTATCCAAATGTATATTAAACCATTGATATTAATATAATCTATAATCTTCTTCTTCTTCTGCCTCGCCTTCCTCCCAACTATTTGTTGTCCTACACCTTGTCCTACACCTCCACTTTACTCGGTCAATCACATCTCCTCCGCACACACCGACAGCCCTCATGCCATTCTCCAAAGTCTCCAACCATCTCTTTTTTGGTCTTCCTCTTCCTCTTTTCCCTTCAACGTCCATCTTCATAACCACTCTTACTGCATTCGTTTCCTCTCGCCTGATCACATGCCCAAACCATCTTAGCCTATTTTCTCTCATCTTGTCCATGTAACGTCCCCTCTTTAACCTCTCCTTCTCTCTGGGTTTCCGTTAAAGTTATGTTTATTTTCTACGAGGTCTCGGGGACTCGACCTCGGTGTGTGATACTCAAATGTTATGGAACAGGGTTACCTCAAATAATTTACAAAACTGCATGTATAATATATTATAATATAAATAAATACGTTACTGAAATCTGACAATGAATATTTGAATAGGGTAGGTGAGCACTGAGGTAAGTGTAGTCTTGATGATGATCTTGATTGGTGTCCGATTGATGGTCTTCGGTTCACTCTTCGACTGCGTTGACTCTACTCGTTTTCCCTCGACTGCGTTGACTCTACCCGTTGTTTTTCGTTTTCCTATTCTATACCGTCTTATATCCATGCCGGCAAATCCCTTAGTTAGCATTTATTATTGTCATTCATTTGACGTTTCGCACACTCAACATATTAGCCATATTGTCCTACTTAATGAGCAATGTACGATTTTTATAAACAACAATCGTTACATGTACCCCTTGTCCATTTAAATCTGGACCCCAGATTTGGGAAGTAAACACAATGGAAACCGTGTTGGTGGTAATGATTTAGGTGTTGTAATTTGCGGTTTGTCCATTTGAAGAAAATAGCGGTACTCCAACCGCCTCCGACTGCTAAATATTCTTCTGGACCGAGTCATTGGATAAACAATTTGCTTCAGTGCCGAATTATTTTAATTGTAACTTCTCTTGGCTAACTGATGTTGGACTCGTATTGACGCTTATTACAACAGGCTACGTCTAGGCAAATTCGTGACATTTGAAAAAAACCTCCCTCGAGATTTTGACATGAATTATAATGAGTAGTAAATAGGTGAACAAATCTTCCTTCCTTCGTTAATGACACCCTTCCTTTCTCCATAAGGGACACCCACGGTTGTCCTCATTTACTCCTTTCTTTTTTTAACATTTTCAATCATTTAACATACGTTTTACAACTATTACAAATATAACAAATTTTCAACAAATAATTTTATAAATATTTTTCATTATTTTTAACATACCTGAACATTTTTTTTTTTTTTTTTTACATTTTTCATAATTTTTCAACAAATTTTCTACAGATTATTTTTATAACATTTTTCATCAATTATCATTATTATTACTACAATTTTTTTTCTCCTCTGACATAATACAATTATCATTCTTATAGTATAAATCACATAATTTTTTAAACAATTTTTTTTTTTTTTTTTTTTACATTTTTCATAAATTTTCAACAAATTTTCTACAATTTATTTTTATAACATTTTTCATCAATTATTATTATTATTATTACAATTTTTTTTCTCTGACATAATACAATTATCATTCTTATAATATAAATCACATAATTTTTTAAAATTATTTAACATTTTAAACAATTTAATTTTTAACAGTAAAAATAATCCCAAATCCCAATTTAATATAATAATTAAATATATGATAATACAATAATTCGACGGTACTTCATTAATATTGATAAACAATATTAATGAGTGCTATTGTATCCTAACTCGTTAGTGCAGTATATGTTACCCTCCAACTCCAATATTATTTGAAATAAATAATATTGTGTGGAATAGTAACATAATATTGCAAAACGTCATATTTATATACATACATATATATAAATATACAAATAAACATGATGTGTTGTTAATTAATGAATCGAAAAATTGCGAGTTGAATTTGTTATATAAAAGATTTTTGCTGGTAACAGCATAATAGTGACCTAAATAGTATATTTTCCATATAATAATCAACCTAGAGAAGTGCTATTAGTCGCGTCAACATTTATTATTAGAATATTAAGAATAATAATAAACGTTCATAATTTCCGAACGGTCTCTATATTGCTTAATTTGGTGTATATGTTTTTTTTCTACACATTTTTTTCTATTTTTTATGATTTCCACTAAGTAAGTTACCGGATTAATTTTTTTGGTTATGGTATAAGGCCCTTCATACCTATCTGAAAATTTATCCTTTCTGACATTTGTTTTAATCAAAACCTTCTCTCCAACATAAAATTCGATATCATTTTTTCCTTTGTCTGCATACCATTTTTGTTTATCAAATGCTTTTTTTAAAATTTCGGGAAGTTTTTCTCTAATTGTGTTCAATTTTTTTATTTCATCTATGACTGAATGATCTAGATTTGCCGGAATAACTGCAATATCAAAAAGTGTTTGGGGTTCATAACCATGTACCAAGTAAAAAGGGGTAAATCCTGTTGAAAAATGAATAGCTGTATTATAAGCATGTAGTACTATCGGTAGTACGTCAGTCCATTTTTCACCATTTGCCACATATGGTGAAATCATATCAATAATTACCTGATTTTGTCTCTCTACTTGTCCTTGACTAGTAGGTCTATAAGCAATGCCTTCAGTTTTTTCTATCCCTAACGCTGATAGTAATTGTTTTATTATTTTTGCTGTAAAGTGCGTTCCATTGTCTGACCGAACTATGCGAGGTGGGCCAAATGTTAAAATTAAATCTAAAAGAAATCTCGTTGTTGATTTCGCGTCAGCATTTTTAAATGGTTTCGCATAGCAGAATTTTGTCGCGCGGCATGTAGCGACTAATATATATTTGAATCCCCGGCAAATAGACATTGGACCTACGTAATCAATACAAATGTCTTGAAAAGGAATGCCACTGATAACTGTATTTGATTGTAACATTCCTACTGCAGGTCGTCTATCGGGTTTACGTTGTTGACAACTTTGACATGACACAACATAATTTTTTATATCTTTGTGCATAGAGGGCCAATGGTATCGCGATCTTATTTTGTTAAAAACTTTGTGAACCCCTAAATGAGCCCCTGACATTTTTTCGTCGTGAAAATGTTCTATAACTTGTTTTATTAAATTGTTAGGTAAAGCTATTACTAATTTTGGTGTACCATTATATATGTCCCGATAATAAAGTAAATTATCTTCATTATTAATAATATAAGATTTCGATTTTCTTAACCAATTTAATTCCACCGATTCAGGATTCTTAATTGCTTCAATAATTTTATGTAAATAATCATCACGTGTTTGTAGTAAATGAATATTAATGGTTTCCACTAGCGCTACTATTTGTTTTTGCGGTATAAACGTAGACACTGTTATATTTATTGTCGAGTTACTAAACACGTATTTTAACATACTAAACACAGTATTCCAATCTAATTTATCAAGTCCACAAGCTATTTTTGGCATGGCTAATTTTTTTATATTATTGGAATTGCAGAATTCTTTTAAATATTTTAATGTTTGAAATACAGATTTATAATCGGGTTTTTGGAAATATTTTGACTTTGTTATTAAATATATGATGAACTGGTCATTAAATTTCAGATATGCCAGTTGGCCTACCTTTTTACTCTGTGCTAGCAATTCATCTACCTTGCTATATTTGTTTTTAAAATTAAGTGCAATACCTTCCTTCATTTTAAAATCTTGTGAAACGCAATGCACTAAATTATACGTATCATCGAAATAGTCCCCGAATAAATTTTCGTTAACTAGATTTATATTAAATTCAAATTCTATTCCAGCATTATTCTTATTTATAAAATCGTTAAAAGATATTTTTTTATTTAATTTCTCGGGAAACTCAATAGTATAAATGTTCGCACTTGAATCACTGATGTCATCAACAATCGCTGTTTCATCAAAACCTACTGGGTGTCTGGATAAAAAATCTGCTGCTTTATTAAAAACACCTTGTTTGTATACTATATTAAAATCGTATCCTATTAATTTGGTTCTAATTCGGTTTAACACGTGTGAATCAGTTTTTAATTTTTGTAAACCAACTAAATTTTTATGGTCAGTCCATACAGTAAATTCTTTTCCAAATATATATTGTCGATAATAAGTACAGGCAAAGTATAATGCAGATGCTTCTAATTCTAATGCCGAATAATTTTTTTGTGCTGATAATAATTTTTTTGATGCAAATGAAACAGGATGGATATTACCATCTTCGTCCCTTTGCTGTAATATTATGCCTAGACCTAATAAAGACGCGTCTGTAACCAAAATCGTGTCCAGATTATTTTCAAAAAAGACAATTAAGAATTTTCTATTTGGTTTATAAAATGCTTCACCTGCAGTTATATTAGAACTATCAACATTGGGACATATAATAATTAAATTAAGGTCATAAAAATTTGCAACTGCAGCGATGTCTTCACTTTCTAGCCAAATCGGTTTGTTACTTAATTTTATATTTAGCAAATTTGCAATTGTTTCAAATGTAACATATATTTTTTCGTGTGACAGCATTATTGATAATGCATACAATCCACAAAACCCGTCGCTAGGGACTTCTTTTAATTTACAACTTTTACTAGCTATTAACAACAATTGTGTTTGAATCGTGTCAGCTATTTTTTCTTCGTCAATAAATTCGTTACTTAATTTTTTATGATAATTATTTTTTATTTCTAATGTTTCATCAAACTTTAACACTACTAGCCCTTTATCTCCAGTCAATACTAATTGCTTTCTAACAAAGTTTATATTAGCGTTATATAAATCTAAAAAATCTGTACCTAATATATTCGGTCCCATCAAATTTTTTACTACTAAACACTGAAGCGGGAATTCTATATTATTAAAATTTACAATAATTTCAACAGTACCGAGTGAATCTAAATTAGAACCGTTTGCTGTAATTAATTTTATTAAACCTATTTCTTTTGGTTGTTTTCCTAAAGGTAAGCTATCAACTTTTATTAAAGAAGCCATTGCGCCCGTATCAATAATAAAGGAATGTTCAATTTTGTTTATACTTCCCATTATTTCAAGTCGTAAACCTGGACTGAATTTTGTTGGAAATGAGACCGGATTACTTGTCGAAATAAATGTTTTGTCTAAGTGACTATTAATATTTTCATCGAGTGTGCCAAAATACTTTGATTTGTTATATGATTTTTTATTGATTGCGTTATAATTTTGTTTATAGTCTGGTAAGCATTGTTTATCGGATTTTTTACAACTATGTTTTTGAATATTATTACTTTTGTTTTTATTTGTATTCATATTTGAATTTAAAAAATGCTTATTCTCAGTTAGTATAGGTTCTTTAAAACAATTATCCAGGTCACACTTCCACTTGTTGTTGTCAGCAATATCTTTCGAAATAAAATCTTTATTTTTTATATGTGTCTTGTTAATTATATTTTGTAATAAGGCAATATTTTGACCATGTTCTGATATTTTACGATTATTATTAACGTTAATTAATTTAATTGGTGTATAACTAGGTATTTTACTTGTTTTAGGAGCACTCCCAGTCACGTGGTCCTCTATTAGTTTTTTTGCATATTGCAGTTCACACTTTTATGACCCACTGTTCCACACTTATAACAAATAATATCGGTTTTTTGTGGGACAGGATTATTTTGATTTAATTTATTTGAATTTTCGTTCTTTCTAATGAAATTATCACGGTTAAAATTATCATTATGATTTGGTTTGTATTGAACCGGACTGTAATTATTATTATTTTGAAAATTTTGATTTTTATAATTATTATTACTAAATCTTTGGTGACTATTAAAATGTCTACTACTACTATTATTATTATTATTATTATTTAAATAGTTATTGTCATTAAATCTTTGGTTGTTATGGTATGAATGTCTATTATTGTAATTATTATCATAATATCCTTTATTATAATTGCTATTAGGATGATATTTCGAATAATTGTTATTATTAGATCGACTAAATTTATTATTATAATTATTATTATTAAATCTCCCAACGTCATTTTTGGTATTATATCTGTTCGATTGGTCCATACCTAATTTTTGTAAGTGATCTTTTAGAATCTCTATTTCCTTTTCTAGCCTTTCAGTATCCCTATTGTCCTTATCTTCCTTTGATCTCATTAATAGCGATAGTTCGTATTTTTCCAAGTTCTTTTCCACATTACTTATGGTTGAATTGTCTAACATTTCGATTTTTTCGTATATATCATCCGTTAAACCACCTAAAATTTTTTCGCAAATTTCTTCTTCTCTCATGTCTACATCTATTCTGTTACATAACTCAATTATATCTATAATAAATTTGCTGAGTTTCTCGCCTTTCCTTAATTTTCTTTGGTTTAATTGAACTTTTAACAATTTTTTATTTCCTATGGTTGTAAATTTTTCTTTAAAAGTTTCTTTGCGTCTTTATATGTTATTTTTGGATTTTTTGTTTTTATTATCTTAAAAAATTTCCCCGCCGTATCTTTTAAATATATGGGTAACAACGTGATTTTTTCTTCATCGCCCCACTCGTTTATAATCGCAGCCAATTCGTAGCCATCGAAAAAAGATTCTACATCTTGACCCGAATCGTCTGAGAAAGATTGCGGTTGGTGTACCATTTTAAAAGACATTTTGGATTTTTTTAATAATTTATTTTGAATAACCTCTGGTTTAGGTTCCTCTTTACTAATAATTGGTTTTTTGTCTACCGGTAAATTTTCACTTTTCTTTATTTCGATATTTAATTCTGAATTTATGTTATTTTTTAAAATTGTAATGTCCCTGTTCTGTTCAACTGTTTCAATCCTCTCATCCAACTCCAGACTTCTGTTATTTAAATTAGACGTTAAGTTGTTTGCTTGATTTGTTGTCTTTATTTCGTCAAGTAAATTACGTATTTTGGTCCCTATACTATTAGTCTCTATGTTATCTGTTTCAATGTTTTTAATTATCGAGTCGTCTTCAGTAAAAGTTATGTTAGCTAAATGTTCTCCACTATTGTTTACATTTATAAGAAATTCGTCATCTACAAACGTTAAATTTGATTCATTTAAACTGTCGTCAGAATTTGGATCACCTCTAAAATTTTTTAATGCCGATTTAGCGAGATTTCTTAATTCTACTAGTGTAGCCGTGTCTTCAAAGTGTATATTACAAAATTTTAAAAAACCCGCTACCTCAGATTTATCTAATAAATTTATCCACGCTACAGTTTTTTGAGATATTATGAATTCAAATTTCTTTTCTATAGGGCATAATTTATTAAATTCTACTTTGTCTAAACTTTGCACCTTATATAAAGTACATAATGTAAATTTGTGAACAAATTCGGCAGAAAGGGGTAATTTCCCAAACCTTGAATTTTGAAAAAAATCTCCCGAATTAGGCTCGTCCGTTGACCTTATTAAAGGTAATAAATTTACTTCATTTATTTCTAAATTAAAATTTGGTTGTAAAAATAAAATATTCTCTTTTGTTATTTTAGCAGTCTGGTTATTAATATTACGTTTTATATAAAAATTAGTTTTCATTATGGCCAAACATTATGAAAAGTATGTTTACAAAGAATAACACTGCTCCATAAAATATATCACAACACACAGGGGGGTACCTTTGAATGTAGTTTTTTCAGAATAAATCCCAAAAAAACTGGACTCAAGGAACGAGGGCCTCCACCATGTAACGTCCCCTCTTTAACCTCTCCTTCTCTCTGGGTTTCCGTTAAAGTTATGTTTATTTTCTACGAGGTCTCGGGGACTCGACCTCGGTGTGTGATACTCAAATGTTATGGAACAGGGTTACCTCAAATAATTTACAAAACTGCATGTATAATATATTATAATATAAATAAATACGTTACTGAAATCTGACAATGAATATTTGAATAGGGTAGGTGAGCACTGAGGTAAGTGTAGTCTTGATGATGATCTTGATTGGTGTCCGATTGATGGTCTTCGGTTCACTCTTCGACTGCGTTGACTCTACTCGTTTTCCCTCGACTGCGTTGACTCTACCCGTTGTTTTTCGTTTTCCTATTCTATACCGTCTTATATCCATGCCGGCAAATCCCTTAGTTAGCATTTATTATTGTCATTCATTTGACGTTTCGCACACTCAACATATTAGCCATATTGTCCTACTTAATGAGCAATGTACGATTTTTATAAACAACAATCGTTACATCCACAATTAGCGCTACACCAACACTACCTCTCACTTATTCATTCCTTATTCTATCTTCTCTTGTCACTCCACTCAACCATCTAAGCATTCTCATTTCCGTGACACTCATACTTTGTTCTATTCTCCTGTTAACCGCCCAACACTCTGAACCATATAGCATAGTTGGTCTCACTACACTTTTATAAAATTTACCTTTCAGCCTAATAGGAATTCTCTTATCGCATAACACGCCCGATGCTTCTCTCCATTTCATCCACCCGCACTTAATCCTATGTTTTACATCCATGTCAAAGCCCCCGTCCTTTTGAACAAAAGATCCTAAATATTTAAAGCTCTCAACTTCACCTATCACATCACCATCTATTGTCAGTTGTCTCCTCATTCCTTCAACTTCTTGGTCTCTTTGTCCAAAATCATACTCAATATACTCAGTTTTATTTCTACTAATTTTCAATCCCTTTTCTTCGAGGGCTAACCTCCACTCATTTAACCTATTATTGGCAACTTCTAGGTTTTCTCCTATCAGAACTATATCATCTGCAAACATCATACACCATGGTATCTCACCCTGTATCTCCTTTGAAACCTCATCCATTACCACTGAGAACAGGTAGGGGCTTAGAGCTGACCCCTGGTGCACACCTACTCCTATACTGAAACCTTCTGATACTCCACACCGACTCTTGACACTAGTACTCGACCCTTCATACATATCCTGGATCAAATTAACGTACATTTTGGGACATTTTTTCTCATCAATGCCCACCTTAAAACTTCCCTTGGCACCCTGTCATACGCCTTTTCTAAATCTATAAACACCATGCATAGTTTTTTATTCTTTTCTCTGTACTTCTCTACTAATTGCCTAACACAAAATAATGGCTCCATTGTCGATTTCCCTGGCATAAAACCAAACTGGTTTTCTGATATCGACGTCTCACTTCTTATCCTCTTCTCTATAATCTTTTCCCAGATCTTCATACTATGAATCATGAGCTTTATTCCTCTATAGTTCCTACATTCTTGTATGTCTCCTTTTCCTTTAAATATTGGTACAATAAAACTCTTTCTCCAATCTTCTGGCATTTTTCCCTCTATTAGTACCTTATTAAAAAGATTTTTCAACCACCCAATGCTTACATCCCCTAACATTTTCCACACCTCTACAGGTACTCCATCTGGTCCTACCGCTTTTTTCTTTTTCATCGCCTTTACCGTATCTCTCACTTCCTCCTCGCCCACTAGACCAATTAATTCTTCATTCCATGAAATTCTCTATAAAGCTTCTTTTGGATACTCCTCGTTCAGTAATTTCTCAAAATATTCTTTCCATAGATTAAAATAATCTATGATATTAAACAGAATTAAGCCGTGGGCAGAAGATATTTTAGGAGATTATTAAGCAGGTTTTAGATAAAATAGATCCACCACGGATCAGATATTTATTCTGAAACAAGTTTTCCAATAAACGCGGGAGTTTAACCGAGAAATACATGTACTATTTATTGATTTCAAGAAGGTGTATGATTGTATACATAGAGGATCTCTGTTGAATGTACTAAGACACTTCCAATTGCTCCAGAAATGAATTAATCTGATAATAGCAAACATTATAAAATTATTAGTTAATTTCATAAAATTTTTTCCTCGAAGTACGGTATAAATTTTTTTAAATATTTTTGAAGAGTAGCTTATAGATAACCTAGTGTTAAAATTTTGAACCTTAAGTATGAACAGAAAAATTTTATAAATTTTTATCTACAAAATAACTTTCAAATTTTCGCAATTTTTACATATTTCGTATAAATTGGAACTTTGAGCACTTATAAAAAAAAATTGTGACTTACGATTTTAGATTTTTTTTTATCAGTTAAGGAACAACTTATAAGAAACCTTGTATTAAATTTTCAAGATTTTCTGGCCGGCCAAAAAAATTTTATCGTTATTTTAAAAAAAAAAAAATTAAAAAAATTGAAAATTTTCAATTGTCTATAAATAGCTCAATAAAAGTCAAAATACTTTTAAAATTTAACGGTGTATAGAGAACGCTAATCTAAACATTTGGTGAAAATTTCAAGTATTTACATCGATTAGTTTTTGTTATAGGAAAATAAAAAATTTGATTTGATCGAAAACTGGTTTTGCGTAAAAACTCCCGTTTTTCCCTTATTTTTTTAGGGTTTTTCCCGTCGCATTTAAAAATATTGAAAATTTTTTACTTTTAACCAAAGTACCAACTAGATTCATTTTCCTTTCAGAAAAGTTGCTACATAAGCAAATCGAAGCATTTTTACTGCCAAAAAAAGGTGTCGTCACACACAAAAATAAAAAAAAAAAATAAAAAAATAAAAAAAAAAAAATAAAAAATTAAAAAAAAAACCTACATCATTGTCAAACCAATAGATTCCTTCACTCCGTTCAGAATCTAAAATATGATAATATACTTCTTAAATATTAAAACGTAATTATATTTAAAATATGTAAATTATTACTTAAATAATTTCAAGTGGATTTATAAAAATTATTTAGAGTATCACAAAGTATTTATGCACCTGCTATTTATTTTTTTTAGTTTTTAAAATTACTTGTTGGGTCTCGAAAGATCAAATATCACACCTTAACACAATATATATATGCTAATTTAAAAAAATAATTATTTAAAATGATTAGAATTCTTTTTTATTATTAACAAATATTTATGCATTAATTAGTATTCTTCTATCTATTTTTATAAAGTAATTAATCTCAAAATAATCTCTTAGATTGTTGTATTTAAAAATGAAATATTTAATAATCTTTATTAACATGACAAAAACCCTGACCTGTGTTTCGTCTCTAAAGATGAAAAAGGGAATCCCCTAGAGTTACACAGAAATGTTCTATCAGATTTTCAGCACTCCCAACACAGACCAGTTGTCATTGAAATAGGCATCGATATCCACAATATTAACTCGATACCTAAACCAAGGTGGAATTTTCAAAAAGCAAACTGGCCTGCCTTTACGAGAACTCTCGATGATAGCGTACGCTGGATGCCTCCTACCAATGAAATTTACCATCGCTTCTCTAAACTGATAATTAACACTGCCAAAAAGTTTATCCCAAGGGGGGTAAGAAAAACCTATATCCCTGGTTTTAACGGAGAGTGCCAACAACTATATAGTAAATACTAGGTATACAGAAACTAATAGTAATGATGTTGCAACGAAATTAATACAAGCTTTAAATAATCAACGCAAAGAAAAATGGTTGAATCTTGTTGAACATACTGACTTCAAACCCTCAAGTCGGAAAGCATGGGCCCTTCTCTGAAAGCTTGGTGCAAACGGCAAATATAGTGCAAATAAAGAAAATCAAGTTAACCCCAATCTCGTAGCTAATCGTATTGTAAACATATCTAGAGCAAAACCAGAAAAACAAGCCACCAAGGATATAAAAGCAAAACTTAGAAACCTAAAAATCGTATAGCACAAGCAGCCCCATTTTCGATTGAAGAAATAAGTGAAGCCATACTTATGATAAAACCTGAAAAAGCGGCAGGACTAGACAATATTTACCCTGAATTTATAAAACATACTGGACCTAGAGCAAGAGTGTGGCTTATGAAGTTCTTTAATAATATACTTACAAATACAAAAATCCCTACAATTTTTAAAAAATCAAAAATCATAGCAATTTGCAAACCCGGAAAGCCTACCAACGCAGCAGATAGTTATCGTCCAATTGCTCTCCTTAGTGTGTGTTATAAATTATTGGAACGCCTTGTACTGAACCGAATTGGACCTATCATTGATGCCATTACACCAATCGAACAATCCGGATTTCGCCCTGGCAGAAGCTGCACGGATCAAATTGCAGCTCTCTCCACCTACATTGAAAAATGGTTCCAAAATAAGAAAAAGACAACAGCCGCGTTTATTGATCTAACAGCTGCATATGACACCATATGGAGAGAAGGTCTATTGTTCAAACTTCTGAAAACTACCAAATGTCTGACGTTCCACAATCTTTTAAATGAAATGCTAACGAATCGATATTTTAAAGTCCATTTAGGAGCCTTCCAAAGCTCGACGAAACAACTAAATAATGGACTACCCCAGGGATCAGTACTGGCACCGACTTTGTTTAACCTTTACATCAGTGATTTACCGAGCACAATCTCTCGAAAATTTGTATACGCAGACGACATTACGGTAGCTACACAACATGAAAACTTCGGAAATAATGAAGCCATACTCAATCAAGATCTAGAAAAACTTAGAAAATACTTCCAACAGTGGGACCTTAAATTAAACATACAAAAAACAGAAGTTTCAACTTTCCATTTAAACAACAAATTAGCAAAACACCAACCAACTATTACATTTGGAAATCAAATACTAGCATATAACCCTACCCCTAAATATCTCGGAGTTACCCTTGATAGAACACTCACGTACAAAAATCACCTACAAAATACCGCTGCAAAAATAAAGACAAGGAACAACATCATTCAGAAGCTCGCTGGCTCAACTTGGGGAGCCTCAACCGAAACCCTTCGGACATCTGCTCTAGCTCTGGTCTACTCAGCTGCAGAATATGCTGCCCCTGTATGGCTAAATAGCGCACATTGTTCAAAAATCGATGTACAACTTAACTTAACCATGCGTGTCATCACAGGTGTAGTAAAAACTACCCCCACACAGTGGCTTCCGGTGTTATGTAACATACATTCACCTCATATTCGACGCTTGACAGCTACAACGAGAGAATGGTCTTAATATAAGTGCAATGAAAAACTCCCAATAAATAAAGATATTCCTACGAATCACATTCTGAGACTCAAGTCGAGGAAACCTGTCTGTTTAACAGCGAAAGACCTCATTGAAAACAAATTCAACGGAGATAATGACTGGAGATCAAAATGGAATCTATCAAACCCCGACAGTCATCAACTAATCAATGACCCATGCTCCCAAGTACCAGGCTTCTCACTTAAGCGACGAGAAAGGATCACCTTGAACAGACTTCGAACCGGACACGGGAGATGTGGAGACAATTTATACAGATGGGGGTTGAAAGACTCCCCTGCTTGCGACTGTGGCCATTCACCTCAAACAATGGAACATATAATTAGACATTGCCCAATCCGAGCTTTCGATAAACCCATTGCCGACATCCACAACATTTCGAATGCAGCTCTAACCTGGCTGAGATCACTTGATATTCCCCTATAGAAAATCATCCTACTACATAGAAGCTACCATAATTGCTGACTAATTATATTACCTATACTATATGTTACTATTTTATTTTATTATTTTGTTCTATTTTTATAAAGTTTATTTGTTAATAATTTTATTGTGTTGTAATGCTTGTCTATAATACCATACGATAATAATAAAATAGTAATAATTAAGCCAAAGAGGCGATGTTACGTACTAGGCAACATTAAGGTCAATCTCAGATAAAGAAGTAACTTATTCTTAGTGTAACTGTTTTTTTGACTCTTATTTATACTAGGTTCAAACTTTGTGTTAAGAAAGGAATTTAAAATATTAAAGATACCGTACATCGATTGACCTTTAGTTTCTTAGAACTAGACAAAGATATTGATCAGTACTTTTGGCAATTATTATAATAGCGTAATACATTATTCAATAAGCGCCTTGTTGATGGTCGAATGTCGATGTGCCATACATAGTTTATGTTTTAGGTACCTACTGCGTATTGATAATGTGCAAATGCGAATTACTACACGTGGAACACACTTTAAGGATTACTGCTTTAGGACAGTCTTCTACACCTCTCACGAAAATAGGTGGAATAAATTTGAAACTATCGTTTACATTTACATTATTTTGTTTATTATTATTAAATGAGGACGAGTTCGAAGACGGTTTATAATTTTGAGAGAGTATTTTTAATTGATTTGTTGTTTTGAATAATTTTGTTATTTTGTAATTGAAAGAGGAATATGAGAGATTTCTGTTATTCCTTGTTATTGTAAAGTCATAATTTTAATTGTTAGAATTTATTGATTCATCATAAACAGACCCAGTGATAAATGTGTAATGTTTATGTAATTTACTTGGTGCAGTTGAATTATTTTTGACGTAATTTTGATTAGCATTTATGTTTTTGTTTTTCAATGTTTAATGTCAGTGGCGGGAACTTGTAATTACCTGGGTCGCCAGACTACAAACAGAAACGTTGAAATTATCTGACTTAAGACAAATTGGTATGTATTGCGATGGTATAGGAATTAAATCACTGCACCGTGGTCACAGACTTCTATATAATACTATTAATATTATTATTATTTAATACTGATAATATTATATAGAAGTCTGTGACCACGAACTATGATTATAATGGACTGGTCTCGGAGCATTATCAGTGGAACCGAAATGTCAAAATGACTAGGGAGTTTTCGGAAAAGTGCCATCTATTATTCAGTTTTAATGATGACAATGCATAATACAAAATAATAACATTGCAATATTTTAAATTTTAATTTGATATAGTTTTTAGGTACAAACAAGCTTTGAAATTTTTTTTTTCGCATTGTTTTTACTCTGATTTTTGTTTATTATAAGCGTGTACTGATGCATTCTCGTAATAATGTAATACGATATAATAGACATTAGTACATCACTTTTATGATCTTGACATGGAAACTGAATTGGTCCATATTCTGAAAAGAAATTTTCCAAAGTAAGTTCAAACACATCATTATTGTCACAGAATTTTTCAAAAGATAATTCAACAGCAGATATCCTAATGGATAATGTAAAACAAAATATTAAGTGATACCTGCTTATAATAAAAGTTGGTAAAATTAATTTTAAAACAATAGAAGATTAAATTTGAGTGTTAACTCATGACTTGAATAGTTTGGTACCTATATTTAAACCATGTATCTATTTACTTAAAATAAATACAATATAGTATCCTACAATATAACCACCCCTAAATATAATATCAATTGTTTGATTAAATTCTGAAAATTTACTTCTAATGTCTTCATGCGTTTTATAAATTGCTCTTCTTCTAATTCACTCAACAGTAATTTATGTTTGAATCTCATTTCTGGTTCATCTAAATTTATAGCTTCAGCATCCTTTAAAACATATAAACATTAAACAATAGTTAATTTATGTAGTAGTTTATAAACAATAATACATATTAAGTATAATGGATCTCAGCATTCAGTAGATTGGGCGTGTTAATACACATCAAATAACTAGGACCACATTGATAATAATGTACTCACAGAAGTCCTGTTTTCAAATAATTTTTTTCGGCATGATGGTGTACTATAATATTGTTTAGCATAGCTGTGGTCAAAGTTAATAGAATGTTTTAAATCATAATTAATTATTTTATTTTCAACATTTGAATTAAAAATAGAAGGAATAGCTCCTATTTTTAAGCGATATTTGCTTCTATTTCCAAGTTCCTGTAGATTATAGAAAAGTAAATATTTTATAACAAATAATTAACAATGTAAAAATGTTAATTCTTACAATAGCAACATCCGGTGGGATTGAGTATGCAGACACAATATCTTCCGGAAGAAAATGATCAGCACACTAATTTTACAACAGAGTCTTTGCAAATATACTTGTTGATTGCCAAATTACATGCCAAAGAATTATTCTTTGGAACTTTAAATAGAGATATCTTAGGATTTTTTTTTCGCTTGAGCATTCCATAATTGAACACTTTCTTACTTTCATTTTAGATGCTCAAAAGTAAAAACAAAATCTAAAATGTCTAGTATTGAACTATCGAAAATCAAACAAGTAACAAGATAATAATTATGAATGTATAAATTATTTTCACTATCAATATTTTAAAAAAAAGGCGGTATAGTGTTATCAAAGAACAAATGATAATATCGTGCTTAAAAGACAGGTTGCGCTTGAGAGCATAAAGACCCCAAGTATCAAGGAAGAGTACGTTTGCGAGTCGCAAATTGCGACCCGTCCCGCTCATAGACATAATATATATTATGTCTATGGTCCCGCTATACACTCTTTATAATTTCGAAACCAGTCCATTATAATCATAGTTCGTGTCTGTGACTGTGGTATCACAAAATATATAAATGATATCGTGGCTGATAAGGGTTATCTATTTTATTTTATACCATGCCCATGGTACGCGGACTAGTTTTCCATAAGTGATAACTGATTTTGCATCCACTTCATGGCAGGCTCTCATGAGTCAGCTGTGCTTAACAGTCGTAGCAGAAGTCAATTTTGCAATAACACAAATAAATACAATTTTGTTTCATGTAAATCGTAATGTGTATGCCGTGTTGTACACGATTCTCCCTGAGGAAGGCTAATACTGTTTATGTTCGTGATCCGATTTTCAATTATAATTGTAGTTTAATGTTATGAAATACCACTGGTGGAACTATTATAAACGTGAAACCCTCAAATACAATACCTTTTAATTGTCAAATATTAGCTATCCGAACCGTTTGATGTAAACAAAACTATCTTTTTTTCGTTTTCACCAATTTAATTTATAATATTATTATTACTCATTTCCTCAGTGATGCTATGCTCTAATACTACATCTGTATTGTATATAATTGTTCATTTTCCACAGTCGCTATCGTTTTGACTGATTCATCAAAACGTTTGTCCACACATATTCTTCTAGTCTGCATAAATATTCGTTATTCCATGTTTGATTATAATGATTTTTATTAATACATTTTATATCTTGTTTTAGTCACCATTTACAAGTATGTGAGTAAATGCTTTTCTTCTAATTAACTAATAAATCAAATACGTGATTTTATATTGTTTTTTTTTTTTTTTTTTTTTTTATTTAAGCATTTGAAATGGCATCAGACAATTGCGAAAATCTTTTATATGATCAAGCCTGTTTACAAGTGTGGGCCTATAATTCTACAAATGTTTCATTGTGGATGCAAACTGAAGAATGCTATAAAGTAAGTTTCACGTATTAATTATTTTTTGTATTACTGTTAAAGATATTATTTAATTATAGTGATTTAATACAATGAAGAATGTCTTATAACTTGTAAAAATGTTAAAAACAATTTAAAAGGATAGGTATATTTATGTACAGTGAAACCTCTATATAGTGGACAGCCACGGGGAATTAAAAATTGTCCACTATAGAGAGTTGTCCACTATTGAGAAAACCTATTACGCATACATTTGTATGCGCATACATTTTTGCCGGGGAATTTAGAAGTGTCCACTATTGGGAAGGGTCCACTATTGAGAGGTGTCCATTAATAGAGGTTTCACTGTAGTGAACTTAAATTTAATTATTTCAATTTATTTTACTTATTGGTGTATGACCATAGATATAAACATATTTTTTAAATTATCATGATCACCAAATATTATATAAATGTATACAATTATTTGTTTGTATAATCGTTCAGTATTTATAGTTTTAAAGATAGATAATATTTGATTTGTTTCCCTACTTATTCAATTTCCTGCTTACAAACATCTTTTCAGATGTTTTCAAATCTTGAACTTTTCCTCTCATAATTTGGTTTGGGAACCTTTTATATTATTTTACGAAAGAGTGAATACCAAATTATTTTACTAGAACAGCCACTTGTAAATTAACCAAATGTATGTTTTTTATCTGTTGTTCTTTCATTATAAAATCTCATAATTAGGACTTTACTTTTAAATCTGAGTAAACTTAAGTTGGTCAAATTGTTTAGAATTACTCTCCCTGTTAGTTTTGCCACCTTTTATAGAACAATTTCCCCAACCATCCTATTTTACCATAATTCCATAATCATAACTTTTTTCTCCTAATTTTGATTCTACCACATTTATTTACATTTTTGTCAATTGACTCCTCTTGTAAAATTCATAAAAACTTCCTTGAATTCTCTCAATCTCTTTCTCTGTTGTCTTAATTTGTTACCAAATTATATATAATTCTTATTCCTTCATAACATTCTCTTCAATATTTAACACATTTAATTCTTCCAACAACCAAACATACTCTCTAAATTATCTTTTTTTTAACTAAATTTCATAGTTAAAATACTTTATATATTAAATTTTTCAATTATATTGTCACTTTTTTCTCTACTATACAAGACTAATATTTAACAGTTTAAATAAAAAAATAAAATTGACATATGGTTATTAAATAGATAACTTGATAACAGTTTAACACTTCATTCTAATTGTATTTACTCAATAGTTAAAACTGATAAAATATTAATGATAATAATGGAATAATAACCTTTGACAGTCAATTATAGTGTGCTTAATATTAAAATAATTGTATAATTTATAGCAAATTTGAGTATTTAGTCATAAACCATAAAAAGAGGTTGTTACTTAATAGAAACTTCTGAAAGTATTTTATAACTTAAATACTTAGAAAATTTTGTTTAGATTTCATTATTTCATAACATTTATTTTAATACTTCAAAATTATTTAAAAAAGTTATTTATACAACTTTAGTGTTTAGTCTATTCTAGTGCAGGAAAAGCCAATAGGTCGATCACAATCGACTAGTTGATTGTGACATGAGTTCGAGTTGATTGTAGTTCCAATTCATTGTTTTTCAAATTTTTTTTGAAAATAGTTAAAATATTGATTTATTTTATACATTTTATATTTTTGTTCAACCCACAAATATAAAAATTAAAATAATAACAATCAATAAAGAATTTATATGATAATTATATATAGTAATAAATAACTATGATAAATTAAATTATACCTTAATTTAAATATGTGTTATGTTAAAAATTGTAAAATTAAAGTTATTATTACTTATTAATATTTTAAATAGAATAAATAAAGGTAGTATAACATGTATGTATGTGATAACCTAGAAACATTCAGAAGTCGATCACAAGTCTTTAAAGTTGGCCATCTCTGTTCTAGTGAATACTATTAAAATAAGTTAACATTTGCTTTTTCCGTTTGAAATGCCCCAAATATTCTTATGTTATAAATGTATTATATTATTTTATTTTTAAAAATACTTTACATCATTAAAACTTATTAACCATACTTATAGCGGTTTGCTCTTTCACTGGGCTGGAGATTTTTATAGAATAGTCAGGACTGGATGGGTTTTATCAATTCAACGATTTTAACTTGAGTTCCATTAATTAAAACAGTAGGCGTCTCTAATGGGCCGGGTTTTTTATATCAGAATATTGACCAAATTGGGATTAAAAAAATCAGCCCATGCAGACCTCTAAAAGAAACTATCAAATTCTTCTCACTCCCATCAATGTGTATTACAAAAACTTACTGTATTCATTCTAAAAATTATCCAATATCCAATAGCCTGAAATTTCAGGGAAGAATAAAATAAAAATTATTAATATTTTCTTTTAATAAGAATATAAATAATTTATAGCATTTTATTTTTTCAGTGTGATTTATTGAAACAAGTAGACTTGTCCAACAATGGAGTAACAAATATTAGACTAAATACAATTTACAGTTTATGGCTTGATTTAACAAATAATAGTAGTCATATTAATTGCAGGTTATTTACAAATTTATACTATATTATTATTAATAATAATATTACAACTACTTTAAAAATTCTTTGTTTTATTATAGAACATTCTATACTTTTGAAGAACATGGAGTTTATCAATGGAATCTTACAAATAATTTCAATTGTTCTCTAATTGAAGAAATATCATCTCCTCAAGACTATTACATGCGTAATTTATCTTGCATTCATTTAAATAGTCTTATAGAAATTATAAACTTATAGTTTGTATTTATTTATTTTTCAGCATTTATTTATGCATTATTGCTCATAATACCATCCTTTGCTGTTTGGTTTTTCATCAATTATTTGCAAAGAACTAACGTAGTGCCATCTGTATTTCGATTTGCATCAAAGACTGATTTGGATATTGAAAATGTAACTTTAATTTATTTTTAAAATACCTTTTAACTTCAGGAGGACAATTTTGCTAATGCGTGATTGTCGCAATATACATAACTAGCGTACTAACTAATTTGGATGTACTACTCCTTGTTTAGCCGATACGGCACAATAGACTTCTAATAATTACACCGGAAACGATACAATAAACCTGTCGTTTTGGACGTATGTAGCGTGATTTTTTTTATCAATTGTTTATTATATATAATTTGTTTATGTATTTGACATTTATATTTATGTTATTTATGCAATTGGACATTATACATTGATGATTACTAATTATAATTATAATTATTATAATATAGCTCAGTATTTTGTTTTTTCTCAAAGTTAAATTTTTGTATCCATAAGTAATGAATAACATTCAGTTAATAACTATAACTTTATTCTAAAACTAAAATAAAAAACACCAAATGATGGCATAATCATATAAAATATTTATAATAATAGTAATAATAATATTGTAGATAATGCATATTTAAGCGAATAGAGTAAAATGATGAAATCAATTGCTCTGATAATGTCAAATGCCTCATTCATGCTAACTACTCTCAATGCAACCAACTCGTATTAGCAGAATCAATCCTCAGGTCTGTCCTTTGTACCTTAAATTGTTTGTATAAACTATTTTTGTTTCAGACGGCCTCTAGCCGTCACATATCACTAATTGATGGTTCTGATGTCGAATTAAAATCTACGGTTTGATTTCATTTCATGACTTAATCACTAATATATAACTATGTAATTAGTGAATAAGTTTTAATAATTGGTGTCTGGAGTTATGGACTGGTGTAGGAATAAGTTTAGAATTAAATTTATGATCTTAACAGTGTATAATTTTCTCATACTTTGTTAAAGTAATATTTATTATTTATTTGTCTTCATCATTTTATTTTTCAATCCATTATAGTTAAATGTATTCTTTGAGTTAATGTTTTTAACATTTAATTTAGTCTATTAATAAATACTTCTAAAACTTGTTATTATGATTATACTTAGAACATTATAAAGAGTATTTATTGAACAGATATTTTAAAAAAATTTATGGATTGATATTAATTATTATAGAATAATAACAATAATAATTGAATTATTCTATGGTTTCAAATTAATTTTTCTTAAAGTTTAACGTTATATATATATGTTGTGTTTACATTATTGTTCAAGAAACTATTTATTAAATACCAAACAATTCCATCCATTATCATATTTTAGATTTTCATTTGAATTTATTCTAATTTTCCATCATTTTAATGAAATAAATGTATAAGGTATGTACATTTTTTTCTTTTAGTTCTGATTATCTAAACAAAATGTTGGTGTTCAATATTTTGATTTTTATTGATTAAAAACAATAATATAATTGCAATTTATTTTAAATTATTTTTAAAAATTAATTTGAACTTATTAAATAACTATTTGATAAAAACAAAGACTAATTTTATTAATTTTTATAATTTTTAGGATTTTGGATCTGGTTCTAATGAACCAGTTATTATTCATCCTCAACTTCCAAAACCAGTCAAAAATAGTAGTTATCGTATCACATCATTAGATGCATTTAGAGGGTAATAATTAATAAAGTACATTTTAAAAGCATAATTTCTTAATTCAACATTGAATTTTATTTTTAGTTCAATTTAAAATTTAAAAAATTTTAACATTGATTTAATAATTTTACATGTTATTAAAAAAAAAAAAAAAACATAATAAAATATGTTTTAAATAAATTTAATGGTTTTCTTTTTCTTGTCGTCAATGTTATTTATTTATTTATTAAGTATTAATTACTGTTATATAATAATTAAATCATAATATTTAAAAAATTCAGTATTCAGTCAATTAAAAATGTCTAGAATTTATCTTGTTAAATTTTCGGAGCTTTTCACTACATTGAATTTTTTGAGCTTCAAAATACAGCAACATTTAATATTTTACTGATTATTACTTATATCTATCTATAGATTTATTAATTATTTATTAATCTATAGATTTATATCAATCTATTTTATTTTTAAATTGTATCATTATCTTGTATATTATGTATAACAATGGTATTAGGGGATGCGAAAAATTTTAAAACCATATAACGCGAAAATATTATTTTCGATTAGTAATATTTTATCAGACATTATTAAGTAATTATGTTATCTCATATTTATGCACACTAACTTTTTTCTTATGCTCATTATCACAATGGTTTCCAGCTATTAAAAAATTAATTAAAGTTAAACAATGCCCTCTCATTAATTTATATTTAATAGTAATAATTTTAAAATTTCATATTTAAATAAATGTATTTAATATAATATAAATATAAAATAATATTTTGTTTTAGAAATTTTGAATTTTAATAATATTTTTTTCCTTTACAAAATTCAATAAAATGTTGATTATTAATGATTAGTGTAATCATTATATTTCAATCTTGTATTGGTGAAGTTAGCATGGCCTCATATAATAGTATGGAAGGGAAATTTGACTTCAAAAGTTTGAGAACATGTGGTATATAATGATTGTTGAGCTTTCATAGTTTATACTGGAAGTAATAAATGAAATAATTTTTACAGATATTGATGATTATTTATTTTATTTTTAAATTTCAATTGTTCTTTAAACTAATAATCAAATTAATTAATTTTCCCTTTATTACCCTTTAATCAAAAGAATTATTTAAAATATTTAATTGTTGAAAATAAGAACTAAAAGTTTATAATATTCAATATGTGAAGAAATCCAATATTTTATTTAAGTTATGAATATTTAAGTATTTTAATGGACTGAAATTAATTGAACCAAAATCATTAAAAGTTTTGATATTTTTTACAAAAATAATTTTTGGATTAAATTGACTAACAAATGAGAGTGAACATTTTTACCTTTTATTCACTTATAGAATTTATGATAATTTCATTTATCACACTTATTGTTGTTATATATAATATACCATGTTATAAATTTATATTGCATATTATATGCTACTAAAACTATAATTTTTTACAATTCATAGGTTTTGCTATTATTAATTTTTGAATATTTTATTTTTAAATACTGTAATAAGTAATTTACAAATGTTTATAATACTTTATAAATATATGTTTTATTAACTAAATTTTGCATTTTAAGATTATCGGTCTGAGAAAACTGTTCTGAAACTGTTATAAAATAAGTTACATAGAATAAAAACCAATTAATTTAATTTAATGTTTATTATGTTTAAAAACATCTGTATTTTTAATTTAATGAGTTATTTTTTGTTTTAGAATATCTATAATATTAATGATATTTATTAATTTGGGTGGTGGCGAATATTGGTTCTTTAAACATGCTCCTTGGAATGGTATTACATTAGCTGACTTCGTGATGCCATGGTAAACTATTTTAAAATAAATTAGTAGATAATTCATAAAATAAATAAAAAGTATTAAACATAAAAATATGTTTAAAAAAAAATTTTTTTTTAGGTTCTGTTGGGTTATGGGAGTAAGCATTGCCATTTCATTAAGATCTCAACTTCGTTCAAGCACTAAAAGAAAATATGTCTTTGGTCGTGTAGTTCGAAGATCAATTGTCCTATTAGTCATGGGTTTAGTATTGAATTCAGTTAACCAAAATAATATACATACTTTTAGACCAATGGGAGTATTGCAGAGATTAGCATTTATATATTTTATAGCTGCAACATTGGAAACAATTTTTATGAAACCTCAACCATATTTTACGGTACTAAAAAATAATTAAAAAAATATATTTTTAGAAACTCGTAAAATTTTAATTAATAATTTTTTGATTAGAATACTCGATTAGACATAATACGAGATATTATTGAAAGTGCTCCACAATGGCTTATTGTAATTGTAATGGTAGTTATTCATACTATCATAACATTCTTTTTACCTGTACCGGGTTGTCCAAAAGGATATTTAGGGCCTGGAGGCCTCTACAATAAATCATCCAATGTTAACTGCACTGGTGGTGCAGCTGGGTATATTGATAGATTAGTGTTTGGTGAACATCATATGTTCCCAGGTACATCAAAGTCTGTGTATCAGTCAATACCTTTTGACCCCGAAGGTGAGATGTTAAAAACATTTTAAATATTATTGATTGTTTTTGATTATATTTTTATATGATTGTTATTTTCAATTTTAGGTATTTTAAGTACATTGACAAACGCTCTACTTGTGTATATGGGTGTACACGCTGGCCGTATAATTTTATGTTATCAATACACAAATGAACGAATAAAACGTTGGAGTGCATGGACAATTGTTCTTGTAAGTTTTTAATTTATGTACTCAAATGTATACAGATCATAGTTCAAAAAAATATATGTATAGTAAAATATTTAATATTGTAAATTAATTAAAATTTGAGTACCTAAACTATATAGTGTGTAATATAATATTTCTTGCTAATATAGGGTCTAACTGGAGGTATTTTGTGTAACTTTTCCAAGGAAAATGGTCTTATACCAATTAATAAGAGTTTATTCTCTTTATCATATACGTTTATTACTGGAAGTTCAGCCTTCTTGTTATTCATTATACTGTTCCTAATTATTGAACATTGGCGACTATGGAGTGGATCACCATTTTGTGAGATTGGTAAGATTGATTAGTTAAAATGTCTCAATAAAATGTAATTAATAATTATTTTTACTTTTACAGGCCAAAATTCAATTATGTTATACCTTGGACACAATATATTTTATAATACTCTTCCATGGAGATGGCAACCAGTAAATAAAACTTCCCACACAGAGTACCTAGTGATGGATTGTTGGGCTACAATTTTTTGGTGTGCAATAGCATTAGTGATGCACAAAAAATGTATATTTATTGTAGTATAATTAATTAATTAGTGACAATTATTTTTAATAATATTAAGTAAATTTTTACTCATTATAACTTAACATTTAAAAAGTAGTATTTTTTTTATTCTTTAGCAAATTAAATAACGTAAGAAGAATTACATTTAAATATTATTTGTTCTAAATTAAATTAAAAATTAATTTCTAAAACTAAATTGTATTTAATTTATTTATTAAACAATATTAAAAACAAATTTAATTTTGCTTAAGTTAAGAGAATTTAAAAAATAGCTGAATATCTAAATGAAACAAATTGGGGTTCCTGAAAAATCGTATATACATTTTTTTTTAAATAATGTCATTAATTATATTTAAAAACATATTATTGTACTTAACTATTTTATTTTTATATTACTATTTTTCCTGATGCTCATTATAAAATAATAATTATATTTTATACTTATTGTAATAATTTCTTATTAAAATAATGGTTATACATTTTATGCTTTTGTTTTATGGTGTTTTTTAGATTTCTTTTCTTTGTGGTATTTAGATTCATGATTATAGTGTGAATCACTTTTGTTTTCCTTGTTATGTCCAGTTTCACTCTTACTTCCAGTTTTGTTTTTTGATTCACCTTTCTTCTTATTTATTTTTTTTGACTTACTTCCCTGATAAAAATAATCATAATTTGAAATGCTTAGAATTTTAAAATCTATAATTGTGTTTACAAACCTTTTGAGTTTTATTTTTCTTGCTAGTTTTACTGCCATCCAACTTTTTATCTCCTTTTTTTCCAAATTCCTTAAATGTACCATAAGTTTCATAATTATCCCAAAATTCGTTTACCTTATGTTTTTCGTTCTTATGGTATTTGTCTTGAAAACCCTATAAATTAAATTTCAGAATATCAATTTAAAATTACTACAAAAAAATAATTATTAAATTAAAATTAAAAATAATATAAAATTATTATAAAATTAAATTATAAATTAAAATACAATTGGCATCGTACTTTTTTAGTTTTATATTTTTTGTGCTTATCGCCTTTTTTGTATGTTGCTTCCTTCTTTTTACCTCCATGTGTGTGTACTTCCTCACCATGATCTCCTTTGTTTTTATATTTGTCAGCATTTCCTTTTTCTTCTTTGTATTTTGTGGATTTATTTTCATTCAAAAGTTTACCACTTTTGTGTTTTTCTGCATCTCCTTTTGTACTACCTCCTGTTGATTCATCTATATCACTTTTTGTTCTATGTACATCTAATTTTGTATCTAAAATCATGAGAAAAGTTCAATTTTGTTGAAATATAAACAGTTTACTTTAATTTAATTTTGACATTTTCACACAATTATCACATTTGAAAAATAATTAAAAATCGGAACAAAAACAATAAATATGCAATATACTGTGTAAAATTATCTTATAGATTTATATACTAGCATTTACAGATTTATTATTTATTAAATAAAAATTCATAACTGTAAGAACACCTATTATTCTATTATTTCCCCAACTTATAAATATCAACTACAAAACTTTTTTTGACTCTAGGTTTAATTTATTTTAACTAGATTTTAAATAAGACCCTGTTCTACATGCTAATTTAGCAGTTATCACATTATAGTCATATTATCATCTAATGTGATACTTACTAATTAAATGTTAATCTAACATAAGCACCGGCAACTTGTGGAACTTATTTCTGTAATCTTCCAAATATATAACAAGGTGTTTAAAATTTTAATTTTATATCTTAAATTGTTATAAATAAAATTGTATCGTGACTATTATACGTTTATGAACATAAGCTTATCTTATATTGTTAAGTACTAAAATTTTGAAAAAATAAATATTCTTCATAGTTAAGTGCTCAACACGTAAATGCAGTTTTATAAATATCAACGTACAATAAGAAAGCTATTATAAACAAATTAGCGGAAAAGTTCACATTAGAAACTAAAAATTCATATATTTTTACACTCAACAATTAAATTACATTTTTTTCTTTTAATGTGCCGAATTTAGATAAAAATCGTCCAGGGACAAATATTTTACTGTCGCCCTCTGTAATCTCCCCAATAAAGAAAAACAAGAACAAATAACACTAAATTAAGATATAAGTTATATTTAATTATTCAGCCGCAGTCATAATCTGACAGAATACAAGTTTAAAATTTAAATCGTGTTCGTAGTTCAACAAACATATTAGGCCATTATATTCAACATAGCATTAATCAAGATTAACAAACGAATAATTTTATGGCCGTTTAATTTTATTTTTCCCTATCAACTAAAGTGTCACAAAACTCTAGTTAATAGAAAATAAAAAATAATAATAATTTAATTATAGAAAATAATACTTAAAGTTAAATTGCTGAGTTTATTCTAAGTGTCACAAACCTCAGAATATACTCAGCAATTTAACTTTAAGTATTATTTTTATAACTAGTCCCTAAACATGAAAATAAAAACACATTTAAATGTATCTCTAAAATGTTGACGTCCAGGGCAATTGCCCTTTTCTTAATGTGCATCTGAATGTATTCCATTCAAAATTAATTAATAAGATCAATGTTGCAATGTGAAACTTATAATATGATTGTTGCTACCCATAAATACCTATATTAGTATTATATAATATTGCATGATAAAATTGTATTTTTAGTAGTTATTGTTTATTTTAATTTTGTATGTGGCCCTTAATGAAAAGCTAATAAAAAATATGGCATGTGTAAGTAAAAAGGATGCCGACCCTTGATCTAATATGATACCTAGTGGTGGTTTTTGCTGAATTTTTTGTTGAGGTGAATTATGAATAACTTTTTCCCCAGCTTCCCCTTCACAAAACGAAAAATAAACATCACAAGAATGGAATTAAAAAATATTATAAAAATTATTATTTTTGATGAATAATGTTTATTACCAATTTAAATAAATAATAATATAATAAGTAATGGTTAGTAAAGTGAACATTTTAAAACAATGAACGCACCATCGCTCAGACGAAAACAAACGGAAATTATAAAACAAAAATATTTGAACAAGATATAAATGTAAGAGAAAATTAACTATTATTAATTTCTAAATTGTATTAGTATTTATGAATGCAATTAGCATTATTTGGTGTAAATACTCTCGAGTAGGTGTTATATGAGGTGAATTTAAATACTTCTATACTGAGAATATTTTTAAATAATTATACAAACGTAATATAAAAATTATAAAATATTTACTAGTACACTTATGCTATTAACCATCGAGTCCCAACAAGTCGGAAATCCAACTATTCATCAGGAGCGCAGAGCGTAGAACTCATATAAACATAAGCGGAAATCCATTGAAAAAGTTGGGGGGACTACGATTGTACTCACAAACCAAAGCCGTGGGGGGCTATGCCCCCACACCCCCTCATAAATGATCCTAATCAAATTTTGAATATAATATAAGAAAATAAATCTACAAAATGGTTATGTTTGCAAGAATGTTCGGGGGGCTTGGTGAGATTGGGGGGGCTAAGCCCCCTCAAGCCCCCCAGATTTTCGCCGATGCATATAAATAGAAAATAGTAAATAGGTTGATATAGGTAGTCATTAATAGTGAAAAGTATATACATTTATGGTGTTTATAACTCATGATTTATATGATAAGAACAAGATAAATAATATAATTTCAATGTACTTTATATACATATAAGTATATATAATTATTAATTTCATTAAATCGACACTGACATGGGTCGTTATGAGTATGTGTTGGTCAGTTGCATGAGGCGGGGGGCACTAATACCATATACTGTGTGTGTTAAGATATGCTCCATTTCATATAATATAGAGTATAAATTATATGTATATACTCGAAGCATATATATTTTTAATATATTGGATGATAATCAAATTATAAAAACCAATTAACCCTATGCGATTGTTTTTTTTTTGCGTGGAAAATAACCTATGATTATTTGAACAATGTTTTTCTACTTTATTCATAGACAGGGCCGTGCCTAGGGGGGTGCAAGAGGTGCGCGTGCACCGGGCGCCATTGACCACCGGGGCGCCAAATACATTTTTATAATCTAAGTAATATTACTAAAATACTCAATATTAATTCATTTTTTTTTCTCTCGTCGAACACCACTATCTCGACATAATTAGCATTGCATTGATTGCCTACCGGTTACAAATATAGTGTTTTTATTCTTAGCGTTAGTATTTATTTTTCCCCGAAATGACGACGTCGCTGATCGCCGTCGTCGATAACAACTATATTATTATTATTGTTACTTGATAAAATTAATTCAATAACATAAATATAGACTTAATATCATAACAAGACTGCGACATATAACAACGACTGGAAGGAATTGTACGATTTTATTTTGAACCCATGATATATAGTTTTCAGACGTACTGTGTTCACGTCATAGTGCATATTTTTCTTCAGGAAACAATTATTCATCAAAGCCTCAAATAAAAATATTTCGTAGAGGGGGTGGGGGCGCTAGAAATAATTCTTCGCGCCGGGCGCTGATTATGCTAGGCACGGCACTGTTCATAGATATATGTATAAGTTTGATAAACTATAATTGTGGTCATAGGCGTGTCTACGGTGGCAGCCTAGGGTGCCTGGGCTGCCTCTGCAATTTTCGAAAGGCGCCGGTCAACCTAGTTTTAAATCTAGTAGTTTACAACTTTTATTTGGAAAAAAAAATCTCATGCATTGATTATTTTGTTCTAATAATATATTGCATTGTGGAATCGATGTCTCTATCAATTTATGATTTTTATCGCAAATCCCGATTATAATTTGTGGGTAACAACTTACTGCCAACTGGTACAATTTATGAAAAATATGATTTTTTTTTTTATTTGGATGGAAAAAGAGGCTTCGACATCGAAGGTCATTAGCCTTGTGTAAAAATTACATTTTAGCAAAATTTATGGAGCATTTTTTAGTTCATTAAGGTAGCGCCGGTCATTAGTTAGGCTGCCACTGCAGATGAAGTCTAGTCACGCCTATGATTGTGGTAAATATTGTGCTAGTTATAATGCAATAATGCAATATTATAAAGAAACTGACGTGCGCGTACATTTATTGTGTAAGAAAATTACGTACTCGACTGTATGCTATACTATACATTGTTATATTATATATTTATATACATGCAGGTACACCTACTTTTCATCGACGGCGATACCCAAGGGTCGGTATGAACGTAGTGTTGCGGGTAATAGCCATTAGTATAGTAATTAGACATCGATGCATGTTCCAAGCTGGTGCAGTCTGTGATGGCGGCTATTAACATTAGCTATACACATATACACACAAAAACAACATTATTGGGCGAGTTAGTAAGTAAACAGTGTAATATTTAGGAGGTTGCAAATATCTTTACCATCACATTTTAAGAGTGAGAAAATAGAAAGTGATTCTTGAGTAATTTATAAATAATAATTTTTAACGTTTCTTTTTTTTTCGACCCCGAGAACAATTTTAATTAATTTCAGAACGTTTAATACTAAGTTAATGTTCATTTCTTTTTATCCATTTGGTGAATAAGATAACACAGTTCTTCTTTTTATTAATACAAATCAAAATTATTCAGTAGGTACCATTATTTTGTCTAATACCTAAACCGAAGCATATGAAGTATCTATTGCATAATTGTACAAATATTGTTATTTTGTAGAAGTGTTAGTAATTTTCATTATTAATCCAGTTAATTAACTAATAAAAAATGCTATTTATATTATTTTGAAGCAACACTAATTTATTTAAACATTATAATATCACATACTATATGAAAATATTTCATTAAGTCTGTGATATTATTATACTTTATATTAACCAGTGACGTATTTAGGGGGGGGGGCGATCGCCCCGGATGGCATTTTTTTTGGGCGGTATCGGATTTTTACATAGCTCATTTTATTAATTGCCCATTGTTGATGAACAATAATATAAATTGGTTAATTTTTTTTTTTTTAATCTAAAATAATATTCTAAGATTGAAAATATTCATGGAAAAGTAGGGACAAAAATTGTCGACGAAAATACTCTCCATCAAAACGTAAATCAGCAAAAAAAAAGTCTTATAATTTGTTGTAGGTACAATACGTAATCCATAATCCGAAAAAAGATTTATTATTTTTATATAATAGAGATATATAATAACATAATATAATAAATTAAAATATAATAATAATAAATAATAAATAAACTTATAATAATCTATAACGGTGCTTTCTTTTTCTAATAACTAAAAATTGTTTAATGGAAATTTTTGATTAAATAGTCAATAGTAACTAGTTCCACCAGAGAATACAAAATGTGAATACATTAAAAACAAAAATATAACAAATAAGTTAGAAAGCACTTAAAAAGATGACCTATGGATGGTTACTTAAAGGTAAGCTCTGACGCGCTCAGTTGGTGGAAAAAGTTAAATAATTTTTGTGGGGAGGGGAGGGGAAACGTTAGCACCCGGGCACCAAATTTCTGAATACGTCTCTGATATTAGACATATATACATTGCACATTTATACGGGAGGAGGTCGACGATTACAAAAATCGTTTGAAAGATTATATTAATGGGACCATGGGGGCAACATAGTTTTAAATACGTCACTGCAATTATATTGACATTTTAAATGCATGTATATTCTATTAAAACCAACATATTAAAAAAAAAAATTATAATAATAAAATAATGATTGAATAAACAATAGGTATACAACGTGTTTAACAATAAAGGTACCACGAAATATTTCCAACGCATCACCTTGTATTTTATTCGCGTTTTTTTTTATCTGTAAAAGGACTTGCAATTACACTAATTTTTAATATTTTTTTACGTGCATGCCCTCTAAAACAATTTTTTTTTTAATAACCATTATTTTATTGTTCATGTTTAGATTACATTATTTTTTTTAAACAACTTTGAATTATAAAGTATTGTTCTATCTTGAAAATTGATCAATTGAGAGTGAGTTAATGAAACTTAAAGTTTCGATAAACGAAATGTATATTTATCTTATTTTTCAATAGTGTATCTACGGTTTTGCAATAATTCATGTGGTTTCTTTTTAATTTTTTAAAAAATTAACTACGCTGTTTTCATGTACATAACGTTTACATAATTTACATAAAATTATTAATTCAAATAATTAATCATACATGGGTAAATTTATGGTTGATTAACAAAATAATTCTAAGCAAATTTACACATATTATTCTAAATTTAATTAATCTGAAAAAAAAAATGTTTAATTTTATCAATTATTTAATTAGGTGTCGGGTTACGTGTTCGAAAATGATATGTTCGAATAAGATGTGTTCGAATGAAAAGTGTTCGAAAAAGCATATGTTCGGATGAATTTTTGTTCGAAAACTTTGTATTTATAACCAGGGAAAGACAATTTAACAATTAACATTGTCTTTCCTTGGTTATAAATACAAAGTTTTCGAACAAAAATTCATCCGAACATGTGCTTTTTCGAACACTTTTCATTCGAACACATCTTATTCGAACATATCATTTTCGAACACGTATACTGAGTAATATTGAGTATATTCAAGTTAAAGTTTAAATTGTACGCAATGCCTCTTAAAAACTCAATGTTATTGTTATTAGACGATATCGACGAGGGAAACGCGACATAATTTAACAATTAACATTATGTCGCGTTTCCCTCGTCGATATCGTCTAATAACAATAACATTGAGTTTTTAAGAGGCATTGCGTACAATTTAAACTTTAACTTGAATATACTCATATATACATTTATTTATTTTACTTGACGATATACCCATACATTTAATAATTTTTTTCACTATATAAATAATTAATAAATAAATAATATTTTAATATAATATGTTTGTTTTTAAGAATGAGTTTAACTATTCGAACAAAAATTCATCCGAACATATGCTTTTTCGAACACATTTTATTCGAACATATCATTTTCGAACACATAACCCCTCGTCATTTAATTATAGTCTAAAGATGATATTATAAGCTTATAATTTTCGTTTTATTTCTATCAAAACTATCTAAACTCTAAATGTAAATTAGTAAATTCTCATTACACTGTCTAATAAACTATATTATTTTCTTCTGAAGCACGATGGGTTTCTGAATGTAGGTACAGTGTTTCATGAGAATTTACTAATTTTAAGTGGTATGGAATGGAATTTTCTCATCACTTTGGAATAATCAAAACTTTTGAGACGCTCTATTTATTATGTTATAATTACTTATAATTAGTAAACATAAATTATACAATCTGTTGTTGATAAATGCTGACTATAGTGTTTCAATTAAGTTTAAGGGAGTACAATTAAATATTTAAATTGAAGACAAGATTATTATCTTCTTTGAGAGGTAAGTAAAAAATATCGACATGGTTGCAATACAAATCTAACCAGTTTAAAAATGTGTATTTAGGTAAGATATATCTTTATATAATTTATACTTTGATATACTTTATTAAGTAATTAGAATAGTTCTTTATTATATTATATGAATATATAATGTTAACATATTGTTAAGTCTGAAATAAAATTAATAATTTGGGAGATTCGTAATTAATGTAGACATTTATAATGATTCGAATTTGAAAATATACATTTTATAAAAATATTTAATGATTTATTAACGAGAAAAGATCCCAAGCAAACTTAAAATGTTTTCAAATGCAGGGAAGTGTCAGCAATAGATATATACCATAACACGATTTACTATTGTAAATTATGAAGTAATGTAAAGTACTATTTATAGTACTAAAAGTACTATAGTACTATAATGAAGTGATGAAGTATGTTTTTAAAACTTGCAAAAAGCCGATTACAATAACGAACGTTGTTTATATCTTATTATCACTAATAAATGTATAATGTATCAATAATAAATACACTAAGTGCCACAAATACATTAGTGTAGTCTTGTAAGTTTATTAATAACTTATAAGGTTTAATTAAAAATTATTTTTTCATGGCATACGTAGTATTTACATAAGTATTTTTGACATCGATTAAAATATTTTTCTTAATCATGTTTTAAATCACCGTACATGGAAAAAACCCGTCGCACAAGGATAATTATGTCTGTATCTAGTATATAATATTACACATATACTTCAAGCTGCAGTAAATACACTACTTATTATACACGATGCATCGCTGCTATCATTGCACCACACCGTTATATTATTTCAAAGTTTTCGATATCTTTGAAAGTTTCCTTTTCCACAGGAATTTATTCTAAAATTGAAGTTCTTCAGTTAAATAAAAATTAAAGAAAAACGTTTGCAAAACTCATATAAATAATACATTGTTACTCCACGTGGTCAAAACTATACGCATATTGCCAGTGGGGTCCTTAAACCTTTTTATAAGGGGGAGGGAGGAACTTCATACATGTATTCTCCTAGTATGACATAAATAATAAATAACAAAAATTTAAAAAAGAAAAGACCATGGGGAATGTGACTAACCCATTCGCCCCCTGAGGATGCTTCTTGGTTAGTATATTCTATCCTTTCGTCATAAAATATTTTAATACATGTTTGGTTGGATTTGCTCTGTTTAAATGGTGAATAATAATAAATATTCAAACGTATTGTGGTAGATGATGTAAAAATATATAATTAGTACGCATGTACGTAGTTAGGTATAATTATCTGTGGGGCTATTAAGCTGGAGTGGCTAAATTTTAAAGGCTTGTGATCGACTTCTAAGTTTTTATAGGTTGTCATGATCAACCGAAAAAAAATTGGTTGTACTGAGCAAAAATATATTTATATATATGCATATTATATTTCCTTTATTTATTCTGTTTAAAATTTCAATAAATGATAATAACTTTAATTTTATAATTTTAAATAACACGTATTTTTTTATATTATATATATTTTATCAATTTATACGAAGTGATAAATACCATTATTTAATACGGAATATACATTAGAATATGTACAACATACCTACATAGCTATTCGATCTCAATGTATAATTTTGTTTTTCATATTTATTTATTAATATATATATATTCTTTATTAATTATTATTATTTTAATTTTTATATTTGTGGGTTAAAAAAGATATAAAAATTTACAACAAATAAATAAGTATTTTAACTGTTTTCTGAAATAATTTGAAAAAATTGAAAGGGAATCACGATCGACTCGAATTCATGCAATGATCGACCTATTGGCCACCCCTGCTATATAGGACTAGAATAATTTATTCCAATAAATCTTCAAGGTGCGTCCACACTTGTGTAACATGCAACTGCAAAATGCAATTTGCAACGCGTTTTTGTAAAATAATTTTGAAACAATTCAGTGAACTTGTAACACATTTTTGCAACAAACCGGCGATCGGCTGACAGTCGGTAATTTAGTGAAACATCAAAGGATGTTTCACGAACATGTTGCGGCCAGTGTGGACAAGTTTGCGAACATAATACTACTAACCTATTATTAATAATTTTTATTTACTCGTTAGTGGTCGCGATAATTTTTATAACACCATTGTCGCCTTTGAGCACGGCGTTAGGGTTCACTGTAGTCCACAGATTTGTGTTTTCAACATAACTCATCAATTCCTGGGTCATTAGTAATCGCCTTTATGACATGTTATCAAAAAATTTGATGAATTGAGTTATGGTTGACTCAGTGAGTCAGCTTATTAAAGTGAACTGATTCAGACGAACTGATTCGTGTCACTGAAGGGAAATAAAGATATATGCAGCTGCAGCTACTCGAATAGACATATTGACTATACTCTCAATTTCAAGAGACTAATTTTTTTTATTTGAGTACATATTTATTTTATATGGAAACCATTAAATTATGACTTGTAACATGTTGCAAACTAATGATGCAACATGCGAATGCAACAATGCAAACGAATACCCAACACTGTTACAGTAAAATGTTTCATGTTGCATTTTACGCATGTTGCGTCTAATGTGGACGCACCTTAATATTAAACTTGAATTAAAGGAAAATAAAACATTTTCTATAAAGAACAATTTGTACTTGACTCGTTCTTAATCTGCATTTTATTTTACAATACAAAAAAGATAAAATAATTAAAATTAAATTATGAAATCAAACATAAATGTCTGTATTTTTCTGCATTCATATTATAAATATTATAAAATTATAAAAACTTTTAAAGCAATAATTTCAGATGAAATGTTTTAAATTGAAGTAAATACCACGATGGAACTATGACGCGGTATAGCTAATACTACACCCATGGTGGTATGTATGTGACACAACAGCAATAACAGACATCACAGGTGATGTTATAATTTATATTATGCACGTTGCAATTGAATCTTACCCATACGAAACATGCGTCACACACGTGAGCGGCAACAGCGGAGTTTTGGAACAATATTGCATAATCCATATCCCATCCAGCGTGTGTGAACAAACGCCGCTGCGGCGACTTTATATCCCTTTTTTCGATATTTTCCTCCCAACTGCTCTCGCTGGGCGTTGAACACTATCGTCGTCGTCGTTGTCGCCGCAGTCGTCTTGTAGATTATCGTTGAGGGGACGCGTTGAGCGGTCCGGTCATTGAAACGGTTTGGTTAACACTGGCACCGGCATAGGTATATCCGAACCGCGATAACCCGGTACATGAGGAGAAATAAAAAAGAAAAAAACCGTGTCCGCGCGGTGGGTTTGGGTACCGCTGTCGCAGCCAGGAAGAGAGGCTACAGATCGGTTATTTACCGTTGCGCAACGGACGGCGTCGCCGTCCGTTGGGTTAGCCTAGTTCTTATTATATTATTTAATTTTACGATATAAAATATACATATATATGCGTATCGAAAAAAGAAAAGGAGAGAAAAAAAACGTAAAAAATCAGGCACGCAACTCTGCGGTATCGTCCCGCATTTTACATTTACGTTATATATATATATATATATACTTTTATTTAATTACGGTTCCATCTATATCTTTGTATAACGTACACTAGTTTTACCGGCTATATTCGACGCATTGATATTGCACTGCAGTCGTATCACTACACGTTCTTAACTCCCCAAAACAAATTCATTTATTACTAGTTATTGCTAATCATGATTTGCATTTATTAATATTATGTAAGTATTATAAATTTAATATCTATATATATAGCTTTAATATCTAAACATACGCATATGTATAACGTATGTATCGTAATTGAGACCTTGCGTCCGTCTTCCCATAGAATAACCCATTCGCGTGCCGTCAAATATGCTTAAGATGCATCATTCCTATCTACAATAGTCATCTGCGTCTTATAATATACGGTGCAGAATACAGACTCAAGTAAAATACGCTGTACGAGCATCGTGCCGTTACGACATTCATCACACCGTTTACGCAGTATTTAACTATAAAGAAAAATAGTTGTACGCTATTCGCCGTCAGAAGCCTTGGACGCATACTGTGTAAATCACGCGTGTTAATTATGAAAACTCTTTATACGCGTTTGTTTAAAATCCAAGGGCTCGTCTTAACATCAGAGTCAGCCAAGACCCTCAATTCGTTACACGCGAGATAAATATTTACATACATTAAATGAGTGTACATGTTCATATTTAGTGTGTCACGAGAGGAGAACGATCGCTGAGCACAACAGCTAATACGTTAACTACGAAATATATTCAGAGAGATTTTCTAGACGACTGTATAAGTGTACCAAACCGAATAATCCTAGACTTCCTCACTGATTTTGACGTTGTTCAAATTACAGATTTTTATAGTGATAGAATTGGGTAAATCATTAACCCTATGATGTACCACCAAGTAAAACTTCAAATATTCATTTCATATACTTCGAACTTTTAAAAATCATAGATTTTATACAAAATAACTTCATCGAAAGTCTGAGTTTGAAATAAAATATGAGTTTTGTTACTATAATGAACATTCGCATGCATATTATATCATACAATTCACGTTGAAAAAAATATAATTATCTATATCGTCGAGCTAAAGCTCAAATAATTAGAACAATACCAAACAGTTTTTAGTATCATGTCAATATTAACAACATTAAACCACTTAAGTATGTCTATAATATAGGTAATACATCACTTTTTTCGTCATTACTTAAATTATTTTAACTTCTTAATATAACGAGTCCTTTATTTTGGAGTCGTATTTTGAACGAATTGTATACAAATAGAGTCTTGATAATTTTCATGACTGGCAATAGTATTTAAAGTGTGAATGATGTATAAAAGATCGAATCTTATTGTTTTATGTAACTATATTACATAATATACATTATATTATATGCTATATATTTGTCAAATTGATTTAATATAATATGTAAAATATAAACTGAAATAAAATAAAAATTCTTTGCTATTTCTAGTATTACATTTACTACAATTTCATTCTAAAATGTATCAACATGTGTAAAAATCCTAACTTTGATAAATCTTTAATCATTTAAGAATCAACTGTTTTATTTAAACACTAGATACATCTTTGGATTTACAAAGACCAACAGGGAAAAATTTAAAAAATATTTTATCATTATCCTAAACTAGTTACCTAAACCTATTACCTCAGATTTACTATATGTTAAAAGTTTTACTGATTTAGGGATTATAAAATATTTATATTTTAAGGAAACATAAAATACTATTATATCCATAATAATTTAATTTTAATTTTCCACAGTCCTAATATATATTTTATTTAGGAGTCGTAATTGATTTATGGAAAAATATTTCGACAATTATTATTTAAGTATATTATTTGTATGAAAATAATATTTTTCTAAATAGTTTAAAACACTATACACTTTGAAAAATGCTATTAAAATATGTCATTCAATTGATGTAATTATATAAAATATAGATTACTTGCAGGGCCGTCCTGATGATTTGCTGGGCTCGGGGCATAGTAAAATGCGAGACTTTAAATGTCGAAAATGTCACTATTGCTCATCAGTTGCATATTGAAACTCAAATGTGTGCAAATAGATTTAACAAATATAGTACCTTGTACTTACAACAATAAGAATAAATAAATTAATTAATAACGCAACACATCATATAATTAAACTTAATATAATAAATTATGTCCAACTGTGGTGAGAGCGCTGGACCCGTGGCGAAGGCCCCTCTCGCCCTGCCCTAGGGTTAGTCCTGATTACTTGTGATATATTATACATTTTACTACTTTAGCAGAAGAAATAAAATACAAGCTAACATTAAAACAATTAATACATTCTATTTTCTCAATAGTTAAAATGAATTTCGTCTAAGAAAGTAACCTGATGAATACTATTGATTATAATTTTTTTTTATACAGTTTTATTGTTTTTTGATTATCAGAGACTCGCAATTAATATGATAATTAATTCTTAATGTTAAAATAACTGTAATAACCACAACAGATTAAAACTTATAATTAAATTATAATTGTGCGATTCTATCAATTTCACAATTTGTTTTACTCCGATAATATGTTTTTTTTTTTTTAAGAATTAATATGATATATGTATTACAACATGATTATGTAGTTTGCTTTTATAATCACTCCCAAAGATACTTCCGTATTTTATACATTCGGTTTAAATGTTTTTATCGGTGTATCGATTTCGTGACAAAAAAAATTAGGTAAAGACTAATAAAAATAATTTAATTTACTATAAAATATATAAACGTATAGTAATAATTTATCATTTTATATTGTAGCTGTTTTATTCGATATAAATATAATTTACAAATGGGTATAATGTATATTTATTATTTTAAATAATTATACTTTTTATTAATTAAACCTATTCAAGTTGTAAAATTTTAAATCGAAATTTACGATTTTAAATGAATTACGATTCAAATTATACAATACATACATTTTTTAATCTATAGTAGTAATACATTTTTATTAAAATATTTTCAATAGGAAAAGAAAAATAACTAAAATTTTAATTTTAATTATATAGAAAACATGATCTTAAACAAAAATTTATTTATAATGCTATAAATATTACTACAGTGAGAACATCCGAGATAATCTGATTATGGTCGATCTACTTACATGGTGATGTATTATTTTCATTTTGAAACTGAATACTATAATTTTCAACGCCACATTCCAGACATTAATTAGATGTTATGAATAAAATTACTGATTTAAATAGAGTCGACTTTTTTGACAGTCAATATTAAAAAAAAAAAGATATCATACTCCTAAAAATATTTTTCTTTTTAAATTTCATAATATGGATATAAACTCTAAATCTAACATGAACACCATAATTAATGTTCTAAGTAGCGTACGTAGCCTATGATAATGCCAATGGACAATAATAACTATGAACAGCACTGAGAAATCCCAGAAGAGCTGGTTAGTGATAGAGATATGTAATTCAAACACATACTGCAAAGTCCGTTACCTAGGTAAGTTGTCTCCGTTATTTGAGGTTCAATCTAGACTAAACAGTACTAAAACAGTACAACGCACTGTCATTTATGCTATTTAATGTGCCGCTCAAAGTTATCAGAGATATAATAGTGAAATACGAAATGGAGCTAAATTGATAAAATATATTGTTTGCACACAGTTGATATCGTAATATTAAAACATAATAGAGACGATGAATTAAGCAAGTCTAGTCGCAAAATAAACCTCGTTATCAATAAGAGTAAAATTAAATATCTAGTACTGACTAAAAATATAGTAAAAAAAGCCGTATTTAAAGTAGTTCCCTGCGCCTTTAATTAGATAAATGAGTTCAAGTAACTAGGAGTCAACATAAATACAAAAAATAACGTACAAAATTCAATTAAAAATAAGTAATGCAAACAAAGCCTATTTTATCATGAATAAAATTCTTAACTCCAAATTACTGTCCAAAGCCTTAAGAGAGAAACTTTATGCCTCTCACTGTGAATGATAGTAATATATACATTTGAGACATAATCCACTACACAGAGGGACGATGAGAAAATACATTGTTTTGAAAAAATTGTTAAGGAAAATTAATGGATCTATTTGAAACCAAAATGGATAGTATGATAGAAGAATGATGAACTATAAAGGTTATATAACAAACCAAATATTAGATTATTTCTAAAAGTAAAATAATTAGAGTGGGCTGGTCATGTTTGCGGGCTAGTGAAAGTTTTATTCAAAACGTACTGATTACAAAAAAGCGATCAAGGGGAAGACCACCCTAATAATGTTTGGACAGAGTGAAGTAAGATATTTCAGGTACCAATGAATTAAAGCAATTAGAGAATAAGATGTATAGAATTTATGGAAATACTTGGTTGAAGTGTACAAAAGATCTCGATGGCCTGCATAGCACAAAAAAAAAAGAAAAAAAAATAGCGTACGTTTGCTATGCTATACGATAAATAGAGATAAACAAATGAGTTGACACCCTCTTAATAATTATTTTTGAAAAGTTTTGTTAATCTAAATGTAGATTATACGTTGATTATTTCTAGTATTTTTAGAAAGTTTAACTTGAGTGTTTATTGCTAATTGAAGCATATATACTTAAGGTGTCTGGTGTCTTTTTAAATTTTCGATTTGTATCTTGGCATATTAGTTTGATACGAGTATTTATAGCCTATCCCAAATATTGATGATGTGCCCAAGGGCATATGTATAGATTTTCTATGGGAAAAATATAGAACTAATTCGATGGCGCTTGAAAAAGGAAATTTAAATAAAATTATGCTATATATTATATATTATGTTTAACGTATATACAGTTTTTTTTATATGAATTTGAATTATTGATCCTTTATATACGCTAATGGTGTGTTCAATATATTATTTACATAATTTAGGACAATTTTATACAATGATTTATATAGTCTTAGCACGTCGACAATATACCCAATACTTCCTCTGAAAAAATTCCTTATCATGTAACTAAAGCACTACGTGTTTATTTGAATTGCACTGGTATACAGTTGTTGGTTTTATTTTTTTTTTTTATTATTATTACGTTTTTCTCGTTAATTTCGCTTATACTTAATCAGATAAAAAAATCAAACGGTATGATTTTCACGGTGCCGATTGGACGTGGTCTGTTGGATCCGAAACAACGAACGAAACGTGTTAACAAGAACTGAGTGGGAGGCGCTTCCATATGATTCGCAAAACACCCTAACGTCGTTCGTTCACTATGATAGATGTTAATGTGATTTCTGCGAACGAAGTGAACGCGCACTTACCTTTATGTCTCTTAAGATATCATCGAGCTGTATGTCCTGAGCGCCATGAACGCCGTACACGTCACATGTCAGGTAATTGAGTTAATTTTGTGTCAATGGCTTACATAGTATTTATTAATTATTTCTTTATCAAATAATAACTAGCAAACATAAAAATAAGAGTAAGTTCATATACTGTGTAGACACAAATTGTTTACTTATTTTTTTTATAATGTTTTATAAGTTATTAAAAAAATTTAGTTTTATCATTTTTTCATAATTTTATTATACATTCATAAAGTAGTAAAGTATACCTTAAGTGCTGTTGAAAATAATTGACTACAAGTTATTATAACTATAAGTAAATTAGTTAAAAGTACATAGTCAACTCTTTAAAATACAATAAAATAAATACTAGCAATAGTGAATCATAAATGTTAGTATATGCACCTTTATAATATATATCTTTATAGTTAATTGGGCATTGAATTATATGTATAATGTATGACTTACGATTTAATGTCTTATCGATACATAATTATTTTCTTTTGAATATATGGCCTCCAAATATCCGTAAATAATTCTTAGCATGAATTTTCTATGAATTATTATATATATATATGTGTGTGTATGTGTATAAATAGGTTTTAAATGTTCCGATGAATGATTGTTTTAGAAGGTGGATTTATGCGTATTTAATATTTACACGTATTATGCATATTACACAATTATATAAAAAAAATCTTACGTTTTATTACGATAGAGAATTGATGAAGCGTGTAATTCATTGACCTCTTTTAATACTTTAATGGTCGATTGAATACCAAATACTATGAGGTATACAATTAAATAAAAAAATATAAACAGTGATTTAAATATGTTCTAGTATTTGTAAATGTATTAATATAATTTATTTTATTTGCCCATAATAAATTGTTTTTTTATAGATGTTTCAAGCGGCTACTATCGGAATCTTCCTTACATTGAATACAATTGTTCCGATCAAATCGTCAAAATCTGATAACGATTATAATCCTGAAGATACATTCAAAACCATTCAAACGTCCATAGATTCAAAAATAGCCGAAAATGGATATTTCGGATCATATATACATCCGGATCAACCTACTGCTGAATTTTCTCAATTACAAGGAAGCATTGATGAAGAAATGTCTGGTTTAGATTTTAACTTTGACCAAGCAGATTATGATAAATTTAATACACCACAAAAGCAATCATTACAACCCGCTTTTTTGCTCAACTATGAACCATTAAGACCTTCAAACTTCATATCAGCACAACCTTTACGTTACGCACAATATCCTTTTGATTCTCCAGAACATCAAGATGATGGAGGCGATGGTGGTGATGGTGATGACGGCGGAGATGATGGAGGTGATGGAGGAGGTGCTGGGAATGGAGGAAGTGGTGGTGGTGGTGGTGGTGGAGGTGGTGGAGGAGGTAGTGGTAATAATGGAGGAGGTGGCGGAGGTAGTGGTGGCAATGGTGGAAGTAGAAATTATGGGCGATTCCTAGGACATCAATCTTTTGAAAATGATTACGATAATTATGAGCCTCAAAATGGTTGGATACCTATGCATAATAAATATGCATCAGATACATCAGACGATCAGCTTAGAAATAGATCACCTTTAACAAAAAAAGTTACTGGTTATGGTTCTAATCGAGTACCAGTAGTATCTAATAGTTATCAGAAACCTTATAAATCGCGCCCAGCGTACAAAAAAAAACCACCACGGCAATTTTCTAATGATCCATACTCCAATATATTAGCTGAAAACAAAAAACCTTCAAAATTATTCAATGATGATATTAAACCACTCAGAGCTCGTGGAAGTAACAGGCGACCTTTAAGGGTAAAAGGAGAAAATAAGCGATTGGCATACAATAATTACGATAATAGACCTACAAGTATTTTAGATGAAGATATTGAAGAAGATGAGCCTAGACCTCTACAATCAAGAAGATTTCCTACTAAAAAACGACAAGTATGTCAGAAAATGAGTAAATCTATGACACCAAACGATATTGAGGATCATGATGTTATAGGGAGAAAAATGTCATGTATGGTATGTAAAGATTTAGCTTCAGGTGGTTCATATGAAAAGTGTTCGTATAAGTCAGATCCTATAAGTGATGAATACGAAAAGGAACCAGATGTAATGAGTAGCTTTAAAATAAATAGATTCAAAAGAAGAATTGTAGACAGGAAGCGAAAAAAACCAGAAAGTGGTGAAGAAGTAGAAGACTATGAATATGAAAATATCAATGCTCAAGAATCTGAAGAGGATCCAGAGTATGTTCAAAATGCTGATGCAGTGACTGATTATGATAGTGAAGATCCGGAAAATTACGAAACAGCTGAAAATGAAAGTGAAGAGTACAAAATACCACCATTACCAACAAAATCGTCAACTTGTCGGAAAATAAGAAAAAAGGGAAACTTATGTCACGTATGCCAAGACAATTTGACTAACAGGCAGTACGAACAATGTGAATATGAAGAAGATCCTAATAATAATGCGTATGATTATTCTACACACAACGTGTACGGTAGTCCTCGGTATAAAAGACAATTAGATAGTGATCGAACCTATGATGACTATTTCAAAAAGCTATTTCCAGAATTAGGCTCAAATCGCAAGAGTAGTATAGCCACTAAATTTTCGTCCAAAGAAGGAGACTTTGGATTCTTAGACAATGGGCAAATTGGCTTTAAAAAAACCAAATCTTCATTGCTCGGTGAAAAAGATTTATCAATAAATTTCGATTTGGTGGAAGAAGAAAGCCCAGTGAACAAGATGTTGGGTGAATTTCGCAACAAAGATAGGTCAAATTGTAAAAAATCACTTAAAGACAAAATGACGTGTTATAAATGCAAGGACGACAAAGGATTGGAAACGGAAGAATGCATGTACATCACAGATAGTAAGCCAAAAGAACGGCAACAGTCCTATCACGAAACCAAAAAATTTAACACCAGCCCAGAAGCGGAAAAGTCCACAGGATTGGGAGTATCTACTTCGACTAATGCACAGCAGTCGCCTGCCTCGTCATCTTTAACACACGTGTACGCTCCACTGTACGGTTCTGATTATGAACCTATGGCACAGCAGTCTTACAATCGGCCACAATACAGAAATAGAAACTACAGGTTACACAAAAAACCCGTGACCGAAGAACCTGCTGAGTCCGTAGAAGAAGAAGACCAGACGGAGGCGCAAAGTGCGGAAGACTACGATTATGCTGAAGATCCGAGTAGCCGGCAGGTATCGAGGCATGACTTGCCGGACGTAGATCCGTACGGGCCGGAAGGAGCGTACAGCGAAGAAACCATACCGGTGTATGATCCAACGTTGAGAACATGGCTACCGAAATACATGGTAACTAAGACTTCGGAAGAAGCGATGGTTGATGCAGAATTAGGATTCGATTAGAACGAACACATAACCTTTAAATACACTCACTAAAATTTTACGTTAACGGTGGTTTCGATCTAATGCGTAATATTTATACGAGTCAAAATATTATACAATTATACATTGGTGGTATTCTAAGGGTGTTACTTAACGGATAATTATTATTATTACTATTGTTATTTTTATATCGACATGTCTAGTATATTGAGATTCATACAGAATTTCTATATTATTCATTTTGTCTCTAATAAATATGTACCATTATTTTAAGTTTTATATTATCATGTTATTTGATTGCAATAATTATTGTAATTTTATGTTTTATAATTTATTTTACTTTGTTATGTTATTTGGAGAATAAATTTCAAATAAAACATTTGTTATACAATGAGTACATTGTTCTTTATGATAAATCTAAAATTCGTGTTCAAGAGATTGTGAAAATTTAGTTTGTGTTGTTTGCATTAATAATTTATAATTAAACAAGACACGTACTCGTATAATCGGGATGATTAACAAAAAGAGTATGAACCATAGCTTGTCTGTTAATCTTTATTACAGATTTACGTAATAGTTTAAATATAATTATTTTTATTGTTATTTTTATCACTTATAGATTATTTTGATTGATAATAAAATAAGGATAAAAATTAGACGAATAACACATATCTATTATTATTATTATTATATTACATGTGCTGTAGTTACGAAGTTAAAAAATATAATGGGTTATACAATCAAAATTACCTAAATAATATTCACTTTGTTACGTTGTACGTTAACCATTGGAAAACGATTTTAAGTCTTATAAACGATCAACATCTTGATAAATGGATTAATGAATGAATAGACACTCGTCATTAGCTTATTGAAATACCTACAGCTTTGGATCATTTTCTTGACTTGAATTGCAGTATCAAACCATATTACATGTTTATAACGACTGATAAAGATTTAATTAGACTTTTATGAAAATGTATTATTTCTAGTTTATCATAATTTTTAAATATATATATAATATATATAATTTTTTTTTTCTTTATTATTTTACTAATATGTTGAGGTATATTACAATCTCATTCTCGTATTAATACGAGAATGAGATTGTAATATACCTCAACATATTAGTAAAATAATAAAGAAAAAAAAAATTACAATTAAAAATACAATATTATTAAATGTATTATAAAAGTAATATAAAATTATATAATTATTTATATATATATATATATCACATTTTTACCCAAGTGCAGTTCAACCATTAATGATATTTAACCATAATGTAATTCGATTATTTCATTTTAAGTAAGAAGAGCAATTTTACTCTTTCTCTTCTACTAGCAGGCACGTCGACTTATAATCATTATCATCCTTATAATATAATTATTATATTATATTATATTATAATATATTATATATATATTTATATATTTTTAAAACTCTAATCAATTTATATTATACAGAATGATTAAAGTTTTAAAAATGTTTCAAACAAATAAGTACCTATATATAAATTTATATAATATATAATTATATAATTTTATATTACTTTTATAATACATTTAATAATATTGTATTTTTAATGGCTAATCGTTTGAATTAGAATATATTAGATGTTTTTGTATTTTCGATAAAATTGTGGTTAAACAAAATATATTAAGGTATTATTTATTATTTTTTCATAAAAATAATCTCATTCTTATTGAACGATCATTTTTTGCAAGATACCTATAGAATTATATGAAAAAATAAATATAATAATATATTTTATATTATTTTATAGTTAAGATACACATAGGGAAATTAATTTATATAGTATTTTTATGCATGTATAAAAATTCATTATAGTTCTTATATTAATTTTTATAATTCTTATTACTTAGTTTTATATTATTTTTCCTGTTGTAACTAAATCTAAACCTGATGTACACGTGCGGTTTTCAAACGCTCGGTGCCGCTGCGGTGTCGCGTTTGCGTTTTATATTACTCACAAGTGGGTTGGCTCGCGGTGACGCTGTGGTTCTGTTCGGCAACTTGTGGGCAATATCTCGCAAGCCGCCGAGACACCGCCATGGTACCGTTCTCGCAATTGCAAAGCCTCATTACGTTTTCCCATATTGTTAATTTACACGTGCGTCATTTCGCCACAAAATATTAGAAAAAATTATGTATAAACATCTAGAGGAAAGTTTTGACATTGAGCTATTTATCGAGGAAAAAATCTATCCAGAAATGTGTAACATTGCCGCCGAAACATACCATGACCGCATCTCATACTTGTATCTTGAGACAATTTTTGTTGACATTTCTACGGCCAACTCGTTAAACGATTTCATGTTCACTCGAAAGTAATTAAAGAATTTTTCATTATTTTTCTCGAAGATTATTAAAATATCTATAAAAATATCCCACTTGTGAGTCGACTATCGCTGAACAAGTGATCCAATGTCGTCTTTTTTTTTAGTTTATACTTTTTATACGCAAGGTAAGTGAAGATAACTTTTTTTCTGTATACCTCAGTTTCTACAACGTGAATATGGTACAGACGACTGGTGGTGAAAAATTGCACATCGGTTTCTTTGTATGAAAACCGCACACGTATGCATTGAAAAGTCGCGGTAAGGCCTCTTTCACACAGTCCGTTTCTTTAACGGCAACGGAAACGGATCGGATAAAAATGTCCGTATGTATAAAAAATGTTTGTCCGTTAGTAAAAACGGATAGTGTGAACGGATTGTATAGATAACTATGTGTCTTATCTACTCCGTTTTCTTTTTTTATCCGATCCGTTTCTGTTGCCGTTGAAGAAACGGACTGTGTGAAAGAGGTCCAACGCTGCGGAACCATGCATTTAAAAATCGCATGCGTGGATCAGGTCTGTATGCAAGAGGAAGGGAGGTTTTTTAATCCCGACCAGTTAAGGATATTTTTACTAAGAGTTTAATCCTTGTTCTATAAAAATAAATACTTGAAAATTCATACATAGTTATCTTATTTTTGTTTTAACAGTGCCAAATTTTTCGATTTGACGCACTGTTTTTTTTTTTAATTTTCATGTCTTTTCTTCCTATAGTTGATTATCATTATAAATGCAGCCATCGATAAAACGCATATTCACTGACTAGTCAGCTGTTCAAATTATTTAGACATTTATTGACATTTATTGATTTTTGATAATAGATATTCCAACGTGTATTTTTTTCTTGACTTCATAACCTAACATTAAATAAACTATTTTACATCCCCCTCCCCTTTAAACGATTCCTGCGCATGCACGTGGTACACATTAGGCCTAATATGGTGTAAAATGATAATTTTTCATTGCCTAAAATATATCACCTGCTACAAATCGAATTGAATAATATACATTGTAAAGACTATGAGGGAAATACCAAAATAGTGATATAGTAAATTAACTTTATAATTATGTTAAAAGTGGGGCTATAGCAAACAAGTATATATGCAACTAAATATGATTATTAATCAATTATAATAAATTTATAATGATTAACCATATTTAGTTGTATGTAATTGGGTAATTCTACTTGGTTGAAAAATATTTTTAGATATATGTTTTTGCCTCAATATGTAGTTTTTGTACCTACCAATAGTGTTAATTTTGGTATAAAAAAAAAAAAAAAAACACAAAATCCTCAATATGTGATTATTTTAAAACAAAATTACAATGTCATTAATTTTCATAAAACTGGACCACCTAATTCTAAAAATTATAATCATAATAATGTTTGTGAATTTTTGATTTTTTTTTTAACTGTAATGCACAAAGGGATAGTTAATGCTTAGAATTGAATTAAAGTGTTTTTATATGACCTACATAACAACATGAAACAATAGTGAATAATATAATACGTTTATATCACGATGTATATTGTAAAACAAATGGTATTATTTTTTATTTAATTTTTAAATATGTGTTAAATTTAATAAAAATGTAATTCGTTATAAATCATGAAATTTAATCAATTTACAATAAATTCTCTGTTTAACATATCCTATACTTCTGTTGTTATTTTTAAACCGATCAAACAAATAAAATTGATAACATTGATGTGTTTATCTGATGTGATTCATTTTTATTCCTACAACAAATTAGTCGTTTCCCTCACATTAATAATTAGAGATGGGAATTATGACTCACTTTAGTGAATCAATTCTCTCAATTCAATTCACTTAAATGAGTCAATTCATCAAATCATCAACTCACAATTGATAAGTCAAATCAGATCCTAACCAAGTAATTTTTGAACCTAAATCTGAATGAATCGAATTAAATCTATTATATTTTAAAATAACATGTTTTTCACCTGATTTGTAATCACTTATTAACTATCACAATTATATTATATTGTCATTAAATCTCATAATTTGCATAGTTGTTATTTGTTAATTATATTTATGATCAATGAATATTATTTGATAAAATCAAACTTAAAACATAAAATCAAAGTGAGTCACATTGCTTCTATACGCGGCGGCCTACGAGAGCGGTGGTTAGAACAACAGTATCACGGATTTTAGATAGTTTAGATAAGTATTAATCGTGCGACAGTATTACATTGAACTTATTAATAAGTCGATAATTTCAGATTTGGAATTAGTGACTTGACTGATTCAACTCATTTACAGGCTTATAGTCAGTTGCCTCAATACAATGTTGGTACTGAATTGCTAAGTCACCGATTTAGTGATTTGCTTTGTTGGTACTGAATTGTCGAATCGCTAATTTGCGATACACTGATTCAATTCATTCAATTCACTAAAAAGAGTTGACTCTTCCAGTTGAACTACACATCTCTATTAATAATGGTACAAATTAGTACCATATTTTATGATCACATTGAATTATATTAAAATTATGTTTTTTCGTATTGTATTGTAAACTTATATTTTTTTATTGATATAAATACTTATTTATCAGTTTTATCTTTCTGTGTCATAAACAATACCTTCCAAACTAAGAATAATACGTTTTAATTAAGTATATAGGCGGTGAAACAAAAACATAATGTACCTAGCAGTCATACCCATTTTTCTCTTTCCTTTCATATATTCGAACATACATTTTTTTTATCTAATTATTTTCTCAATTCTCCAAGTGAACGAATTATGTGCATTGCCAACACTAACCTTTCTTTTTCTTTCTAATATTGGCCATTAAGTTTTTGTACACATTGTACATTTTAGTTGTATATTCTTATACTTATATGTTTTTATATTCAGAGATGCAATTTTAATAAAAAAAACTGGCAGAATAAAGCCCCTATATCTTTTTCATGTGTCTTTATGATTATAGACACACGCAACTCATACAATTCAACAATTAATTAAATATTTAGTAAATATTTAAATATTTCTAGATTAAAATAGTTTACTTTCATTTTATATATTTATTGTATGTATAACGTATTACCCGTCTATTAATGTTTCATCACATAATTAATTTTTAAATTATAAATTTATAAATAATTCAATAAAAACGCCCTTTTTCTGTAAATAATGAATGATGACTATTTAAATGTATTTTAAGATGAAAACATTTGGAAGTGCTAAGCACACCTTAACTCTTCTCCTAATTGCGTCTATAAACATTTTGTACTATATATATATATATATATATATATATATATATATATATATATATATATATATATATATATATTTACTAAATACTATAGTATAATATATTATATTTATTAATATTTATCATTTATCTCTGTAACCGTTTTTTTCTGTACAATTGTCATTTATTTTTTATTTTTTATTTTATAAATTTACGCCAATCGGCTTTTTACATAGGTATAACAAAATAACATTGTATATATATTTTTTAAAACAGCATGTAATGTAATATGTAATAGTATGTAATATTTTGTTGTATAAATTAATATTATTTTGGGTTCGTTTCGTATCTTTAATAATAAAATTTAAATAAAAAATCCCAATATGTATTATTTTTGACTTAATTAACATTAATTGGACATTATTATATAACTGATATAGTAACTAAAGGTTTTTGTAACATCATTGTCAGTTAATTAAATGAAAAACCTCGTTTAATTAGGTGTTTCAATCGTTATACCAATAGTGCTAATCCCAATGAATTTAGTTTTGAATTAAAATCGTAAATTTAATTTATACAATCATAGTAACCATTATATCACTAAAAATGTCAGTGTTTTCTTTATCAATTAATATTGAAAATATTAATTAAATTAATTATTAATTGATTCAATATATAGTAATTCACATTTAAATTAAAACTTTAAACGAACAACCTTTTTACATTTTATTCTTATAGCGACTTGTCCCTAAACATATAATTTAAGAGATGATACGAAACAAGCATGGATCTAAGGAAGAAAGGAACTATGAAGCTTTAGACACCCCCCCTCCCCCCATCGGTAGCGTTATTTATTATGTGAATATGTAATACATTTTTAATAAGTATACTTTTAATTAAAGATTGGTCAAAAACTAATAAACTTATCATTTTTAATATTTTTATCTTTTTAAAATGTATTATAACTTATATCTTTTTCCCCCTCGCCTTTCTCCCAAATATTTGGGGTCGGCCACCTTTGTCCTAAACCTCCACTCGTTTCAATTTTCTATATCTCCTACGCACGTTTCAACAGCCCTCAAATAATTTCAGTTGTATCTAACAATCTCTCTTTTGGTATTTCTTTGCCTATTTTCCCATCAACATTCATTTTCATGATTAATTTTACTGATTTTCTTTTCTCTCGCTGTATCACATGCCCATACCATCTCAGTCTATTTTCTTTTATCCTATCCACTATTCACGCTACACTAATACTACCCTAAAACGTATTTACTAAAATTATATATTTTGTCTCTCTTTGAACACAAATTATCCCCCTCTCCATTTCATATTTCTATACTAATCCTTGGTAGTAGTAGCCCTCCTCACCCAAATAACGTATTGTAGTAATCATGAATTAATATACACGGTATTAATTACTTTATTGGATATTATTTAAGTCCCAATCATTTTTAAGAAGTTTAATCACCCCTCCCTCATAATAAGCATTTACTTACATGCCTGTTTGCCCCAAATACTTTTCATTTCTAGTTTAATTATTAAAATGTGTCAACTATCAATTATTAGTATTATACTATAAACTAAAATATGATATTGCTACTAATGTATAATTAATAAGTAGAAATTAAAATACGTTTGAAATTAATTAAATCTAACATGAATTTACAAATGTGGAACGTTATTAAAATTTATTTTAAAATTTAGAAATATGAAGAAAAAATATACGTGAAAAAAACTAATATCAAACTAATTTTAATAATACTATCGACATAGTTTTACGGTTTTTAAATTAATACAAAAAGATAATATACCTACACATTGTAATTTTATCATTGATCAGCAATAAATAATCTATGTCAAACGAATATCATTGGTAATCATTTTGGTTGGTAGGTACGTATATTGTTGTTAGTCATCAGCTATTATTTTGAAATAATTTTGAAACACTGCTTTATTTACCAATATTAATAATATGTTTTGTTATGCATAACTAAAACGACACAAATCGTTCAGTAATTAGTTCACGTGCATTGTTTTCGTCCAAATGAAGTCTTTTGGACCCAACGACAATATTCGTTGTGTAAATATGCTTACGTGTCTGCCTGTACTTTTAGTATTTTTATATTCGTTACTCATATAATTTTCAATTCATTTATTTTTGATTTCTCGTCATAAATTACATAAGTAAGACACCGGTCCAATGTGCATGGTGTACGTACAACTTTTACTGGACGTTTTCAGGCTACGTTATAAATAGGTACTCCAATAATGTTTCTTTCGATTCGTCGATAACCTTTGAAAGGTTACTAATCTTTTAGTCGTTCGTTACTGCATCATACGACGCTTACGCATGTATAAATATATATTATTATCTAGCATGTACTTACACATTATGGTTTACGTATATAAACCTGTGTATACATGTATGTATAAATATAAAGCATTTACCATAGACTTCCATCTTCAGTTCATTTAGTCGTACGGTTTCGATCGAGGAAGAACATACAAATATTCTTACTACAATACTTCGTATTCTCTCTTTTACAAGTGTACTAATAAAACATTTTCTCATATATTTCCGTGACTCTAATAAATCGTCATGACGGCTTCGAAACATCGGGATCTTCCTCACTTTGTGGCCATCAACAGGATTATGAAATTGCCGGTAGTCTCATCGAGCGTTAATAAAGCGACGTACGTCTACGTAAAAGTTAAGGTACGTACGAAAAACCACGTGGTACGCCGTAAAATCCGATACCATTAAATTTTATGCTGTTGTTAAAAGTCGTATCAGTTATTAATATAAAACGATCATTTGTTTATAGTCGTCAAATAAAATTATCGAATACAGTCTCGATAACGCTGAAAAAACCGTATTGAATGTTGTCGACTTGTCCGTTCCGTTGGTGATCAAATTTGAAGATCCGATCAACAGGATTGATGATCTGATGTGCAAGTCATTGGATGTAGTCGAACATAATATTCCGATGGTCACTTACACTCCTGAAGAGGTGAGTGTTTTTATTTACACAATACGTGTTTGTTATTGTATGCATTTAGAGAGTACTCGCTTGTGTTTTGTAATACTTATAATTAAGAAACAGTTTTTTGTAAATTTAAAAGTTTACTTTTATTTTAAAGTTGCTCCAATTTTATACGGATTTTATATAAATTGGAACCATTAAATTAGTTAAGTAGCTATCAAAATTCATATATAATTTATTTTTATATTTTAAACTATGGATAATTACTATGGTTAAGTAATATCCAAAGCATTTTGGTTTTCGCATTCTACGAGGATATTATACTTTGTCAAGTATTTAAAAGGTTTTTTTCGATGAAATTCTATTTAATGCGTATATTATAGGGTTACCGTGGGGTTTAGAATTTTATAATCCTTCTAGATTAACTGGGTGGCTACAACGATTATAGGATGCATAATGAATCATGAAGTAAAGTTTGTACTTGACACCAGTGGTACACATCTTATGTATGTACATATTTTGAACCTTCTTTGCGATCCTCGTTAAATTTAAAAAATTATATATTTCAATATGCAAAATAAATATAAAAAGCAAACTTTAAATCATTTTTTAATAACCTAAATCAGAAAATAAAATTAATTAATTTGTAAAATGTAAAACAATTTGAAAGCAAAACTGTAAAATATAACATAATTAAGTACGGTTTGAAATTTATGCTAATTTTAGGCATTATAATCTTTACCAAATATTTTGGATAGAAATTACATTTTTTTATAAAATTATTTACCTACCTGCTATGATATCCGTAAACTGTATCGGTACAAAATTTTAACGGATTATCAATTTGTTACCCATATATATTTTTTGAATTTATAGGAAATCTAGGATTGAATATTAATGATGATAGTTTCTAAATGTTTCGTTTGATATAGAAAAGAATATATTATATTCTAATTAGATAATGCAATTATTATTTGCCATGCATTAATCCAATATTATAAAATCTAATTTTAAGACATGAATTCAGCTCGTTAATACTTGATGATAATAATTTGAATTTATGTGACCCCCTTTAAATAATCGTTACAGGAATTGCATATTTACTGCTTTTGATTTTTTACCTGTAGTGATAGTATTATTAATTAATACTGAATGATAATAATCAACGAAGTATAATAATATTAATCGAATTTCATATTATTTTATCTTTATTGTTAATTTTATTATGATGGGCAATATGTAAACATTTAATGCTGATTTTCTTATTCACAGTTTCATAATAATAAATAATTCCGACATAAACGTGTCGACTCATCAAATCGTTATTGTTGTATTTTTTAAATCCGTAAAACTAATCTATAACTAAGACGAGCAGAATTTTACTTGTTAATCAAAATATGGATATCTATAAATACTGTATGCGAAACCACCCATTTATATTACCACCCATCTATTGCAAAAAAATAATCACATTACAACAATGGCGTAGCCAAGATTTTTAAATAGGGGGAAATAAATACTTTTGAACAGGTTAGGCTACGGGTACTATGCATGCGAGATCTGACGAAAAATTGTTCTGACGAATTCGTCGTCAGAACAAAGTGGTTACACTGTGTGCGTTTTTTGATATTCTGGTGGTCAGTACGTTTCTGCCACCCAGCAAAGATGGACGAACTTGATGAATTTTATTTTCTTGAAAGTCTTGTTATAAAAATATTAATATATTAATTTCAATATGATGTTCAATTAAAAATTGTACTTACTGCTAGTGTTAAGTTCTGTAGCAACTTTCTCCCACTTTTGACAAGAAAAGTTTCTGTTGTGGTAATTTTTTCTCTCATGTCCCACAAACACCTATTCTCGTACACGAGACTGATTAATCTATCGGGATCCATGGTTCAAATAAATAAATATATTTTATAATTATAATTATATAATAATCAAATCTCGTCAAAACAGACGTAGTTCGGACGAAAAAATCAAACTTGTTTGATCGCTCAATCGTTTCTGACGACATCGTGTATGTTCTGACGTATTCGTCGCTTCCAGTGTAAACACTTTCATTAGAAAACACGCGTTTGTTTGTTTGGACGAATACGTCAGATCTCGCATGCATAGTAACCGTAGCCTTAGGTAAGAAAGGACATGAGAGTTCACCCTTAGTAGTATAATAGTACAGTAAATACACGACTTATGTAGGGGAGCTATTGTCCCCTTAGTCCCTGCATTATAATATATATTTATTAATAAATATTATTAAAATGGATGGCCAATTATATTATTTATTACATTATATATTTAATATATCATTAGATATCATTTAGCATGATACTCACTGATGGTATATACAAAAACACGTATTATTGGTAATATAATATATAGTTTTAATAGGCAAAAGCCCGTATAGTTTTGATCTTCTCAGAACATACAATAATCGATTTCACAATTCCCTGGAACTTTGTTCCGTTGTATTGTTATCGGCAACGCTGTGTTACGTAAATGTATTATTCTAAATTATATAAAAATTCAACACGTTCAGAGCAGATGTGATCACGTGACCTACCGCCCTTTAGAAAATTATTGTTGTAACACATAAAATACTTATAGCATATTAAACGCATACATACACGTAGTTATTATGATTGTGTATTGGTAACGCCTCGAGAACCATTTGATCATAAACATATACGAGACGATGAGCGATTTGCCCTTTAATTAAGACCTACATATGTATAAGTTGTGAAAAACACAGATATGAGTAATCACTGTCTACTAATTAATAGTAAACTGCAATAACAAATTGTATTACTCTACTAAATAGTTGCGGTAATGTGTACTATAGACTTTTAGTTAATAATAACGAGTTAGATAGGTGTGTTATATAATAACATTATTATAATTCAATAAGGAATAAAATATTAAGTTGTGCGATTTAAGTAAGAATATAAACCGTACTAGCATTTTGTCCGAGCTCATATACAACACACCCGTCGTTGGTGAAAGTATAAAGACATTCGTTGTGTTTCTGTCCGTAGATTTATTTCACAACCAAGACATTTGTCAAGGCTAAAGTCGAACCGGTGCTGAAACGAGCGGATTCCGTGAAGCAGCTTACCATGTTGGACGATGCTTTGAGTGTGGCCGACAAGTACGTGGACAAATACTTACCGGACAAAGATCCAGGCGAGGATGTCCCCGATAAGACAAGTAACGAAAACGATAATAATAATAATAATAATAATAATAATAATAATGATATTGATGATAACAATAGTCAATACTTATTGCAACAACTATTATCAGGTGCAGAACCGTCTAGTCAGACAGTGAAAACGATTAGACATGTCAACCACTTTTCCAGGAAATTGCAGAGACGTCTGACCCGCAGGACGATTGCGGAGGCAAAGTTGCTAAAAAAACAGGGATACGATACCGTTCAATGTTTTGTTTACTTCGCAGATCTCGTAAGTATAGTACCTATAGCAAATGCATTACATTCATACTTTACAGTGGTTTGTCAACTACGGAGTTCTTCCGAAGCACATTTATTCTAGTACAACACACTAATACATCAACAATAACATAAAACTAACGTATTAAGTATAAACAATTAAATCTTATACAAATGCAATATAATTATATTTTACTAAATATAATTATAATATAATATATAATATATAATATATAATATTATAATATCCAAAGAATACAAAGAAAATTTTTGATTAGCTTTATGTGTAAATATATTAGATATTTACATGTATTTATACAAAAATTAACCTCAACTCCAAAACAAAGTATAAAAAATAATACCAGTTTTCAATTTTGTTATACATTTCTATATATATACTATGCAATGAAAATCGTCAATTATAGGTATGATTTCAAAATTAAATACGTAAATAGACGGATTGTTGTATACAGTAAAATTATTTTTAATTAAATTATAAAAAATTAATCCATCGGCTAAAATAATTTTATATAATACCAAATAACTAATTACATTAAAAAATTATATTTAAAATCATTTTGAATAACATTTGCCTTACAGTGTTCTATTTGCTTCTTTTTCTCCTTCTCCTCGTATTCAACCTTATTGTTGGTTTTACAGTTAAATATGCGCTCTCCCGTCTTCCCTGTTTCCAGTTAATCTTTTAAATTCTGTTTAGCTTGGTAGTTAATTTATTTATTTCATTAACTTACAATACTGTATTAATACAGAAATTACTAAGAATTAAATATGCATATTTGATTTTTGTAACGAAGATAATTTAAAACTAAAACCAATTAAGTATAAATAATTTTAGTTGGCCAAAGACCCCACAGCATTCATGGAAAAAATGAAGGCTATTTGGAAACACTTGAGTGAAGACGAACCCGAAAATCAAAAGCCACCAGCGAACATAGAACAACTCATTGAAATGTTATCTAGGGAAGGTGCAAGGCGTTTTGTACATTTGACCAACTTTGCGGTCCAAAATATTTATATGACACCCACACACGCAAAACAAGCATTTTCCTATGCTGTCCACGAGGCTGCAGTTTTAGCTGATCAATTCATTAAGGTATACACTTTATATATAAAAGTAATAAACGTTTTATACAACAAATGTTTACGAGCACACATTAAAATATGGACTTGTAAGATAGTGACATATTATTCGATTGATTTATAAGGTCTTAAAATAGCAACGAATACATTTAATTTAACACAAGATAGATTTTCACAACAGCAACATATGTCATTGGATTAAATATAATGTAAAATATAATCATATAATTCAATTGTAAACGTTTATGTGGCTTGTGAGTAAGGGGTTGAAGTCTATTGTTCCCTGAGTCCTTTATACTTCAACTAAACATACACACAACAATCACATACATACATATTATGACTCATACATATATTTTATTAGATTATTCAGTAGACATTTAATCAGTTTATACCTTCTGTGCAATTTACTACTAATACATATTTTTGCAAAGAGGCAAAGTCTCTAATCAAAGGTCAAATACAGCTGTGATCACTAGTCAGTGGATATAATTATGTAATAACGTACGCAATTTATTATGTACTATTGCATTTTACAATAATATCAAGTTTTGAAATTCTATTTTAGCAACTTATGAACCAACAATTACTAATATTTTGTTAATGTACTCGAGGTGTTATTATAACTTTTAAGTACATAATACATATTTAAGAGTATAATAGTAAAATTTTTGAATTTCATGTTTTCAGTATGCTCACTTGGAAAATGTAAAAGGTATGGTCGTAGACGTTACCAACGTTCAATTGGCTAGATACAAGAAATTCATAGAAGAACTGAGGAAAATCATACAGGTAAGGGAGCGTAGTGAATTAACTGGTTTCAAAGTAGAACTGTACCGGGTACCTGGCAACTACCCAGTAGTTGATTACTCTGCATCAATTTCAGTACCCAGCCTAGACTCGGTATACAATACTGTACTTGCATCTTTATCGAGTTTCCCGACCGAGATTTAGAATATTAGAATTAAATAAGTATTAAATACTTTAAACTGTTTACAAATGTATTCATTTATTAAATTTTCTTTTTTCTTTTTTTTTTTTATTATTTATTACTTAGAATCTATATGTAATACAAACGTAACTTGACAAATTTCAGAATTATTTATCTTCCTTGTCTCTGGTCATCAATGAATCTAATAAGAAAGAAGTGAAAAAAGGAGGTAAAAATAGCGTTTCAAAAAACGGCAATGAAAAGAAAAACAATACTTCTGCTCCAGCGACACAATCAACGACGACCGTCCGTAATTAATCATTAATTCACTTCAATTCCGATACATATTCTCTTATCGATTACCTAAACATATTTTGTCAATTATATTATTTATGTGTTATTTTATATGCTCCTGATTCACAATCATGAACAAGCATAATACTGTTTTGTTTTCGATCTTTTTATACAATAAAACATATTATAAATTACAATATATTGTACCTTACTATATTAAAATACACATGTAGTAAATGTATTTCGAAAATAATTTCATTCCAAAAATGTTATGTTTTATACACGAACATTTATAATTTGTAACACTGTAACAGATATGATAAATTATATTATACCATTATTGATACTATTATAGTGGTATATTAATTAAGTATCTATTTAAAATGACATATTTGAACAACAAATAATACATAACGAATGTTTATTCTACCAATCTATTTATTCCTGATATATTTTTCCATAATTTCTATGTAAAAAAATATTTTTATAATTCATAGTGGAGAAATCATAGAAACTGTTTAAAGTTGGGTGCGTTTATTTCCGATCAATTTATCAATCAATAACGATTTTATTGATTTTAATTCGAAACCGGTCGTACATTACAAATATAATCATACTCTAGGCAATAAACATTTATTTATTTATTTTTATTTATAAACTACTTATTTATATATTAATTTATGATTTCTAACTAATTTTGTTTTATTTTATTACATTATTACGAAATAATTATTGAATTTGACAATATGATATTATTTCTAATAAATTGATATTAATATTTAATATTTTTAAAGATGTTTTAATAATAAATATTCATGCTTTTTTAGCAAAATTTTGAATACATTTCAAATTTATTTAAGAAATTCTATAGAAAGTCATTATTTTCTCTAAAAATAGTTTTATTTTGCAATTCTATCTGTAAATTTTTCTCAACATCGTCAACGTCCACAGGAAAATGGATCTGAAACAACATAATTTTTTTTTTTTATCTTTAACGTATAATTCAGAAAGTCGTATTTAAAATTCAGTTTGTAGGTTTACAATTATATAAAAAAATTAATTTATATAGATTCCAAGTATGAAGTTGATTTGGATGATGATTTGATTAAAATTGTCCAATGTATGAAATTATCCAATCACTGTTCGTTCTTACGTTTGTATATTAATTTTAATTTCACTTGAAATAATTTATTTATAATTATTTAAGAAATAAAATTAATATTTTAAACACTATAATATATAATTATAGGGCGGCAGAAAAAAGTTCCATGAGTCAATTATTTTTAAACTTTTAAAAATGAAGCTTTTATACAACTTCTATGGCAAATAACAATATATATATATATATAACGAAAAATAATTGGTAAAATAAATGGCTTAATACATTAAATATTTTTAAAACTTAAAATAGAATCACTTTGAGACAAAAACAAATCATTGCAAATCGTATACAATATGCTTAAGTATATATAAGTTGTATTTAAATATTTTACAATAATTTACTTGTTAAATCATTTCTACATGATTTAAGAAATGTATTTAAATAAGCATTAAACTCGTCGGCATTGAAATATTTTCTCACTCAAGATATGTTATTCAATAATTCAGAATCCGATATTTTGTAATTTTATATTCGTATCTACAGATATTATAAACTCTACAATGTAGATTTGTAAATCTGTTAATGTTTATTATAATTTATTATTATTTTATATCAACATACTGATTTATTTAATTATGGAATAAGTTAATACATATTGAGTTTGATGATAAATTTAATGAACTAAGTCTTTGTTATTTGTACATAGCAGGACTACGTTACAGGACATTTCATATTCTCAATTTTTTTTATTAATAGCTGGCTGAATTGAAATAAATATTTAAACTGGCTAATTTTTTTTAAATTCTTTCTTCAATCATATCATTACTATAGTAATAATTAGTAAAGTTTATTAATAACAATAATTTCTTCCAAATCAACACAAAAATATTTCAATTCATACTATAAACTTCCAAATAAACGTAACACAATTTTGACAGAACTTCAATACAGTTTTATATAACTAACCAATATGAGCATATTTAATTTATTATTCAGCAGCGTCAAAATGGTAAGTTTTATGTTAGTTTTATAAACGTATACGTTATGGAAAAAAAACTCTTGTAAGACCTATTGGTATTTTACTATTACATATTTTTCTCAATACTTCTAATTTAAAATATACAAAAATAAGTATTTTTATAACTCGCACCCAAGATTTGTTTTAATCGGGATTATCTAGATAAATATGATCTTGTCTAAATTATATTAAATGCAAAAAGGAATATAAAGGCATTATTCACTTCTAAAAATTATTTTAAATTTTTTTTTACTTTTTTAACATTATAATATTTTAATCATAAATGTTTTTATACTTCTAATATTTGTAAACCAATTTTTTAAATTGTTTGTTTTAATGATTTATCTATATAATAAGATATTAAATTCTCGTGGTAAAATATGTTTAACGTATTATTTTTAACTCAATTGAAATAGCTAATCCTTGGTCCATTCAGAGCATGGTCGACGTTCAAAAAGAGCCCTCGAGCTATGGGCTTAATGAATATGTTTGTTGAACTATGTTCAGAAACGCTTATTTACATCATCATTGCTGGAGTAATTGTTGTACTTGAGGCAATAGATTTATTCGAAAAATATTTTTCAAAAAATAGCATAGTCAAGCAACCGAAAAACCCCGTAAAGGTAAATGTTATTTTATTGTGTACCCATGATATTAAATTTAAATATTCAATTATTTATTTCACATAAAAATATAAAGAAGATTGTCAAAAAACAAAAAATTTAAAAAAGGGCAAAAGTTTTAGTTTCTGTACAGAGCACGTGTTCTAAACTTACTGCATGTTCTAAGCCCACTAGACATAATAGGCCTACTGCAACTATTAGGTCACATACGCTTACTAGGCCTATTAAAATTACTATGCTTGCTAATTATCTAAGACAGCGGTTCCCAACCTTTTGATATCCGCATATCATTTACAGACTTAGACAATTGTTCACATACTAGGGGAGACCGGGAACAAAGGTAATACTTTGTTTTTACTTTGTTTAATAATAATATTGTACCTACGAGTACGTGCGGAAATAGATCTGTGCGGCATGCAATGATAGTAATAAGGGCGGGTGGAAGCACTCACACTAATGATCGTTTACTACTAACAAAAGTACTCACCACGCACGCACGCACTAAGATAATTGCCATCAAATTGCCTATTCTCAACTCCTTAAAAACGATTGGTACCCAAATTTCTTAATTTAAGAAAAAGTTTTTATTATTTTCAAATAAAAAAACTTACATTTTGTAGAGAAACTTAATATCTATAAAATGTTATCTCAATATTTTCTTAAACAACCACATAAATTAAAAAAATTGTTAGTTTCGACCTCAACAAAAAGTCAAAAGTAACACGTAATAAGAAGTAATTTTATACAACAGAACCAATTATGTATCATTAAAACAAAATATTAAAATCAAAACAATATTGTGAAACTTAATATAATATATCTGTAATTTGAAAACGCAATTAGAATAAAAAAATGAATTGAGAAGTAAATAGGTTTATGTTACATTTGTCCCCGTAAAGAAATTTTTATTTATGCGTAATAAAATGGTAATAAACTTTTCTGATATTAGCTTTTTGATAATTAAAATAAGCACTATTCAAGTATTAATTTTTTTTTCTTGCATATGCCATGGTATTGGTGTACAAAACAAGTATTAAATTACATGTTTTAATTACATTGTTTTTTGTTTTACAAATTTTAATTACAATTAAGTATTAAATTACATAATTGTAATTAAAATTTATATTAACAAAAAAAAAAAAAAATTTTAAAATTTTTCTTCTCACTTTGGTTGATTGTCATTAGTTATTGTTATTTTTTTGATAAAATAATTGGGGTAACGACAAACTGATAACCGGTGAATATGCTAGACATATAGTACAAATAGCTTATAGTACAAATACCTTATCGAGGATAAATATTTATCTTGAAAATAATAATAAAACGTATTACTTTTGTCTCGTGTAACTTTTATCCCCGGTCTTCCCTACTTAATAAACTTTTCTTTTTTACTTATCGACAAATAAAATAACTAGGATTGCAATACGTCCCAGTTTGGCCGGGACAGTACCGATTTCGAGTGTGGCGTCCAGGTGTCCCGATGATTTGATTCGGAACAGCCAATTATCCCGGAATGATTTTTTAATAATGAATGTTTCTATTTTATTAAACTCTAGTTCGAAAAACCATAATATTATTGTCATGAAAAAATAAAATGTTGAATAATTGACTGACGAAATCTGTTTTTAATTATTCTCCCGATTAAGTGACTATTTTTTTGGCGAATACGATTTTCGTATTTTCGTTTCCACATGATAGTTGAAGTTATCGCTAAAGGAATAGACTATTATTTTATATTTTGTCAATTATGAGCTAACCACAGTAGTGTAGTACTGTAACGTAGAGTAATCATACTATAATCGATGTTCATTTCAGACTTTCTATCCAGGAGGAGAACGTTGTAGTAGTAAATAATTAATATATAAATATATTTTTGTAATAATTGTATCTGTATAGTTAAAAAAATAATAAAAAATTGCTCAGGTTTTTGTTAAATAAAATATGTTAACCCTAAAAATAACATTATTTTATGTATATATGTATATATATATATATGAAGCTTTTTTATAATTAATTGTATTAATTTAAGCTACATAAATACATATGCATTTAATATACAAAAAAATAACATAATGTAAAATATTTATAGTTATTATTAATTATAATGGATATAAATTAATAATTTAATATGACTGTTTGTTTTGTATTGAATGAATGAGAACATCAATACTAAGCTCAATGTAGGGCCGACGAAGTGGGGAAGTGAAGGATAGAGCCCCGGGGTATAGGCGGAGATTCAATTTAATTTTAGGAAGGTTAAAATCTTTCTTTGCAAAACTTTTTCAGTAACCTATTTAGTACTTTGAAAAATGTTTAAATAATTCTGGAAAGCTTTTAATTTTTTTTTGGCTAAGCCTTTCCTTCATGCCCAAGTTACCCTCAATTTTCACTTATGCCCCGAGGCCCTATCTCCTAGAGGGTCCTTTGTTTCAGATTTTATACAAAATTGTTTTATAATTTCATTTGTCGTAGTATTGAATATTTTTACTGTACTAAAGTTGGTACAAGTAGTGTGTATATCTTAGCCAAACAAGTGTAAATAAAGGGAGCCTGAAGCCGACCAGTTGGGGCCTCAAAAGTTTTCACTGGGCCTGGCTCTATGTTGGTTACTTAACGTCTTAAGGTGTCTTTTACATTCATTTTGTTCCTATGTCGTAGATATTTATAAAATTAGTTTTTAGCAAATAAACCAAATAATATTGAGTGGTACTTAATAAAAGAAAAATAAAATTACTTCTTTAAAAAAAATTTCTCCGCATACTGTTTGTGGTATACGTACTACAGGTTGGAAACTGTTGATTTAAGACATCCTTGTGCTTTTAACAAACATTATATACCATTAAATATGTCATTGTATAAATTATAGTTTATTTATTTCATGTTAAATAAATAAATAATTATTTATTTATTTCATGCAAAATAACTGAAGAAGCCTGTCAAAAAGAAGCAAAAGTCAAAAGTTTTGGTTCCAGTAAAAAAGACGCAATCTAAGTCTACTACGTTTAATAGCCATTCCAGGTCTACTACGCCTACTAGACCTCCTAGTTCTACTACGCCTCCTAGACCTTCCAGGTCTATTACGTCTACCAGACCTTCCAGGTCTACTACGCCTACTAGACCTTCCAGGTCTACTACGCCTACTAGACCTTCCAGGTCTACTACGCCTACTAGAACTTCCAGGTCAACTACGCCTACTAGACCTACCAGGTCTACTACGTCTAATAGATCTACTACTTCTTCTAGATCTACTACTTCTAGATCTACTACTTCTTCTAGATCTACTATGCATTCAAAATGTCAAATATGTTATCGTTATGACAAAAATAAGAAGCCTGGCGCATCAGTGTTGAAAACTTCAAATAGTAACTATTTTTTTTTATCATGTTCTTACTCTGATCAAAAAGTGAAAATATTAAGTCTCTGAGGATTTTATTTGTCTATACATTATTTTTTAATCACTAATTAAAATTAATTAAGTATGTTCATAAGTAAAAAAATTAAATAGTATTTTTCGTATTGACAAGTAAATACGATATGTTGTATCAACACAGTCACAAATCAAACTTTACAATTATGAAAAAACCTTGTTATCAGTTATTGAAACAAATCTAATCAGTGCAATCCGATACCATTGCGATGTTAATACTATGACAACTGGCAATCCAAAATTATAAACACTAAAATCAAACACACAATAAAACTTTAAAATCTCATAAATAAGTATATATATATATATATATATATATATATCTAGGCAATTGAAAATTATATAAAAAAAAGAACCGGATGGGCCTCGCTCTGCTGTACAGTTGGGGGTGGAGTGCACCTCGTTTATAGGATAGGTCATTATTACAATGGATTTGTTAAATTTGAATGCAATGATAGATATCATTGTATACGAATAACGATTCTGAACGGAGTTAATATGTTTGTCTAGGATATAATACATTGTTATTAATAAATAATGTAAAAAGTAGATTTTATTTTGAAACGATAAATATATTTTTCAATTAGGATGGGTTGGCAGTTGTATACAGCGACATAGTTTGTCAGTCTAGAATATTATACATTATTTTATATTTTATGTTAATATTCGCTGTTCAAACGCTTATAAAAAAAAATTGTGCCTATGGATTTTAATAATTTTTGAATGACAATAAGAACTACTTCTGTGGAATCTTTTATTAAATTTTCAAGTATTTTGTACGAGCCAAATTTTTTTTATCACCGATTATTAAAAACAAATTTAAAAAAATCGAATATTTTAAATGCCTATAAGTGGCTTAAAAATCAATATAATATTTTGAAAAAAATATGACATAAAGGAAATGCCAATCTTTACAGCTGGTAAAAATTTCAAAAATCTGTGACTTATACTTTTTGAATTATAACAAATATTTAAAATCGTTTGAGAATAAATCGCTATTTTATGCAATTTCGTAAATATTTAAATTTCAAACAGTCGTAAAATATTTTCCTCTAAGTCCTAAAGAAATTTTTTTAAAAATTTTTGAAGAGTAGCTTATAGATAACCTAGTGTTAAAATTTTGAACCTTAAGTATGAACAAAAAAAATTTTATGAATTTTTATCTACAAAATAACTTGCAAATTATCGTGATTCTTACACATTTTATACAAATTTGAGCATTAAGGGCTTATAAAAAAAATTTGAGATAACCGATCACCGATATTTTTTAGTTACGATAAGTTTAACTTATTATAAACCTTATATTCAATTTTCAAGACTTTTCGGTTTGCCAATTAAATTTTATAGATGTTTAAAAACAAAAATTTTACAAAAATCGAAAATTTAAATTGTCTATAAATAAGTCAAAATATGTCAAAATACATTGAAAACTTAACCATGTATAGAAAACGTCAATATAAAGATTTGGTGAAAATTTCAAGTTGTTGCGATTTTTGGTTTTTGAGTTAGAGCATTTATAAAAAATGTAATTTGTAAAAACGTGATTTTGCGTAAAATTTCCCGTTTTTTCGTAATTTTTTTATCGTTTTTTTTAAAGAAGTATTGAAAAGTTGGATTTTTGACTAGTCAAAGTACCATCTACATTCATTTTCCTTTCAGAAAAGTTGCTGCTTAAGCAAATCGAAGCATTTTTACTGCCAAAAAAGGTGTCGTCAGACACAAAAAAAAAAAATTAAAAAAAAACACACATTGTTGTAAAACCAAAAGATTCCATCACTCCGTTCAGAATCTAAAATGTATAACCCCACCTTCCGTTAACTTCGATTAATTTTGCCTTAATCAACTATGTAACTTCGATAGTTTTATTCAGAAATAAAACTATGACAAAACAAAAAAAATGTTATAACATTCCCCCTTAGTTTGTCATAAAAAATAATTATATTATATATTTCAAATTTAGGACCATCGACATCGAATAACATGCATTTACCATTCAAGCATTAGAATGATAAAAATAAGAGACTTGAAAAATTAATTTAAGCAATATATTAAGCACATATTTTCAATCATAAAGGTAAGTCTTAATATTTTAGAAAGATAATATAAGTTAATTATTTGTTTTTTTTTTTAATTAATAAATTACTAGTTATGTATTTTTTCGGGTAAATCAATTCATTTATCTCTGGAAAAGCAAAGAAAATATGCATCATTATTATTATTATTATCACATTTAGGTTGCGGTCACAGTGCCTCCGACCGCATCGGCCGATAACGCTGACGTCGGTTATCCATCGGACGAAATTCAATTTCGTTTGATTATATCGGCCGATTCAGTCGACGTAGTCAGTTCAAACACAAATATCATAAGTTATAAATTATTATAAATTAATAAGTTTGACTGCTTTTAGATTTTTTCTCTTGTATTTTCCAGTACATAATAAAAATTTGATTTAGTCATTCTCATATAACTGAAAAAATCTTCCTCATGTTCCAATAGTTGTTGGAACAATGTATGGAATTCTCCATATTTTTCTCTATCCTTAAAAATGTCATTCGTGTGATACTTTCGCTTTTTTAATAATAAATATTTAATAGCAGGACTTTTTTCCAAACACAAAAATGAGGGGATATTTATTTTATAAATTATAACCTGCACTCATTGCATTGAAATGAACAACTGTCGGTCAATTTCATCGGCCGACGTCTGATGCACTATGACCATCCTATCGACCGATGTCTGACAAAAAGTATCAGCCGGCCGACGTCGGTGCCACTGTGATCGCAGCCTTAGGACTTTGAATAAGAATTTGTAAACATTTAAGTTAAGTTTTAATAATTTAAAATTAATATTTTAACATTTTACCAAGGAAATCGCAAATTTGATTGCAATTAATTACTTAATACGCTATATGCGTCACATGTCGTTATATACTATATCGATATCGGATTGCATTTTTGACGAACGCTGTGCAAAGTTTTTTTTTCAATATATCCACAGCAATCATTGAATAGGCATACAAATATATATTGTGAGTTATGCTTCTCAAAATTCTCAATGAAAATGGACTCAAAAATCTCAAATTTTTATTACTTGCTATGCGAAAACATACGTTATTGTCCCTTAATCTTTAATCACTGAAATAAAATAAATAAATAAAAATAAAAAATAAATCGATCAAGGATTTCGGAGATCGTATATTAATTAAATGAACCAACCTAACCTAAGTACACAAATTCAATTAAATTTAAAATGTTTGACCCGGATTGTATTGTAACTCAATACTTGAAAATTAAAATAAGATCTCCGATATTGTTAAATATTTATTTGTAAACAGTTAAGTCATAAATAAAAAAGGCTCTGATGACATTTGAGGACAGATGATATAATGGAAGATATATTAAATAAATTAAACCACATTTTGGGAAAATCAAATCCACACTGGTCTCGTAAAAATAACTTTCAGAGTGTTAGGCCTCTTTCACACAGTCCGTTTCTTTAACGACAACGGAAACGGTTCGGATAAAAATTTCCGTATAAATAAAAAAATTTTGTCCGTTGGTAAAAACGGATAGTGTGAACGGATTGTATAAATTACTTTGTGTCTTATCTACTCCGTTTTCTTTTTTTGGGCGTATATCGATTGCGCCGAAATGACCTTTTTACCTGTGAAAAATCTATTGATTCCGCCGGCTATCGACTCCACCGAACTTTTTTATTTATTGATTCCGCCGGTTAATATTTGTAAATTATTTATTTTAATAAGAACAAAATATAAAAGGCTTAAATTAATACACAATTAATTTTCAATTCACTTGTTACAACACTCGTAGTCTTAGAGCATTACACATTACACATGAACATATAACTTCTTAATCTCCTAACATATTCTATAATATACGTATAGCTATCGCATATTATCGTGTCGGTTTTCATACATCTTAATCAATATAATCTATACAATTGTATCGAAAAGAGACATATTTTATTATACGTAGGTACATCAGTATTATTAGAAATAAAAGTAAATATTGTACAATATGTTTTGTGTCCAAATAATCAACATTTAGTGACAGTTGTACTTAAAAAAAATTATGGTTATTATGATTAAATTATTAGATTATTATGATTATTAAAATTATGGTTTATTAACATAAACGAATTTCTGGTAAAATTGATAGCCAGCGAAATCAATAAATAAAAAAGTTCGGCGGAATTGATAGCCGGCGGAATCAATAAATAAAAAATGTGAGCCGTCACGGGATGCATGTGAAACATCGACATTATTTTGTAAAAGTAATATGCAGAAAAGAACAGATTGCGATAGGAACTAAATATGTTATAATGATAAAATAAAATATTACAATTTTTTTTTTTTATATTAAAAAAAATATATAAGTGTTAAAAGAAGCTTAAAAAACTAACGAGAGTATCTACACTACATACAGATACATTGGTACATGTATATGTCTTGTTTCTACTGAATATAATTGACATAAGAATGTCGATGTAAATTTGGTATTAGATACGAGGAGACGAAAATTAAACTGTAGGTAACTTTTTTAACACGTGTAATTAACAAATACGGAATAGCAAACGGAAAACAAATACGGTTTAGCACCGGTGATAATTGGTGTGTATATATATAATGTAAATAATATAAATATATTTACAAAGAATTATAAGCTTACTAAAAATACCTACTGACATCGATGAACAAACTATTAACCAACGTTAATTATATTATAATATAATAATTGGTGCTAGTTCGGTATGCGCTCTAAATTTTTTTTTTTACAATTTCATTATTTTCAGTATTATACGTCGTTTTGTTTTTTTTTTTTTTTTACAATTTCATTATTTCGGTATTCATTAATCACATTATTCACGTTCTGGATGTCTACTAGCATAGCGAGAAATAGGACTATCTTGACGGTAAAGTTGCCAGCAATAGTAATCAAGATATTACTGTAAATGGTTTTAAGAAACACCCCTCATTTTCTTTAATAATTTAAATCTATTAAACTTATTAAACCTACAGAAGGTAATAGAATTTAAGGTAAAGACAATCAAAGATAAGATAATAAAGTCGAAAGAAAAACCAAACATGTCATTTATAAAAACGAGGCAGATACGCATAGACAGTCGTTGTCGTAGAACAAAATATGTATGTAGTATTATGTAATATGTATTATGTAGTATAGACCTGCAAGGGCCGAGCCGGTCCGGTCCGGTCCTCAAAAAGCCCAGCCCGTAGTGATATTGGACTGGGTCGGGCTTTAAAATAAAATAAAGAGTTGGACCGGGCTTTTTAAGTCTTGAAATTTTATTCCGGACCGGACCTGGGCTTTTTTTCGTAAAATTTTTCGGGCCGGGCTATAATTGACTTCGAATACTAAATCAAGGGTTGGACCGGGCTTTTTTAAGGATTTTTCTTCAACAATAATTAAAAATAATAATTATAAAACCAATGCTGGTACAATTAGGTACAATCGTATAATAATAAATATATAATATAATGATATCTTGATTCGTGGGTATAATAATGCTATTTAAATTCCATAATAATATAATTATTATCACCAATATCCCATTTTTCTGAAAATTTACAACGATCGCTGTGAATGTCGCGACTTGTCGCGCACTACTGCTCCCGGAGCAGTAGTGGCGTCGGTCGCGATGACCCAAAGTTCTGTCGCGTCTTGCAAAACAGTTGATATTATTTTCGTAAACACAGTAATTGACGACATGTCGCGCCTTGGAAAACGTACCTATACCGAACTAGCACCTAATAATTGTATAAATTATTTACGAGTTATTTTAATCGTCAATAAATTTATTATACAGTGGGCTGTACCTAATGTTACTAATATATCACAAGCCACCGCGATTTCGATAACGTTCGTATAAGGCCGCGCGTACATTGGAGACCGTTGAGCGTTGAGCGCCGAGCGTCGCGTCGCGCAAACATTTTAAGCCCATATAATTAAAATCAGAGTGTGTACATTGCCTACAAGCGTCAGCGGCGCGGCGCGTCACAAACCAAACATGTTAGAATTTTGACGCTCGACGCTCATATATTTGGCGGGCGCGAACAGTCTAGAAGTCGATAGGTTTCCACGCTTAAATAGATTTATATAACTTAAATACAGGTAAATTGTACCTATAGGTATAAGTAGCTGGTAGTATAGGTAGATACCATGCGAACATATATTAGAATAATTATTCCAGGAACTATAGAATGATAACTAATGATCTACTACTGATCTCGTATACTTGCATGCTCTTGTAGTTCGACATGGTGCATACTGAAAAATGTTCATGTACTAGATATCAAATGAACAACGCCGCTCGAAAGTATAGTGCATTGTTTGCACCTTCGACGCTCGGCGCTCGACGCTCGACGCTCAACGCTCTCCAATGTACGCACAGCTTAATCGATAATTTCCGGGAACCGGTCCCCACGCGTCGCCACACCGTACACACTACTGCATATAGACTGTTATATATATACCATCATATCGACGCATCGCCACGCCAGCAATCCGTTTTATGTGCGGGTGTAGATGTTTCACATCAAAAAGTTCAGCGGAATCAATAAATAAAAAAGCTCGGCGGAATTGATATTAAAACGGCGGAATCAATAAAACCTCCTTCTTTATCCGATCCGTTTCCGTTGCCGTTAATGAAACGGACTGTGTGAAAGGGGCGATTGTAAACTCCGCCAGAATACCGGTCAAGATAAAAAGGTAATAAAAGGTCTAATGTAAACTCCGCCAGTTATTTTTGTTTTGTATTGCCATGTGCTTTCTCACATTAATTACGTTAACATCTATTGCGATGGTATTTGTCGAATATAAAAATGTAATAATACAAATGTTTGTGAATCCTTTCACATTCATCTAAGAAATTCATTTTATAAGTCACCCAAATGTTCATATTTTTAGTAAAGTTCTTATCGAAATTCCAACCCAAACTTATATTAAACTAAATTGCATAACTCAAGTAAATAAACTAAAAAATTCAAAATCAAAAAAAAAAAAAAATGACTGTATTACAAGAGGCTATAAATGAGTACACTAATGGAGTGATACAAGACCTATAGTGTGTCCAGTGAGAAAACGCGCCGCGTTTGCGCATGCATACTGATGATAGAGCGGTCGCCGAGGTCTAGTTTCCGGTATGGGTGGGGGACGCTATGGCTGGGAACGCGTGGACATGCACATTTTGGTCAACGCGCGGCGCGTTCTCTCACTGGACAGAGTATAGAATATTTACAAATTGTATCACATCCATAGGCGCAAAAAGGGAGTTACATTGGCGGGGGCTCAAGCCCTTTAATATATTCAACAAAAATGCTCCCCACTCCACATTAAATAAAAATATTTTTTTTTTATTATCTACTAGTATAAAATTATAACTTATTAATGCACATATATTTATTAACTAGATAATTGGTTACAATATTAAATTTATTCTTCTATTAGATTTGGCAAAGTTGTTTAAAACTGAGACCCTGTCAATATTGATATCTTTTTCAATATAAACTATCCCTAAACTGCTGAATCTTTCTTGGAGCATCGTTGTTCGCATCAATGTTTTCAACCTCCTCACTGCGGAAAATGACCATTCACAAGTAGCGGAATTGATTGGCAAATTTATTGCTACATTAAATAATTTATAATAATTTGAAAAGATTTGTTTGCTATTCAATGAGTAAGTGATTTTGCAGAACTTCCAAATCAACATTAACTTTCAAGACATTTTTGATAGCCAACATTTCTGATCTTAAAGAATCTTTGGAAACACCAAATTAATTATCAAAAGTATACGGTAAATAAAAAGTAGATTCGAACATTCAATGGCATTGTTTAGCACAATTTATTAATATAAATACATCATAAATTAATATTAGATTTAGTGTTTATAAAAATAAATACTTCTAATAATTCTCATATTACCTATAATGATTAATGAATTGTAAACTTTCATTAAAATTTAATTTTAAAATGTTGTCTACAGATTGGGCTATTTCCATACTTTCTAGTGAATACCGTTTTTCCATATTGACAATAATAGTATCAAATATAGGATAAAAACAAACCATTTTCCAATAATTTTTGTTTATTGAAGTACCATCAGTACATCATTAACACGGTCTTCTTCTGCCGAAGTAGTTGACATTACAGCATACTGTTGTAAATATGTAGGTTCCCTTCTAAGACGAAAACAACATTTTGATTATTAATATGTACATTAAATTTTAATATAAGAGTAAATATTGGGGGAGGGGCTTATCCCCCCTGAGCTCCACCCTATTTGCGCCTATGATCACATCATTTTAGTTAATTATATATATTTTTGGATTATAAAGTATAACGATTATTATTATGAAAAATATGATTTTATATTATTACTTATTAGGTATTTTTAATAATATATCTTATTAATTTTATACTACTACTTGATTTTATTCACTGGCAGAGTTTACATGAATCTAATTTTACCTGTTTTTTTTTCTGACGAAGTTTACAGTAAAAAAAGGTACTTGTGGCGGAGTTTACATGCGCCCTGTGAAAGAGGCTTTAGGGCTATAAATATGTGGGTTAATCGGTCGAAAACTTCAAGTATTGAGTTGAAAAAATTAAAATTTCGTTAAGATCAGATTATTCACAAATATTAAACTTCAACATACTAAACACTTGCCAATTTTGTAATCAGAAAAAACTTTTTAAATAAAATTGTCTTAAAAAAATACACTACTCAAATATGTAAAAAAAAAAATGATGTCGACATTAGAAAAAAGTAAGTTTTATTGCACATGCGCGTAAAATTTTAGTCAACAATTTGAAATTTGGTTGAAGTTGTGTATTTTGGTATTCCTTTTTGTTTATTCCTTTTTGGTAACCTCATTTCAATACAAGGTCATCAAACTGAAATAATTAGTGGTACCTCTTAACCTGTATTATATACCATCTGCGTATTTTTTTAAATTATTTTAGTCATCTGTCATTGTAAAATTATTGATATTATAATTTGATTACTACTACTGACAACATTTCCCTGTAAAAAAAAAAAAAAAAGAAAATATGGTTTATTTAATTAATTTATGATCTCTAAAATCCTAGATCGAATGTTTTTATTTTAGTGGTCAAGGATTAAGGTACATTAACGTATGTTTTCCCATAGTAAGTAATATAAAGTTGAGATTTTTGAGTTCATTTTTACTGGGAGTTTTGAGAAGCGTTATCCACAATATATATATTTGTATGCACCTATTCAACGATTGCCGAGGATAAACTGAAAAAAAAACTGCACCGATATCGATATAGCATGTAATGCCGGGTCCACACAGAGACGATACAGAAAAAAAACAAAAACAAAACATGTGTCCATACTGAGTTGAGTAAAAATTAAACAAAACATGAACAAAATTCAAACATTTGTATGTGTTTTTTTTTATTTTTTTATTTATGATATAGGCTTCAACATATTATGGTTATTAGCCTACTATGAGGAGGCTTTCTGTCTCAGATCCCCATTTGTTGTTATCTAGTATTTTTACGATTTTCATTCTTGATAAACATTCCGCCTTAAGTTTTTTCAAGTGTGGTTGCCAGCTAAGTTTGTCATCAAACGTAAGACCAAGTAGTCGGATATTGTGAGTGAATGTCAAAGGTGTGTTCATGAAAGAGATTAAAGGTTATCTCTTATATAAAGGGATCTTTTTTCCTTTCGGGAAAAACCCGATTCTGATGACCATTTGGTAAGGGCATTCAATGACAGTTGAAGATGTGAGAAGTGGTTTCAATTTGAGATCCACTGCAGTAAATGCTGCAGTCGTCGGCAAAAAGAATGAATTTTACAGGCTTAGGAAGAGTTTTACAAATATAATTTATGGCTACGAGGAATAAGGTAACACTAAGAGCAGATCCTTGGAGTAGGCCATTAACAATGTCAAGAGGGGAAGATAAATGATAATTAATTTTGACACAGAACTTACGATTGGCTAGGAAATTTTTAATAAATTTTAGGAGATTACCATTAATGTCCCAACTGTAAAGTATTGATAAGACTCTGTTCTTCCATACAGTATCATATGCTTTATTGATGTCGAGGGCTATTGTAATGAGGTGTAGGTTGTTCCGAAATGAAGAGCAGATGTCGATGTGTAGTATGGATAATGCGTCGAGTGTTGAACTGTTACGTCTAAACCCACATTGCTTTTTGGTGAGATGATTTTCTGATTCAAAGACCCACAGTAAATGTTTATTAATTATTCTTTCAAGAAGTTTGCTTAAAGTGCTAATAAAGGATATTGGTCTGTAGTTTAAGATTTCGAATTTGGATTTTCTTGGTTTGGGGATGGGTATTACATTAGCATTTCGCCATTGGTTGGGGAAAAATCCTATTATCCATATGGTGTTATATATATGAAGAAGTGTTTGTGATCCTAGAATAGGTAGATTTTTGATAAAAATATAGGGTATATTGTCAGGTCCAGGGCTCTTGCTGCTGCAATATTGTAATGTCGAGGTGAGTTCTTTCATGTTAAAGCATAGATTGTAGTGTGCATTTCTTTGGCTGAGTTCTGGAACCGTGTTGTTGGAATTTCTGTACGTAATGAAGTCAGGGTCATAATTTTCGTCACTGTTATTCTTTTTAAAGAAGTGAGCGAAAGATTCAGCGGCATTTGGAGTGGAGACTATCCTGGCTGTAATGTAATATGTCAGGAATTGTTTTGATATTGTTTCCTTTGACGGAATTTATTTTGTTCCAAATTATTTTTGGAGATGTTTTTGTGTTTATGGAGGATGTGAAATTTTGCCAAGAGAGGGTTTTGCTCTTCTTAGTAGTGAAACGAGCTCTGGCCCTTTAATTTTTTAAAAGTGTATGGTTTTGATAGGATTTAGTTTTTTTAAAGCGATTTAAAGCGATTTTTAAGTTTTTTTTTGTAGATTGTATAGTGACGTCTCCGATCAGTGACAGTCAAGTTATCGACGATTTTGACAGATCAGTCAAGTGTAATTCACACATATCTGTCACCAAGACCGATCAGTTCCGATATCGGGTCAGTCATGTTGAGTCTGTTTACCAAAGGCACGTTTACTACACATAACGTGTTTTTTGAATAATTTTTTTTTTATTTTATTTAATAATATTTTAAATATTACACATACAACGTGAACATGTCAAATTTTACCGACGAAGAATTATGTATTATTGCAATCATTTTGGACGAGGAAACCGACGAACAAGAGAAGAAGACTCCGAAGAGACAAAAGTGGGTGTATGAGGCATGGCAAAAAAGAAACAGTGAAGGAGAGTGGATTTGAAAGATCGCACAGCACTTCATACTGTCGAACACATTCAATAAGATGTTCGTCATCCATTTCACCTACAAATGACGTCAGTCAAAACAAAAAATATCGGTGGCGAGAATTCAAAAAATCTATAATCTAATAACTGTGACTGAACAGATACTGGCGGATCGGATTCGAATGGAAAACTGATGAGTGTAGATGACGCAATCTAAATTTAGCGAAACGTTATTTTTTATGACTGAGACTGACCCGGAACTGAACCATATCGTGACTGATGTGTGTGAATAGCCCTTTTCACACATACACGGTTTCCGTGTATACGGCAACCGTTTACACGGATGTAGACGTTTCGGGCATAGCCCATTCGGCTCCCGATTTTCTTAAACGGCTCCCGTTTTCAAAAAGGTCATTTCCCAAACGGCTCCCGTCGAAAAAGGTTTTACCAACAGATCAATTTCCAACGGATCCCGTCGAAAAAAGTCTTACTATCAGGTAAATTCCCAAACGGCTCCGGTTTCTTACAACACAAATTTCTTCCTACTTCATACAGACTTAGGACTGTCTCAAAAGAGATGTGATTAAAAATGCGTTGTTATTTTTAAAGGTTAAATTATAAAAATTATATTCTGTGAATTAGATGTAAAACAATTTTAAAAAAATAGACAAAAATCGTAAAAAATGTACGTATAAAAAAGATAATAAAACATTATACAATTGGTAAATTTTTAATGCACAATTTTATTGACATATATATTTATTTTATTCGACATTATTGTCGAGCTTTCCAAGCTCTTACTCTTTTCTATAGCCATGAACACATGCTATAGAATATATATCGATGATATACGAGTCATATATACACGACGAAATAATACACACAAGTTTTGGCGATTATGATACTCGCTGTGTACGAGTACGTATAATATTATATAGGTATATAATTCTTCGGTTAGGTTATTGACCTGTTGGTAAAATCTTTTTCGACGGAAGCCGTTTGGGTATTGACCTGTTCGTAAAACCTTTTTCGACGGGAGCCGTTTGGGTATTGACCTGTTCGTAAAACCTTTTTTGATGGGAGCTATTTGGAATAATCAAACAATAGACGGAAGCTGTTTGGAAAGCGACGGACGTTTCACACATACACGGTTTTCTTACGGTTTCCGCGTGGCAAGTGTCGTGATAAACACGTGATATTTGTCGTGATACTTGTGTCCGTTGAAAGTTGTTATTTGCTGTCGACGTCGAGGTTTTTTCGATCTGTTAATTTTTTGTTTTGATTGTTAATTGATTGTAGTAATGGATAAGAAAAAAAATAGCTCTTATACTTTTAAATAGACGGCGTCAGTGTCGTGTTAGAAATATACGAGAAAGAATCTATTGGATTCACCCATATATTTCTAACAGGAAAGAAATGGGTGACTTTTATACCGTGTTTAAGCGGCCCTCACACGGTCAATATTATTGACAGTATAGATACTGACAGTATTTGAGCATATAGACAGTCAGTATTTAATTAGCGTCAACACTCAGAATTAATTTGTGTTTGATTGCGTTGGTCTCCGCTTGATAAATATTTTTGTTTTATTTAACAAAATAATTATAGTTGGATATGAATGAACAGCAAAAAGCATGTATAGCAATTATATTAGCCTTATCCATTCCAAATAATAAACGAGTTTCAAGAAAACGGAAACGATGGGAAACAATGGATTTCCAAACAAAGACAGTACACTCATCTAAATGTTATAAAGTGCATCTTTCATTACTACGCATTCTTATAAGTATTCTTTACTACGCACATTCCATAATTTCGGCAACTGTTTGTATTGAGCAATAAAATCACGTAGGATTTGTCTATCTCGGGATTTATTAGTACACGTATTTTGACTTTCTTCACCCTTAGCTGCGAGAACATACTGACGAACTGTCAGTATCTACCTCACACGGTCAGTATAATTATCATTAAATAAATACTGACGACTCGATATCCAATTTTTCCATCAGTCATCAGTATCGTTTTTCCATACACAGTATATCAGTACTCACATTACACGATCAATAATACTGTCAGTATCTTAGTACTGTCAGTAAATTATGTCAGTAATATTGATCGTGTGAGGGCCGATTTAAGGACCTCCGAGAACATGAAGACAAGTTTTTCATGTATTTTCGAATGTCAATGAAACCGTGTGTACCTCCGTGCCGTGTATGTGTGTATGTGTGAACGGTATCGTAGAACGCAATACACTACTGTGCAATAAGCCGTGACGGAATTTCGAACCGTGTCGACTTGCACGGTCGCAACACGGACACGGCACGGTCCCAGCAACGTGTGAAACGTCAGATAAGCTGCTATATATTAGTGAACCGTCACGGAAATCGTGTATGTGTGAAAAGGGCAAGGCCGCCCGCAGGGGGGGGCAAGTGGGGCCACGGCCTCCCCCCCGTTCTTTAGGATAATTTGTTTAAAATTTCGATGTTTTCTTATACATATAAATATTTGATCAATATTTTTTTTCATTTTTTTATTATATACATTTAAAATAAAATAATATTATACCCTAATTTATTGCAATTTTCCTTTTTTTTTTTGTACGATTTAATAAAAAACAGAATTTATTATAAGTGTATGGTTTTTTCACCCCCCCCCCCCCTCCCCCCCCCGAGAAAAATGCCTTGAAAAGGGCCTTAGTCTCAATCATCATAAAAAAAAAAAATATCAATCATTACCACTGTTGACCGTGAAGTTGTTGTATGAATTTGTAACCATCGCGCGTACTAAATATGAAACGTAGTCGTAATACTTGGAAATGTCCCTTGTTTGGTGATGCATGTGACATAAAACATAATATGCTGTCAACATATAAAGATGTAATAAGATGTTACGAATGGACCAGGTATAATATAAAATATGATAGGGAAACTAAAAAAGAACCAACATATAAGGAGTTAGAAACTATTGTTATTACAAAAATTGAAAGTATCTGGACAAAAGCTTCTATTCTTATCGTTGAAAATAAACGAATAAAAGCTGTGTTAAAGTTTATCATTTAAAATGCAAAAATTTACTAAAATCGAATCTAAAATACCGGGTAAAAAATTAAAAGAGTTTCGTCACAAAAGCAAAGCACTGTTTGATATTTCGACGTGTAAATGTAAAGATATCTATAAGTGTAATCTGTCCTAGAATAAAAAAGTACCCGTGAGGGAACAGAACTTTTTAATCGACCAACGCATTAGAAAAAAAAAATGGTGATAGGAACAGTAGATATTGATGTAACAAATCAAATGAGAAATACGATAAAAAGAAAGTTGTCAAGGCAAAAATCCCAGCGTAATCTTAAAAAAAAACTACAGAAAATCTCAATATTTCATTTTCATCCACGTCTATAATAGTGAATATGATAGTGATAACATAACTCAAAACAATCTTTAGCCGTTAACATCGTTCCTAAAAATAAACCTACCATTCCATTCGATTACGCTTTATTATCAAAACTTGCGATAGATCAGTGGCGTGGTGAACGACATTTACCTAATGCAATTGCTTAGCCCCTAGAAATATATCAAAGGGGTAGGTACCTCTTGGCAAAATATAATATATGTGTTTACATATTTTATTTAAATAATTAAATTGTCAGAAATCATCCTTCATGTATGGATAATATAACTATAACTATGCCTGAAATCAGTGGTGTTGAGAACAACATTCAGCTTGAAATCACACCTCAACATTTAAAAGATTCTCAAACAAATATTAATGAAATTATAGACCGTGTGGTATGGCTTAACTATTTTTTTTTTTTTTTTTTAATAAAGTAATTACTATAAATTTTATATTTATAATTATGTAACACAGGAAATGGATCTGAGTAATACTGAAACCAACAACATTGAAGAACATAATATGTGTGACATTTCATTTGTAAATATTGCTGAAGGTATATTATTAAAGATACTTTTTTAAAAAAAATTAACAATGACTGACTACTGTATTTATTTTAATTACAATTTAATTTATAATTATTAGGCGATGTAGTGGAAGAATCTGATTTGAATTGTACAAAAACAAATATCAAAGAAAAGAACACTATGACAGTATTAAAGTGCACTAATGAAGAAGGTATGAATGTATGACATACATAATAAATAATAATATAATATGTTTTTAGATTAAAACTGGTTAGGTTGAAATTATATTTTTGTAAATTCACGTTTTGTTTATTAGGAATTAATGTACAATATAAATACTTAATAATAATATAAAATATGTATATTAAAAATTATAATAATAGTATTAAGTAAGTATAACAATTAACAATGGCTTAGTTTAGTGCACTAACTATTTTGTTTAAGTGTAGTATAATTTTAGTACAACTTCTGAATAACGTTTAGTTTGTGGCTTATGCCTTAATACGTATTAAGCGTGAAGTACTTTGGTAACCGGGCGCATGGCCTATTATTGTCCGCTCCCGGCCCATTCAGTACCTACTATATAAACCTTGATGATACACTATACGTATAGAGTATATTATAAACTCAAACTCAATTATAGTATAATATAATAATTACATTTATTGTTCCTACTAAGTAATAAATTACTTTAATTTTATGTAATATAGTGTCATATGAAACAAAAGTATCAAACGACCCAGCAGTGTATGCAAAATTGACAAATATTTCAGAAGAATACAGACAAATCCTTGCAACAATGGGCCCTTGTCAGCCAACGCCTCAAGAATTGCCAGGGAAAAAATTTCCTTATACTAATAATCGATCATTTCATGAACATTATTATTATAAAACTATCAACAATATAAAAGTTAAGCGACTCTGGTTATCGTACTCTCCCATAAATAATAAAATGTACTGTACTAGTTGTAAACTATTTGGTACTCTTGAAGCACAGAAGCAACCATTGGCAACAGAAGGGTCAAACAATTGGAGTATGATTATGGAAAAATAAAATTGCATGAAAATAAGCCATGTCACTTAACTGCCGAAATTAATAGAGGAATGTACAATAGTTATCAAAGAGTAGATATGGGACTTCAAACTCATAAAAATCAACTTGTGGCTGAAAATCGTGAAATAGTACTTACTATTTTTAGAGCAGTTTTATACTTAGCTAGACAAAATTTAAGTTTAAGAGGACACAATGAAAAGTTAACATCTGATAATCAAGGAAATTTTTTGGAGCTTGTTCATTTATTAGGAAAATATAATCCTTACCTTTCTTGTCACTTGAACAAAATTAGTGAAAACGCACAAAAGAATCGTCTAACATTTCTCTCCAATGATTCGCAAAATAAAATGTTACAAATTTTAAGTGATATGGTTCGAGAGCAAATTCTTTCTGAAATAAAAAAAAGTGGAATGTTTGCTGTAATCATAGATACTACAACTGACTTGTCTAAGCTGGAGCAATTAGCATTTGTTATTAGATCTGTAACCTATAATGGAATTATTAAAAAGCGTTTAGTTGCGTTAGAAGTAGCTAGAGACGCTTCGGGCAGAGGGTTATTTAATTTATTTTCAGATATATGTGCAAAATACCAATTAGAATGGAAAAAAGAACTCATCGCTCAGGCATATGATGGTGCAAGTACAATGCAAGGCGAATACCAAGGTTTAAGAACTCATATCCAATCACAAAATCCACGTGCTGTATATATTTGGTGTTTTGCACATATATTAAATCTAGTTATTGTGGATGTTTGTGAATCTAGTATAGATATTAAAATGTTTATTTTTAATATCCAAGCTTTGACTACATTTATGTCAGCTAGGAAACGAACAGCAGACTTTGTTGAAGCTCAGCTATCATTATATCCAAATATGAGAGTGCAAAGAATGAAAAATTTGTCCACTACTCGATGGACTTCACACGATCGTGCTATTAATGTAGTTTTTCTAAAATACTTGGCTGTTATAGAAACTTTAGAAAAACTTACAAAGTCACCTGATACTAATACTTCATGTCAAGCAAAGGGTCTTTATCCAAACTTAACTTCATTTAAATTTATTGTAATAATGATACTTATGAAAAAAATATTTGATATTACCACGCCACTCTCAAATTACCTACAGTCATCAACCTTAGATTTTGTAGAAGCATTAAATTTAGTTGATAGCGCACATGAAAGAATAAAAAAATTAAGAACTGAAGAATCATTTAACAACTTAATGGACGATGCAAAATCATTTGCTACATTACACAAGTTAGAAGAAACTAGTTTAAAAGAAGAACGAATAAGAAGGAAAACAAAAATGCCTGGTGAAAATTGCAGAGATGAATATACTCTAGATAAAATAATTGGTACATTAGACAGTTGTTTTCAATCCAGTAGCGGTATATTAATAGATCTCAGTAGACTATCATATGCTCGTATTAAAGATGCAGCAAAAAACTCATTTCTTCCACCGGATACATTTTTAGAACTTCCTAAATGGTTGCCTGAGATAAATGTTAATAATTTACGTTCTGAATATTTGGCTTTTGCTTCAAGTTTTGAATCATTGGAAGTTGGTGTTACTAATCCAGAAATATCTAAAATCGCTTCTATTCAACAGTCAAATGATGTCGATGGCAATGACAATGATGAAAGTGAAAGTGAGGAAGATGACAAAGTTTCTCATACAAATGTTAAACAGTTTGGTTTTGCTTCTCGAATGGTCCAAATGATGAGTAGTTACGGTTTAACGGCTTCGTTTCCTAATTTATACTTAGCCTTTAAAGCCATGTGTACCATTCCTGCATCTTCTGCTTCCGCTGAACGAGTATTTTCTAAGGTAAGATAGAACTAAATTATTGAAATATTGTACATTGTGTGTATCTTTTAAAATTAATGTTAACTAATTATTAACATTATAACATATATTATTTTTTTATTGTAATATTGTACATTGTGTGTATATTTTAAAATTAATGTTAATTGATTATTAACATTATAACATATATTATTTTTTTTACAATTAGATAAAATTAAATATTTCATTATACCATCCAATTTATAACATTTACAATCATTGATGAATTATAATCACATATTATATATTAGAACATAATATGCCATTTTCAAATAATTTTAAACCATTATCAGATATTTTTCATAATACATTTATAATGTATATTACTTACTTAATAATTATATATTTTAGACATAAAAATATTTTTAAATAATTTTTTTTTTTTATTTACTCAGGTTAAGATAATTAAAAATAGATTACGGACAACTATAGGCCAAAAAAGATTGGAATCTTTAATGCTTTTGTCCTGTGAAAAGGACATTCCTCTTAATTTAGATGAAGCATTAGACAGAATGGGAAAATCTTCAGAAGTGATGAAAAAAGCTCTATTATTTAAATAAAATACATTTTATAAATTAAATTACTTGTCGTTGTCATACTTATATAATATTATTTTACTTCAATTTTATGTATTTATATTTTAATTTAAAAATGAAAATTTATATCGATGAAAGTGTGCCTAAATAATTATTGTGTTTTTTTTTTATATACTAGCTAAATTATTGATGACGCCGTATAACAACAATTCTAAATTAACAAACAAATTTAATATATACATATATGATGTAATAGTGGGTGGGTAATTATTTAAATACTTTGCTTAGGGTTTGAAATATACTCACCACGCCACTGCGATAGATATACAGTTTCAGAGCTGGGGCGGCCATCACTTCTGTGATTTTGCATAATACTGTTAGTTCAGAAGTTATTGATAAAAATAAGCTTCGTCGAAAGCGTAAAAAAACAAGGCAATGTACTATGGCGCAGGACAACATTTTACTAATACCTGCTTTATACTTCGACGGTCGAAAAGACAAAACTTTAACATTCATTGAAAAAAAAGGCCAAAAGTATAGACAAAATATTCTAGAAGAACATATTTCTTTAATAAAAAAACCAGATACAAAATGTTTGGGTTATATTATACCAACTTCAGGTACTTCTAAGTGCAATGAACAAACAATCACCAATTACTTCTTGGAGGGAGGATTATCTATGGAAAATTTATTGGCAGTTGGTTGCAATGGAACAAACGTAAACGTAGGGACAAATGGCGGTATTATTCGTTTATTAGAAAAAATATTGAATAAACCTTTACAACGGATAATCTGCTTGTTGCACATGAATGAATTACCGCTGCGACATTTATTCATACATATTGATGGCTCGACATCGGGACCTCAGACGTTTTCAGAAAAAATTGGCAAACAATTAGAAAACTGTGAAAAAAGATTCGTTGTTCAGTTTTAACCTATTTCCGCAGAATTACTTGAAATATCAACTCAAGAAATGAGCTCAGACTAATAATATTTATATAGTATTGTCTCTGCAGTAATAACGGGAATATTTCCTGAAGATTTAAGAAACAAATCGCCCGGAAAAATGTCTCATGCTCGATGGCTCACACGTGCAAACCGAATTCTCCGTTTGTATATTTCGACAGAATCACCTTCTGAAAATCTCACTACTTTAGCTACCTATATTGTTAAAGTTTACGCACCAACTTGGTTTTCTATCAAAACACATTTTACTTACAAAGATGGAGCACGTCACCAATGAAAACTCATTTCTGCATCTAGAAACTTATCAACTGAATTAAAAGCTATAATTGAACCTGTAATACAAAGAAACAGTTATTTCGCTCGTTCTGAAAATTTGTTACTTGCAATGTTGACTGACTCTCAAAAACATATCCGAGAATTAGTTGCCCGTCGAATGTTGAAAGCTCGTAAAATGAAAACAAATAGTGTCAGGCTGTTCAAACTTCCAAAGATTAACTTTAATGCATCATCATACATTGACCTTATTGATTGGAAAAATGTTACTGATCCTTCAATTTTAAAAACTACACCCGATGAAGATATTCAGTTGTTTGTCGAACAAAAAGGAGAAGGTGAAATATCATTACCTACTACGTTTGCCATGTCATACACAAGCAGTCGAAAGAGCTGTCAAGGCTGTAACAGAAGCTTCTGGCATCTTGTATAACAATGCAGATAAAGGCTTTATTAAATCACAGATAGAGTCAAGAAAAGTTATGCCAAAATTCGACAGTAAGAAAGATTTTGTAGCTATTTAAACTTATTCTTATTATAATATTTGTATTTTTATACTTATACGTTTTTTATCAATAAACAGGTATATTTAATGAAATTGTATGTGATCTAAATTTTTTTACATTTGAAATGTTTTTCAAACTTTTTTTGAACCTAAATCAACAATTTTAATAAAACTTCTTTTTTTTCAAAATGTTGAATTTCATGGTAATCCTTAAATTTTTTTCATAACTATAATTAAAACAATCCGTCCGACAAACATACAACATAGCAACGCAATTTGCGTTCATTAATTTAAATGCTGTTAGCTTTAATATTAGAATAAACTTATCAATAATTAAACTTTAAGAGAAGAACATTATCTGTTTTGTTGGTCAGTATTTGTACGATATTCAAGTCAAAGTTTTTTAAATTGTAATATATACTCATTAATTAAGAAAATTTAAGTATTGTACAAATAAGCTGACCATCAAAACAGATAGTTCTTCCCCACATGTTTGATAATAGGTAAGTTCACTTTGATATTAAAGCTGATATGTTTAAACTATTAAACCCAAATTTGCTATGTTAAATATTTTCAGATAAAGACAATATATATAGACATGAAGTCCTTCTAAATATGGTCCTTTCTACCAAAAATTAAATATTTCAGTTTTATTGAGATATTTTAGTAATCAAATTAATCACTAACCATTTATTAATCTGTGTATAATTTCAACTACAACATTAATATTATGTTATAATTCAATATTTTAAAAATAATAGATTAACAAAGAACATATTGAATAACAAAATATTTTAGTAATTTAATCAATAATTTCATTACTTTTCTTTCAGGTAAGAAATTACCAATTCTAATACTCCATACATACACAATAAATTTTATCCAAAAGAACTAATAGTATCCAAACTTATTACCTACTTATTATTTAGTTCAGTTTTCTAATTCCATATTAAAAATATGAAAATAATCTTAGTAAAACAGGGAGTAATAATTCTTTCAATAACTATTAATATGACATTTTTTACTAAAATGAATTAGGATAAACAAATTTTTAATGATGTAAAAATTAATTGGTTTTATATTTCATATTTCTGAAACAAATTGACAAAAATGTAAGAACTAGACAAAATTATATTTTGTTGAATGCAGCAATGTCCACGGATTGAACAAAGTCTTCAAATTCTTGAATGGTTTCCACAAGGGCATCAACAGATACTTTATCATCTTCAACAATGCACATAATTTGGAGTTTCTTGATGCCAAAAGCAATCTCTACCAATTTGGCTGTAATTCAACAATAAATTAAACATTTTGCAAATTTAAACAATAACTTTTCTTTGTTAATTAGATACATACAAGCTCCCCAAACAAGACCATCCATGACAATTGTTCGGACTTGTTGTTCTAACTGTTTCATATCAGTTTCATCATCCCAAGGTTTCACGTCCAATACAATGCTACTTTTAGCAATGATTACTTTTTTGGTGGCCTTCTTTTCACTGTAGGCTTTAAGTCTTTCTTGTCTAATACGCTCTGCTTCTTCATCCTCAACAAAAATAAAATAAAATAAAAATAAATATACATTTAAATAAATCACAAAATAATAATACAAACCAATTTTTTTTTTATAATTTTAGTAAACATTAAGTGCTATAAATATTACAATGACAAAATAATAAAAGGCTTTACAATTTCTAGTTATAAAATATAGGTAAGTAGTTAAATTATACTTGTATTAATGAATAAATAAGACTTTTGGAGATAAAGTCAATAGATGACTATTATAAAATATTAATCCTAAACTTAATATTATAATAAAAATTAAGATATTAAAATATTCTAAGAATATTACTACCAATAAGATTGATGTATCAAAAGAATTTTTTTTGTATTAAATAAATGTTAATTGTGCATTATTGTATTGAAATAAAACTTTATATTAGTTCTGAAAATATTCAATACATAATATAGCCATTAAATACTGCATATTACAAAGTCTTAAATCATTTTAATATATAGTATTAACCTATATACAGGGTATTCCTGAAATAGACGAGGAAATGAGTATACACATACTATATAGAGTAGTTAAATAAAGAATATTTGAAATTTAAAATTTTTTTTTTAATCTTCCATACCTGGGTTTTATCTACTTAATTTTTGAACATTATTTAAAATCTAAAAAAGAATACTTGTAAGATATTTCTTGCAAATTTCTCATGTAAATCGATATGTGACATCGATTTTGGGCTTATCGCCTGTTTTTCACATCAGTCGCCAGGATCAGAAAATGTGATGTAACATATCGATTTGTAAAAGAACTCTGCAAGATAAAATATGTTGAAATTTGTTCGTTGTTTTTTCACATATCTGATTAATTAACACGGTTTTTATTGAATTTCAAATGAATTTTTTTAATTATGATTATTTTGCAATAAAAACTGTGTTAATTAATCAAATATGTGATATATAAATGAGTTTCCTCAACCATTTCAGGAATACCCTATGTATTTATAACAAATATAAATATTATGTTTTTATCTTGAAGTTAAATAATTATAATTGCCATGATCAAATTGTAGAAACACATTTAAAGTTATGTTGCTTATAATTTGAACAAGGAACTTGAAATAATAATATTAAGGAATTGCTTAGTACAGTCCAATACCATAGTAGAATATTTAAAAATAGAAAAACAGTTAAGTGGAAAATTCAAATCCAAAAATACATATTAATTTTAATACTTCTTCATCGTCAGAGCCAAACAAATCTACATCATCATCATCATCATCGGTTGGCTTAGCAGAACTACCAGCTGCCACAGTGAATTCGGATTTTTGGTCAGGAAACTGAGCACGTTCTTTGTCAGAGAACGACTTAATGTGATTGTACCATCTAAGTACATTAGGTGTCTTGGCCTGAGACCCTCCTAATGCAGAGAAAGTTTCAACATCGGCTTTGGTCGGTTCATAGCTGAAACGTAAACGATAACGGATGAATATTCTGTTCAAAGATTACCGTTTTTAAGGTTAATAACTCACCCGCAAATATAACTTTTATTGCTCAAAAATTCTTCTAATTGTTTCAAGCCCTGGGCAGTTTTTACGTCTATAACCGCCATTGTAGTTATAAAATATTTCAACTTGAGGTTATTTAAAACGCAAAGCTCCAAAATTACAATATTTTATGACCAGAAAGCAAACACGTTTCGAATTCTGAATAGAGAAAGAAAGAAGTAACAAGGTAAAACGCAAGACACTGATAAGATGATAATCGTATTCGGTACCACTGGTAGATAGAAGAGCTACCAACTTCAAATGATACAGGTTGTAGGCTAATTTTAACTCTGACAAAATGACAATGACTTGTCTTTTTTCAACATTTCCATACAATTATTTATCTTTTACTTTACATTTTTTTTAAAATTCAAAAATCGAATAGTTCTGAAAATTATCACCTTATCACATGGATTGCCTGTCATACTTATTTTTAGTCACTCGTATAGATGTAATAAGCACAAGTATCATGATTCAATAATTAAATAATTAGAGCTTTAAATATTTAGGATCTTTTGTTCAAAAGGACGTGGGCTTTGACATGGATGTAAAACATAGGATTAAGTGCGGGTGGATGAAATGGAAAGAAGCATCTGGCGTGTTATGCGATAAGAGAATTCCAGTGAGGCTGAAAGATAAATTTTATAAAAGTGTAGTGAGACCAACTATGCTGTATGGTTCAGAGTGTTGGGCGGTTAACAGGAGAATAGAACAAAGTATGAGTGTCGCGGAAATGAGAATGCTTAAGAGTGGTTATGAAGATGGACGTTGAAGGGAAAAGAGGAAGAGAAAGACCAAAAAAGAGATGGTTGAAGACTATGGAGAATGACATGAGGGCTGTCGGTGTGTGCATAGGAGATGTGATTGACCGAGTGAAGTGGAGGTGTAGGACAAGGGTGGCTGACCCCAAATAGTTGGGAGGAAGGCGAGGCAGAAGAAGAAAAAGATCATGATTCAATAATTAAAAAAAATAATTTTATTTTAAATCTGAATCAAGCAGTCACGTCGAACTTTAAAACACAAAAATTAATTAATGTTTAAAGAATATTAACAAAATATAAGATAAATTACTAATATTAGATACATAACAATGACTTATATAATATATATATATGAAACATATGTCATAAACGAAGCTGAAAAAAATCGTGAGTTAAATGAAGATGAAACTAAAATACGTTAAAATGCTCATTTTTAAGAATCCCTTGATTTTGATAAGATTTAACATGTAATTAACTCCGAATAGGACGCTTTCATTGTCAATCATATTAATAAAAAAATATAAAATTTAAATAAATACCTCACTTATAATAATGATGACGAAAACAGCGAAGATTTTCTAAATTGGAGAAGTTTCTTTTTTCTTTTTCTTTTTTTTTTTTTTATTAGCTTCTAGTATAAAACTATTACAGCTCAACGATTATAATAAAGTGCTTAAAATTAAATACATAATAATGAAATAAGATAACTAAAAATAATTATCGGTGAATATAATACAGTAGAAACTCGATTAACCGTCAGTTTCTGTTATCCGTTATCGGTCACCGTCAAAAAAAAAGTTAATGATGCGATCGCGGTACCTTCGCGGTAACTATCATGCGTATGAAAATAGTTTATAATATCAATTCAATAACCGCGAAAAAATTACAATATAAAGATGCTATTTTCAATGTAGCCAATGCATGGGCTGATTTGACTGTACCAAACTGAATAGTGAAATATTATCAACGAAAGAAGTAACGGATTGGTTAGAAAGTGATAAACAATATGGAGTATTTGAAATGATGATCAAATTATTTTTAATGTCGCTACCGTTGACGAAGAAGTTGATGACAATGTCGAAGATTCAGTATTTGACTTAAAACCATCTACTACCCACGCAGAAATAGAAGCATTGTTATCAAAATGCATTGATTGGTTTGAGGTACAAGAGGTGGCGAATGCAACGCAAGTCTTACTTCTTCGTAAAATACGAACCATGGTCGCTCAAAAAGCTCGTGCCTCAAAAAAACAGAAGATGACGGATTATTATTATTATTATTATTTTTTTTTTTTTTTAGAATAGTATTCTTTATGTTATTACATATTATATATTACTAGCTGTACCCATACACTTTCTAGCCCGTTATAAATCCTATTTCTAATATGTCACTAAAGGTGCGATTCCTATGCACGCGTCTGTAGACGCGCCGCGGCGCGACGCGATTCAAATTTCAGCCGCGTCCCTCTAGTTTACTCGTTGATGAATGGAACCGATTCCTTTGACAGCCGCAGCCGCGCGCGGCTGTGTAAGCATATATATATATATATATATATATATATATATATATATATATATATATATATATATATATATATATATATTCGTTTCGTTGTTTGTCACGGTCAGCATGTTTTCTCCAGAAGAAGACATATAACTGGCAGAATTAGTGAGTCGCCATCCAAGCATTTTTAATGTCGAACACGAATTATATAAAAATCAAGGAGTGAGGGATAATGTTTGGCAACAAATATCCGAAGATATGAACAAAAAATGTAATACTTGGACTAGCTGTAATATCGTCCTCTATTATATTTAAGACGTACGTGAATTGATCCCAACTCAATCTAAAAAACTCTCTAAATTTGTTCTCATCTCTCCACAAATGTTTTTCAACGAGAACACTGAAAACACCTTCTATCTTCCTAGCTAAAAACATCTCATGTGCCTTGTTGGTTTTTTTAAACACTACCATATTAATAATTGATTGTTCTTCGTCCATTTCTTGCAAAACAAGAAGATTTAAAATTAATTTTTGTTTTTTGTTTAAAGACATTTTAAAAATAGAAACAGATAACTTTTGTAGCAAAATACGTGTAGAAGCTCATACAGATTTCTACAACTGGATCGCCGTGGTCCGGCGCGGCGCGGCTAGAGTCGCGCGCATAGGAATCTGTACCCTAGCCGCGCGGCCAGAAAATCGACAGCGCGCCTGAAACTTGAATCGCGTCGCGCCGCGACGCGTCTACAGACGCGTGCATAGGAATCGCACCTTAACTGTGTTAAATTCGTTAATAATTTAATAATAATTTTTATTAATTTATTTCGCACTAATTATTATTATTAAAGTAAATATAATATAAATAATAAATTATTAAAATTTCCATCGTAAATATCAAAATGTCTACTTGAGCACCTCCCAGGGTTACTATCACTTTTTAACTTAGTCTATCTTCTGCCAGTAGATCTAATATATCTCTGTACTAATCTATGCATATAAAAATAGAGCCAAAAATGAATAATAATTCATCAATTGAGAACGGCTGGGCAAATTTACTTTAAATTGTTTGTAATTGCCAGGAGAAGGTTCTCATATAAGAAAAAAATGAAGAAAGTTGCATGGAAAATTAAAAACTAATATAACTGTGTAAATTGTACAGCTATATAGGTTATAGCTAACTGCAACCTGACTTTTTTTTCGAGTGTGTTTTATCGGCGTGTATAAATAACTTTCTTCATTTTTTCTTATATAAGAACCTTCTCCTGGCAATTACAAGAAATTAAAACAATTTGAGCCAAATCGGCCCAGCCGTTCTCAATTGATGAATTGTTATACATTTTTGGCTCCATTTTTATGTACATATATTAGTATTTATTATTTCATTATTACCATATTATTATATTTATTATTTTTATCTGAAAATTACGTTGTTACGTTTGTTAAAAAATTGTTTTTTATTTCTGCTAACCGTCTATTCGATTAAGCGTCATTGTCCCGGTCCCAACATAGACGGGTTAATCGAGTTTCTGCTGTAATTGGTAATTAAGCTAATAAGATATGAAATAAATGAACTATGGAATTGATTGTTTTTGCAGTATGGCTGTAAGGAGGGAAGTAAGGAAATGAGAAGATTAATTAAGGAAAGATCTGAAATAAATTTAGAAAAATGTTATCGTTAGTGGAATTATTCGATAAAAGAGTATTATAAGAGTCGGTGACGGATGTGTAGGAGACTTTGGGAGGGAGAGGTGATGGTTTTAGAATATTAGACATGAGTACAGTGTTCGGATTTCGTCGAATTGAATGAGTAATTTTGCGATGTTTGAGTAGTGCTTTATATTTTGTAGTTTGAGGTGTGGTCACCCACGCAAAGGGCGCACGTGGCTGAACTGCTTTTTTCCTTGAGGCAAGTTTCTGAGGAGTAATCTCCTTCATATTTAACACAGCGTGAGGGACGATGACAGTATTTAGCGGTATGTCTGTAGGTCAGATAATTTTTACACTGAAGCAGACCACACTAAGTCTTGTATGACACTTCAACTTTAATTTTAGTGTTCAAAATGTATGATAACTTCTTTGTTATTGATATTGGGTTTGAGGTTCCGTAAAAATAGTGGAGGTAGGTACCCATTTTTAGTGACATTTATGACACGGCTAACAGAGTGACCTAGTTCGTCGAGAGCATCAGATATGTCTGAGGTAAGGGTCGAGTTGTGTAGGTTTCTTATGACGATCTTGTAAATTTGATATATTGATGGCATGAAAGTGTGGAAACAAGCATCGGTTTTCATTAGGTGTTCTGTGATTATATTAAAATTTTCACGACCTTGAGGGCGGACAATCAAAAAAGATGGTAATGACTTACATGTTAAACCATTTTGGCCAGTGAGGTGGATTAACGTGTTTTTAAAGGCGGAGAAGTCCTTAATGTCTTGGATATAAAATGGTGGAGACCTGGAGTTGTGTTAAATTGGGATATAATTGACACGTCGATTGCATCGGAAGCATCGCACATGACGTTGGATTTACTTAAGTTGTCCTCCTTAGATGCTAAAACGGCGAATCGGTTTGTGAAACAAACTTTTTTGGTTTATTATCATTTGGATGCGGTGACAATGAAGAAGATGACAAATTATTTTTTGTGGCGTATTCAGGGACGTTAGGCTTGAATTCTGATCGTTGTTGTTGTACATAATACCGTTATAAATTAAGGAAAAATGTTATAATGAACACGATAAAAATAATTTAACGAGCGTGCTCAGAGATTACGGAGCGAAAAGCCATCGGCGCAATTTGCGTGTGTTCGTGCTGAAAGTAACGACCAGAATGATCTAAGAAAGTCAAATATTAATAAGAACGTCGCTACGAGTAATACTAGAATGTTACTATAGTCAATAATTCGACGAGAAATTGAATAACATAAATATTTAGTACGATATAATATTCAGTCTTATGAAGGGGGAGGGTGTTATCTGGTGGTGGAGTGGGAACTAAATCTAGGCAAGGAAATAATAGTTCAACCTGGTAAATATTGATAAAAACAAAGAAATGGTTTTTTCGTACCTAACACTCGAATTTGTCCTTATCATTATCTTAATAATTATAACTTCAACTTGAAAATACATTCTGATTTGTTACAATTTACTATTTTATTTATTACTATATACAGTGGTCGCCGCTTATTATAATCACTTTAGTATGGGACATATCTGATAACATAATCCGATTGATAACACTAAACGAAAGTTGAAAAAATAATAAAACGTACTTTAAATAAAAAAAAAAAAATACTTTAATATTGCATCAAATTTAATACACACAAAAAGTATTAAAAATTTAATTTATTAATAATTTATAATTTTTATTTAAAGTATGTATAGGTATATAAAATTTAATTTTGTTTAAAAAATAAAACAAAATGTAAGTACATATATATACCTATACATAATAACTACTACTAATTTGAACAATATTATTTTATTGATATCTGTTTTTTTTGTGCCGTTAAAAGATCATTGATAAAATGTTTGTATTTATAATGCAGTTCGAAATTTAATGAGTGATGTTGAACCCCTCTTCGTAACACTCGAAGTGCCTCTCTCATTTAAAAAAAACTTGGAGGTTTTTCAGTATCGAGCTCTGCAATTTCTTCATTTTAAATTTCATCAGGTTCATTTGTTTTTGATAAAACATGTAAAATATCGTCTTCGGTAAAATTTGATGTAGTAGGTATATTTTCATCGATTTTCAACCAATTTTAAAAATCTAAGTCCATTTCTTCATTTTCTTCTTCTTTTTCCTCCTCTTCGATACTTTTTGTAAAACCTCCATGTTTAAAACAATTTCGTATTGTTATATCTGTTACTTGGTCCCAAGCCATTGTTATAAGATGTAATGCATCTAAGAGGTTGGTTTTTTTTGCTAATTCGTTAGCGGACATTTGTTGTTGATCATTTGAATTTTCTATATTGTCTATTATTTTTGTCCGCATTTGTTTGCGATAATATGATTTTAAGGTTTTTATTATTCCTGGGTCAGATGGTTGTATTAACGATGTTGTATTTGCTGGTAAAAATATGATTTTAATATGTTTTAATGATACATTAACCACGTGTGCAGGACAGTTGTCAATAAGTAAAACGATTTTATTATTTAATTGTTTATCCCACTTCATTAACCATTCATTAAAAATAACTGATGTCATCCAAGCATTTGTGTTGGAGTAATAATCAACTGGTAAACATTTTACAGATTTAAAACAACGGGGATTTTTACTTTTCCCTATAACCAAAAGTTTTTGTTTATTACCTGACATACTCGCACAACATAAGACAGTGATACGATATTTTGATATTTTACAGCCTTTTGCGTTTTCATTTTTGAATAAATAAGTATGCTCAGGTAAAGCACGATAAAATAACCCAGTTTCATCAGCATTATAAACATTGTCGGGCATATATTCTGAAATAATTTTTGGCCATTCAGTTTTTATCCAATTTTCTGCTGATGAGAAATCCGCGTCTTTTTGTTCTCCATAAGTTCGATTATATACAATATTTTCGCGTTTTTTCCAGCGATGAAACCATCCTTCTGAAGCAATAAAATTTTCTATACCCATTTTTTTTGCAAGATCTTCTGCTTTTTGACACAATATTGGTCCATTAATGCGAGCATCATTTTTCCTAACATTATTAAACCTAATGATAATGCTGATTCAACCGGTTCTTCTTTCCCACTACGCATCCTCTTTATGCTTGGATTTTTATTAAGGGTTACTGAATTTTCTATCTCAATTCGCTTTTTTAATAACTTACATAATAACCGTTTGGGAAATTTGTAGTTTTATAGCTGGTTCTCGCTGTCCCATTTTTGGTAAACTGTCGTAACGTTGTAGTATTGAAATTTTTTCATTAATTGTTAAGTCATTTATTTTTCGTTTTTCACTCATTTTTACACACGCGCGCGATACTGATGCTTATAAACGTGATTACTGGTCGACATACAACGACTGTATTGTATTGACGAACTAAAGGTAGATGTAGATAGATATGTGTAAACATTTTTTTCTTTATTATGAGCCATTCGACGGAAAATTTTGTTATGTGTTAAATATAAGTTAAATATACTGGTACATATTGTTGTTTTTATGACCTCAAACGGCTGAAACTGATAACATTATGCGGTATATTGATTACAAAAACCGACATAATTTTCACATATAAGTATAGATCCGACCCGTACTTACACTTTTCGATAGCAATAAACGATTGATAACATTAACCGTGATTATAATAAGCGACGACCACTGTATTTAAATTTCAAACAGTCATACAATTTTTTCCTCTTAGTCCGGTAGAAATTTTTTTAAAGATTTTTGAAGAGTAGCTCATAGATAACCTAGTGTTAAAATTTTGAACCTTAAGTATGAACAAAAAAAATTTTATGAAATTTTATCTACAAAATACCTTGCAAATTATCGTGATTTTTACACATTTTATACAAATTTGAGCATTAAGGGCTTATAAAAAAAAATTGAGTTAACCGATCACCGATATTTTTTGGTTACGATAAGTTTAACTTATTATAAACCTAGTATAAAATTTTCAAGAGTTTTCGCTCAACCAATTAAATTTTATAGATGTTTAAAAACAAAATTTTTACAAAAATCGAAAATTTAAATTGTCTATAAATAAGTCAAAGTATGTCAAAATACTTTGAAATCTTAACCATTTATAGAGAACGTCAATATAAAGATTTGGTGAAAATTTCAAGTTGTTGCGGTTTTTCATTTTTGAGTTAGAGCATTTTAAAAAAAAACCAATATCTTTGTCAGTCTAGAACATTCTACATTATATTATATTTTACTTGTAATTTTATGTCAATATTCGCTGTTCAAACGCTTATAAATAAAAATTGTGCCTATGGATTTTAATAATTTTTGAATGACTTTAAGAACTACTTCTGTGGAATCTTCTATTAAATTTTTAAGTATTTTGTACGAGCCAAATTTTTTTTTATCACCGATTATAAAAATAAAATGTAAAAAAATCGAATATTTTAAATGCCTATAAGTAGCTTAAAAATCAATATAATATTTTGAAAAAAATATGACATAAAGGAAATACCAATCTTAACAGCTGGTAGAAATTTCAAAAATCTGCGACTTATACTTTTTGAATTATAACAAATATTTAAAATCGTTTGAGAATAAATCGCTATTTTATGCAATTTCGTAAATATTTAAATTTCAAACAGTCATAAAATTTTTTCCTCTAATCTAATGAATTTTTATCTACAAAATAACTTGCAAATTATCGTGATTTTTACATATTTCGTATAAATTGGAACTTTGAGCACTTATAAAAAAAAATTGTGACTTACGATTTTAGATTTTTTTTTATCAGTTAAGGAACAACTTATAAGAAACCTTGTATTAAATTTTCAAGATTTTCTGGGCAGCCAAAAAAATTTTATCGTTATTTAAAAAAAAAATACTTAAAAAAATTGAAAATTTCAATTGTCTATAAATAGCTCAATAAAAGTCAAAATACTTTGAAAATTTAATGGTGTTTAGAGAACGCTAATCTAAACATTTGGTGAAAATTTCAAGTATTTACATTGATTAGTTTTTGAGTTATAGCAAAATAAAAAATTTGATTATGTCGAAAACTGGTTTTGCGTAAAAACTCCCGTTTTTTCCAAATTTTTTTATGGTTTTTCCCGTCGCATTTAAAAAATATTGGAAATTTTTTACTTTTGACCCCCCAAAGTACCAAATAGATTCACTTTTCTTTCAGAAAAGTTGCTACATAAGGAAATCGAAGCATTTTTACTGCCAAAAAAGGTGTCGTCAGACACAAAAAAAAAAAAAAATAAATAAAAAAAAAAACACACATCATTGTAAAACCAATAGATTCCATCACTCCGTTCAGAATCTAAAATAAAAATAAAATCATAAAATCTTTTAAGTTCAGTCAATAAAGCGTGGATTTATATGCCGATTTGCTGCGAACTAAGATAGGAAAACAGAACGCGAACAAGTTTGAGTAAATCAATTTGAAAAAATACTACAAAGAACGTACTACATGGGTTTTATTACCTATTTAATTCTAGTTTTCTGTTTCCGTCTTTTAGAAAATGTTCAATAGTTTCTTTGACGAAGAAGGTTAATAGATTATACATGCACTTAAAATACTTTATATTAATATTTTATTTAGTATTATTTCTATAGTGTTTTTTTTCATTATCAATCGAATAGGTTGAGGATATTTTAAACGAAGACCTAGTAAAAGTACAGAAATACTTCAAATCCTGGTTCCTCACTCTTAACCCCAATAAAACCACATCCATAGCGTTCCACTTGAACAACAGAGATGCTAACAGAAAACTTAACTTGACAGTTCAAGGAACCAAACTAATGAATGACGATGCTCCAAAATATCTTGGGATCAAACTGGACAGAACGTTAACCTACAACCAACACCTCGAAGATGTAAAAAATAAACTGAAAACAAGGAATAATATTATTAGTAAACTTGCCGGAACAAGCTGGGGCTGCCGAGCAAATGTACTACGCATATCGGCCCTAGCCTTGGTATACAGTGTCGCGGAATATTGCGCCCCCGTTTGGGAGAGAAGTGCACATACAAAAAAGGTTGACACCCAGTTAAATAATACTATGCGAATCATCACAGGCTGTGTCCGGGCTACCAACCTACAGTGGCTTCCAGTCCTTTCGAACGTAGCTCCCCCGGCGATTCGAAGGCATCTCTCAACTGTCAAACTGTCACAGAAAATCAATAAATTAGTGAATCTCCCTGTATATAACGACATAAACAACGCACCATCTAAAAGATTAAGATCAAGAAACCCAATCTGGTCAATAGAAAATAGTTGTGACAGCATGGAGGATATGTGGAAACAACACTGGGAAAAAGGTAATGCAATAAATAGACATCTGATAAGCGACCCAACCCAAAGAGTTCCAGGATTTGACGGTCCGAGAGCCTTATGGACCAACCTAAACAGGATACGAACGGAGCAGGGTAATTGTAACTACCTTCTACATAAGTGGAAGTTAAAAAACTCTTCCTTATGCGACTGCGGGCAAATACAATCCATCAAACACATTGTGGAGGAATGTCCTCAAACTAGATACAAGGGAGGAATAGAGGGACTTCACAAGGGCGATGACGAAGCAATGGATTGGCTGTCTAAGACCAATGTTCGCCTTTAAATATATTATGAGCTCTCCTTATTATTATTATCTTTGTTATTGTTAAATTTATTTATTAGCTTATTGTAAATCTATCTACCCTAGTACTCGTTACTTTGCTAATTTAATGTTTAATGTTTATTTAGTTTTATTTTATGTTTATTTAATTTTGCTTTTCACCAATAAACCTACGCCATATGCAAAAAAAAAAAAAAAAAATGGAAGGTTCTTCGAATTTAAAATTATTATAATTAATAAATAATAATATGAATTAATAATTTTGAACTATATACAAAACTATAGTCCACGGCGAACTTTGTGGAAAAATACAATGACACGTTTAGTTGCAGTGCACTAATATTGTCCACTAAGGAAGGCCATCTGTTTAACTTTAATGCTTAGGGCAGAGGACTTGAATCATTTGCATATTTTTTATATACAGTCAAAAAATAGCAGAGTACGAAACAAATACGTTTCATGCTTTCATAAAGATAGTTTTGAAATTTAATTTAATTTAATTTTGCATATAAATGCATATTTTGAGTACTTTTTGTTTTTAGGGTATATTTTACACTTTTATACGTTATTTTATACTTTTCGAGATATATTTAACTTAAATTAATTTTTACCGGACCGACATTTTTATTTCAAAGTGTTTGGATAAAATTTAATTTTTAATTTTTGTCGTATAATATGGGTTTTGACTGTCCGCGGGCACGGAAGCAAGACGGTAACGACCGTAGAACAAGACTCGTTGGGCAGCGAGTTCGAGTCGCGCCGTACGGGATCAGTACGCCCGCCCGGTCAGTCAGCTTGGGGGGTCTCCGAGGACCTACGGATACAGTATCACCTAGGGCGAACTCTAATCGCTACTCAAAGAGTGGCACTATGCGTGCCCGCGGCTGGTCGAAACCTAATACGTGGCGACTTTTCTTCGGGCCAACTAAGTTGCGGTCGACGATTAGGGGGTCCCGGGAAGTCACACGTACCTTAGTTCGGTGGCACTGAGTTGCCTCGCATAGGGTCAGTCTGACTTTCGCTAGTTGGGCGCTAGGTTAATTACTGTTAAGCGGAGGAAGGGAGCCCGGATTCGTGGTGGCACCGGTTTTGCTGGTGAATAGTGAGAGCTAAAAATCTGGCGACCCAACCAGCGTCCAGTCAAATCTTGGTGGTAAAAGGTGGGAACACCTGATCGCGCCTAGCGTTAACAGTTAAAACGGGCGGAGTGCTCTCTCCCTACAGGGAAGATGTAGCCTCTTTTGGTGCGAACTTATGTTTGCGGACAAACATTTTTCCTAGAAGCGATAACGATCTAGCGTCGTTTCTTTACAGAAAATTTAGTAAAATGTATTTTGTTTATTTGGCTATGGTATATAATATACTTAAATTATGTAATTATTTTTACTTTTTACGTTTTAAACGCTATTTATTTTATTAATATTTTTAAATAAGAAAGATAAAATTTTTTTTTAAGTGCGTATTATGGGGTTTTTAAGTGCATAAATGCTTGTATATTTAGAGCTTTTTAGAGCTACAAGTCCTATGTCCTAGTAATTATGCTTAATATAAAATTCAAAGCTCATGAGGAACCGGCAAACTTAATCGCATTCTGTTTAAATGGGCCTTAAATAGGTAAAACTATTTTTAAGAAATATAATGTATGTTTTATTGATGATAATTGGGCACACATTAATTTAATTAATATTGTTATAATATGTTATAATATGAACAGGGCCGGCGCGAGGTGTGCCCGGGCACCAAGCCCCGCACTTAACCTTACTAGAACTACACAAACAAAAATAAATTTACTATTAAGCAACAATAACATAAAGTTTATAGATGTAATGACATTAACTGTGTGGTACATAACTTATGGCAGTGGCGCCGAAGTCCTCTTTTTTGAAAAATATGGCTGGTACGTCAAAATGTGGCTAGTAGGCCACATTATACTCACATCATAATTGTGTTAATGTATAGCGTTATGAAAATATTTAAGATATTGAGGCCGCGAAGTTTTGAAATTGCCCGACCACTTTTTACTAACTTCGGCGCCATTGACTTACGGTTAATAACCCATAATATCATTACTTTTACCGACGTCTTTATCAAACGAGCTATTTCTAAATTCAATGAATTCGGATTTAATCGAAAACTTCACTTATTCTCTTAATTTCATTTAATATTTTATTAGATGTTAAATTAATCGCATATTGATTGTTATTCTAGTTCTTAAATAAACCAGAGGTACTATTAAAATATTGTTATTACATATATTTTTATTGTATCATTATATATATAATTTGCTATACTTAACTCATATTCTAATATTTTATATTGTTTAATATTTCTCTATGTATTTTAAGAGGACTTAATTAATATTAATTTAATCAATTATTATACATATTAAGAAAATTAAATGGGAAGAAAATGTAAGAAAAGGTACCTATGTAGGTTCACATTGTATAATCTAAATATTTAAGGTGTAACGCATTACTAATGAACATCGAAGAACCTTTGGTTTGAAAATAATTTGTAAGTAATTACCAATCCGGTAAGTGTAATAAATTTATGAAATCTGGGAGACATTTTATTTAAACCAATATTAAAGGGCTCTAGTGTTAATGTAAATATGTGCTAACAGCCAATTTATGTATTTTTTTACAAATATCTAAGAAAGAGAACTCCTTCATCATATAAAAAAAAATTTCGCACCAGGCCACAAAAATCCTTGAGCCGGCACTGAATATGAACAATTAAATATGAACAACTTATTTTAAATTATCAATAATTCAAAATTAATTTTAAATGTTATCAATACATACACTTACTCATTTGTAATATCTCTTTTTGTTAGGAAAACTAAATTTATAACTATTTTAACACGTTTATTTTAAATAATTATTTAAGATTATAATGAGTTTTTAAAATATCTGTCGTAAGACTATGTTTTGAATTTAAATTAAGTCTATAACCGAGCTAATTATTAATTACCAAGTTATTCGATAACCTAATAGATAAAAGTCGAAGAATTTTCTTATTTGTGTCGAAATATTTAAAAAGATAATATAGCGGTTGAGGATAACGTAGCAGTCGCGTGCGTGGACAATAAAGAAGTTATTTTGGTATCGTCCAATAAAAAAACAGGATAGTTTACGAATAAAACGTTGATGAATAAATACTTGTAGTAACTGGAATATTTGAAAAACAAAGCATTACCGAAATACCGCAAATAGAATTATCGTTAAAAAATTTTTATTCCGGATAAAACAAAATAAAATACTACAGAGGCATTTGCAAAACAAAATTTCTCAAAAAGTATAAAAAAAACTTTATTAACATTGCATTTGAAACTTTCTGTTTCTAGTATACGTTTAGATTCATTATTTTTTCTAAATTAAATAGGAGTTTCATTTAAAATGAAAATTAAAAAATTCAACTATTTTATAAAGCATATCTATTTCCATAGTATAAGTTCACTAATTTCTTTAATGTCCTATAATATAGGACCTATATATAAATGAATACGTGTAGGAAGTCCATTTACAATTTCTTCTTTAATAAGTAAATAAATAAATAAATATAGTTTTTAAACATACCTAGTTTAATTTAATCTATGTTATTTGTTAAACAAGAATATGAAATAGTGGTAAGTGCATATAAACAATATTTATGTAAGTACATTACCTTCTTTTATCACATATAAATGACACAATACTCGGAAATTTATGGGAAAATAGTATCTTCATATCCATTTATTGACCAAATAAATATAGTACAATAAGGAACACCTAAACAATTCTTGCATTAAATTGTCATGTTGTGTACAACTAAATTGCCACAACTTGAATACTGACTTTTTCAACTTCATAACATACAACTATACAAAATTAAATAGGATGTTTTTCATATCAGTACAAAAAAAAAAAAAAGTCGTAATAATAATAATATTAATTATAGTAATAATAAAAAGAACTAATTGAGAGTTTACTAATTTTCAAAACCATGTAAATCTTATTGTTTAATTACAACAAAATATTTGTATAAATATATTTTTTTTTATTTAGCTTATTTAGGATGTTTAAAAATTGATTTAATAATATAGTATCCTGATCAAAAATGTTTGAAATATAGAACCATTGTTTGCAACTAGATCATATATAATTATCACAGCAATGGTAACAGTTTAGAATGTTGTAAAATTAGTAAAATATACTGGACATTTTAAAAATATAAAATTAAATTTATAATAGTATATATTATAATCAAATTAACAAAAAAAAAAAAAAAAAAATAAATAAATAAAAATAAAACTGAAACTTTATGAAACTTATTTAAACCAAATAAAAATAAGGTTTAAAAAGTAAAATTTGTACCTCATAGAATATCTTACTGTGATAAGGGAAACATTTGCAATTTAAAATAATAGAGATATTTTAATTTGCAGATTAAATTAAAAGTTTGAACTAGATAATTAATTATTAAAAAAAATTAGTCAAAAATATAATAAAATAAATAATGAAAAACTATATATTATAATTATTGTTGGGTAGGTAAAGGCAGTTATAAATTGCCACCAGCACATGTATATTACACTTTTTTCCCGAAAAAATAAGAATTATTATTAAAGTTAACTACTAAATAAACACCATGTTATTTTTAATTTGTTCTCTATATTATGAGACACTTACACATTCAATATTGAACTTTTTGACAAAGTGATAAGTAAAAAAAAAAAAAAATATATGTAGGCATTATGAATAAAGTATTTTCAAAATCATACTAAAAAGTACTTTCCAATAGTGTGATCATCATTTTTTATTTTACCAGATGAGTTGGATATTGAAAGTGTATTATTGATCTTTCTGAAGTTGTACAGGGTGAAAAAAAAGAATGTTTGTCTGATTTAACTGATGACGTGTGGACAGGCAAAATAATTTGAAACAACCATCACATCGCATACTTGCGAGTCCATTCTCTGGCTAGTTCATTGTACTTTTCTCTGTCTGTTTTATATATCCTAGCTATCTCGGGAACAAGCGGGTCATCTGGATTTGGATCACATAGCAAAGAGCAAATAGACAACAAAACTGAAATAACATTTATTAGAATTGTTTATTAATAATGATTTAAGTAGTTTTGGATGTAATGTTATATTTTACCTTTTGATATAGTCAAGGCCGGTGACCATTGAGACCGTAGAATATCAAGACAAATGCTACCATTACTGTTTATGTTCGGATGATAAATTCTAGTAGTGAATGCAACCTAAATAATTAAAGGAAATGATTTAATGCAAAATATATATTTTAAATAATATTGAAATAACAATCAGGTCAATTTACCATAATCAAGGTTCAAATTATTTACTAAAAATGTTTATGAAATTTTAAATAATGAAGGAAATTAAATTCAAATTGCCTACAAAATGAAAATAATAAAGTTTACAAATACTAAACAATTCAAAACATGATTAATAATAACATTTTTGCAAAAAAAAAAATGTTCAATCATTTTATTTTTATTGCTTATTTATGATTAATGTTAACTATAAATTATGTCTTATGTAATTTATGAGATAATAGTTAATTAAGTAGCATCATTACTAAAAAATTACAGTTGAAAATGTGACTAGCATGGAAAATAATTGATGTTTTTAAAATATAATATAGATTAATAATGTCTCAGCAAATAACGGTTCTCCTCCCGAAAATATTGATCAAACATTTATTTTGCTTCATATAATAAAATATTAAAAACTCTGAAGTACTTATTTGTATATATTGTTAAACTAAATTCTTTTTTCAAAAATAACAAAGACTTTAGATTTTAATCAAAGAAAAATATATTTATACCTTAAGGTAGCAAATAACCTGGTTAATTTGTTTTATAACTAACTTATCTATTTTAACTATATTAAACAGTACATAAGTGCACAAACCTTTGGAGGTTTAAATGGGTAATCCGTAGGAAAATGGATGGTTAAAAAAAACACACCACCTTGATATGGGCTATCCGGCTAAAAAAAAAAAAAAATTAAATCAATTTTATAAACTTTTAAGTTAAATTCTCATTTAAAATATACTATATTACTTTTAACATTTACAAATTGAATGACAATAAATAACTTTTTCAATATTTAAATAAAGCTTAATCTTTAAATAATGATAGTACAAAATGTTTTAATAACTTACTGGTCCCATAATTGTTGCTTGCCAGTGAAATACTAAAAGAGAAAATATGAATATTATTTATTTGAATAATGAAACTAAGCTAAAATCAATTGTGTACATACAATCATCTCCTACAGGACCTGCGGAGCATTGTGCTGGTGGATCTCTTCCTAAGTCTTGAAGTTCCTAAAAATATAACAAAATTAATTATATATTTATGATATATAATAATGAAAAAGTATTTAAAACAAACTATATTGAAAATACAATGAACAAGTAACTTTTGATATGATAAAAAATTTAATTAGAACTATAAGTAAAAATGATCCCTATTTAATTTAAAAATATGAATTAGTTCATTATCCTTAAATCTGGTGAAAACTAAATAAAAATAAGTAGGTCATTCATACACATTAAAAAAATTAATTAATATTACTCAATATATTCAATAAAATCCTTCAAAAGAAGATTAAACAATATTTTTTAGGCAAATTAAACATTTATACATTTCAATATTGATATTAACTCTATTATCTTCTTTTTCTTCTTCATCTTCTGCCTCGCCTTCCTCCCAACTATTTGGGGTCGACCACCCTTGTCCTACACCTCCACTTCACTCAGTCAATCACATCTCTTCTGCACACACCGACATCCCTCATGTCATTCTAAAAAGTCTCCAACCATCTCTTTTTTGGTCTTACTCTTCCTCTTTTCCCTTCTACGTCCATCTTCATAACCGCTTTTACTGTATTCATTTCCTCTAGCCTGATCACATGCCCAAACCATCTCAGCCTATTTTCTCTCATCTTGTCCACACTTGGCGCTACACCAACACTACCTCTCACGTATTCGTTCCTTAATCTATCTTCTCTTGTCACTCCACTCAATCATCTAAGCATTCTCATTTCCACGACACTCATACTTTGTTCTATTCTCCTGTTAACCGCCCAACACTCTGAACCATACAGCATAGTTGGTCTCACTACACTTATAAAATTTACCTTTCAGCCTCATTGGAATTCTCTTATCGCATAACACGCCCGATGCTTCTTTCCATTTCATCCACCCGCACTTAATCCTATGTTTTACATCCATGTCAAAGTCCCCGTCCTTTTGAACAAAAGATCCTAAATATTTAAAGCTCACAACTTCACCTATCACATCATTATCTATTGTCATTGGTCTCCTTATTCCTTCTACTCTACTATATAATGTATAATATATATATTTTGAGTATCATGAAACAGATTTATATATTTTAAATTTTGTAGTAACAAAATTTTATTATTTTATTTTATCAAAGAAAAAAAAATAATAATGGGTTAAATTTTAAATACAAAATTGTAAAGGTAAATACTACTTGTGGTATTGGTAGTTAATAATATATTAGGCATCAGGAGTCATAATTGTTTAAAGAGCAATAAGTAATGAGGTACCTATCATTTAATACCATTACAATTATTTTACAACAGAGTTTAAGTTTCTTCATGTTTTTTTTATTTTAAAGTATTTATTTCAAAAAAAAACTACAGGTTGTTGTGTTATATTAATAATAATAATAATAAAAAAAAAAAAACATGAAAATATTAAATGTATGACTCATTACAGAAATATAAAAATAATTAAGTTAAATAGATTTAAAAGTAAAATGACAAAAAACTCATATAAGATGTACCTATTATGATCAAATTTTTGAGGAAAATTTTAATAATCCACATAGATAACATTACAAATTTACAAATCCTTCCAACCAAATAGAGTTGAAGCGCTAATAAACAGACAACCATTATGTTAGTCATTATCAAAGACAATCAAATAAGCATTAATCATAGCACTCAATAATAAATAAGATTATGTTCAATTTTATGCATTGTTAAAAATGATAACAAAATAATGGTAATTTACAAAAATTTCAAAATGGAATGTACCTGTCGAGCAAAGTATTGAGAGTGAAACATAAGGATGATATTAGTCATATATGATTTCTAGGTAAGAATATTATGATCATTGATATAAAAAAAAACATAATTTATAACACGAAAAGACTCATAATTTTTGGGGAAAGGGAACTTAGTCAAAAAATTATTGGACACAGACTGACAGCGTACAGCAGGGATGATTAGACCAGAGCCATAGGAGTTAGTCATAGAAACGAGTACAGAGCCCAGATGAAGGATTTGAAGCAAATAAGAAATAGAAGGGTCTCATTGATACCGTGCGCGAATTTCGTCGGGGATGACGACTAGTAACGGATGTCACAAGATGGGCAATATGTGAGGAAGATAGACGCATCAAATCGCACGGAACGAGCAAGAGAACAGTGAATCGAAAAAAAAGAGATGCGAAAACCGCGCGCGCCACTTACCTTATTGATTCTTTTCAACGCCATTTTACGACGATTTGGTTATATTGGATGTGCTGGTTGTGTGTTTCGTGCGCAACAAAAAAAAAAACGGTTCGCCCGGAACGGTATGAGCGCTATCAAAACGCGTATTGTCGCGATTTATCAAAAAAAAAATATATGCAACGCGAATATATTGTTACATGTATCGTGTGTGTGTGTATTGTATTATCGTCGTGTAGAGCTGGTGAGATTCGGTTCCACCAGCAACGCGCACACGAATTGCTCGACGTACGTGTGTGTAAAAAAGATCGTGTGCGTGCGTGTGTATGGTTTGCGAGTACGTTTGTGTGTGTGTATGTTGCGTTATACGTCGTTGTAAATGCTCGTATGTTTGTGTGTGTGTGCGTTTGTGTGAGAATGAGTACCGAGCCGTGAGGGCTCGTGCTTTAGTTCGTGCGTGCGTGCGTACGGGTTATCAGAAAAGGACGGGCGAGCAGTCGTACGTCGGGGAATGGTACACAGTGTAACACACAAGATGGCCGCCGAACGACATCGTCCCCGTAACCTGCTGCTCACGCCGATGACTTGTCGTGCACGCACGCGTCGCACATCGAGCCCGTCGTTCGCTTGCTCTCGTTCCGTCTCGGTCACCGCCGTCCTAGTGGTCTAGCCGATAACGAGTGGCGATGGGGAACGTTTCGCGTTTTCGGACCATTGTCGCAGTGTCCCCCTCCCCGATCATACATTTATTACGTTCCATGTTCACCACGTGCGGTAACCGATCGTACAAGCAACCGAGGGCTCGGTGACCCGTTGTTGCTGCCGCGCATGGATTCCTTTATTTGGTCATGTAACATCATAAAATATTCATAAACCCACACGCGTATTATTATTATAATCTGTTCTTGATATATGCTCTTATCACGTGGTTTCTATACATCGGTATCCGTGGTATTTAATCATTTTCGCGGTGCACGCGCCAGCGTGTTATCACACCTACGGACCACGGTACCGGCAGTATTGCCGGGCTTTCGTAGCATCACTGGAAAGTGGAACCGCGGCCTGCATTTTTCAGCGGCGTTCACTTGTTCATTATAGGTGACAGCGTGGTGGCGTGTTCCGTTTTAAAAATAATATATGTTTTTCCGACGTCTTCGTCCAGACACGCGTTTCGTTCTTGTTCCCACGTCTATTTCCGACGTACTTTTATTATTATTATTATTATTACTCTACTTTTTATCTTTACATCACGCGTGCGCTCTCTTGTCGGTGCGCGAAATTAGAGAACTTTTCTCACCGTTCGCCAACAGTTTTATTTGTTTCTCTTCCGTATAATGTTAAGCGTCTGTTTTACCATTCTAACAGCCACATAACTGTAGTAATAAAACGATTAACGATAGAAGCTCGAGTTTCACGTGGCTGTGGTTAAAGAACGCTAGTCAAGTTCTCTACCCACTCGCTTTCGATTCGTTGAAAATTTAATTATTTGAGCATCGGTGTACGTACTGTTGACTGTTTTTAATGATGAACTGATAATCGTTATTTTCAGAATAATAGTTAATTTAAATCAGCTATCAGAAAATCAGTTTGGTTTTATGCCAAGTAAATCGACAATGGAGCCATTATTTTGTGTAACAACTAGTACAAATAGTAGAGAAGTTTAGGGAAAATAAGTAAATATTGCACGGTGCTTATAGATTTAGAAAAGGCGTAAAACAGTGCCAAAAGAAGTTTTAAAGTGGACATTAATGAAAAAAGAGTTCCTAAAAATAAGTTTAAATTTGATTCAGGATATGTGTGAAAGCTTGAGGATTGGTGTCAAGAGTTTTTGTGGAGTAAAAGAAAATTTTAATGTAGAATTTGTTTTTCGAAAGAGATACAGGACAAAATACAATGGTGTTTGATGTTTGCTGATGATATAGTTTTCGTAGGAGAAAATTTGCTAGAAATTAATAATAGGTTGGATGAGTTAAGGTTAGCCCTTGAAAGAAAGGGATTAAGAATTAGTTGAAATAAAACAGAATATATAGAGTATGACTTTCTAGGAAAATACCAAGAAGTTGAGAGTAGAAGAGACCACTGATAATAATCGGTGATGGGATAGATAAAGTCAAAAACTTTAAATATTTAGGATTATTTGTACAAAAGAAACTGGGGCTTTGGCATGGATGTAAATCATAGGATTAAGTGTGGTTGGATGAAAGGAGAGAAGTGTTGGGTGTTTTATGTGATAAGAGAATTCCATAAGGCTGTAAGGTAAATTTTACAGGAGTGTAGTAAGACCAGTGCTATGCATTATATAGATAATTTTCTCTAAATTATTTATCTTTTTATCTCATCTAGATAAAAATAATTTAAATTATCTTTTTATTCATCTTTTTAAATAAAATGGTAATCTGAGATAATTTTGAATTACGTATGTGTATTTAGGTATATATTTATAAATTATTTTTACTAAAAACATAATTTCAAATAATATTTAATTTTTTAATGATATAACTTTTTTAATCATATTTATCACATTAAATCATATTTGTTTAGTACTAAACAAATGAAAGTAGTAGAGTAATACTATACCTGTGTATAGTAATTTCTAGTAAAGAAATATTTTATTATTTATTATTTAAATTATAATATGTTAGTTCATTTATTGCTTATCATTTTGAGTTTCAATACTGGGGGATTTATAAACTGATTAATAATTAGCAGGGCCGGATTTAAGGGAGGGTCCAGGGAGCCCCGGGTCCCCACAAAATGAGGGCCTCTTCTCAGTAGAATGTTTTTTACGTATAAAACACGATTATATAATATTTTCAAAATAGATTTAAATCACAACTTCAATAAAAATGTTTAATCTTTGATTCTGTTATAAATATATAAATAAATCTTATTATTAATAAAAAACCGACTACGAACTTTGATGACACAAAGGCGATTATTAGGACTTGCACTGTTAAGTATAGAAAATTACATACTTAGATCATTAGATTTTTCTCAAGTTATTGAAAAATTTGTGGCAACAAAATCTCGCAAAGTTATCATATAAATATATTATTATAACAATTATTATTTAAGTTCTATACATATTATAATTTAATAAATGTTATTTACTTATTTACTATCTTTATTGTTTTATTACAACGAATCTTTGTTTTTTCATAACCAAAATTCTAGTTATTTGGAGTAGTTAACTACTCGAGGCCCGTGTGCAAATCAAAATCTTTAGGCTCGTTATCGTTATACATTTTTGAGCATTTGAAATTTGAGGCCCTATAACACAGTATGAGCACACTAAATGCACACTTTGCACACCCGGTTGTTACGGCACTGATTTTGGTTATTAATAATATTATTATGAAATCGAAAATAATATCTACTTCTAAGGGTGGGTCCAGGGCCTCCACATTCCTAAATCCGGCCCTGATAATTAGTAATATAAAATAAAAATAGGTTTATGTACTTATTTTGTGTCTAAATCAACTAAATAAAGGAGATTGTTTTAAGTTAAATAAATCATAGGTAATTATAGTTAATATTTTTAATTGTAGAAAAATAACCATTTAACAATGATTGTTAAATGGTTACAATTATTGTAACTTTTGAAAGATAAAACTTTTAAAAAAAAATTTTTTATCTAAATAAATGTAGTTATGTTTTATCTATTGTCCAAATAAATATTTAAATAACTATTCATTATCTCATGTAGATTAATTTTAAATGAAGTTTACGTTATCTTATCTTGATAAATTGTTGATTATCTATACCTATACAACACTGGATCAGGCCCTATTTTTATGTGCACCACGACACACAATGTGCACTACGAATTGAACGTGTGCACTACGGTGACTGGTGAACCGTCATTGTTTACCAATAAAGTTTCGTTTTAACTAGTTAAGTTAAGGTTTTTATTATTATATATCCTATTTAATTTTTATGATTTTTATTAAAATATAAGTATTTTGTTGTTTTATTGAAATTCATTGCGTTACATTATTATATACATATATATATATGTGTAATACATTCCTTTTTGTAGACTGTAGCCAAAATAAAATGAAGTGTGCAGTCTGAAATTTTTTTTCAAATAATAGGGCCTGCACTGGATATATATTATTTAAATTATTATCCTAAATAACATATTGATTTCCAATATTCTTTGAGGAAGTTGTATATTTAAAAGGTAGTTATGGAAAGAAATGTTGACATTCGTTAGAAAAACTTTCTTCTAAATCATTATTTTATAATATAAATGGTTCAGATTAGGAGTTGGCAAATTGGAGATTGATATAAATGAATAACTAAAAATTAAGTCAATTTTGTAGTCTAAGAAATAATTTCTTGTTATTTTTTTAATTTTAATTTATAAGCTTTTTATTAGTAGATCCAGTTGAACTTTGTTGTTATTCATTTTAATTAATATGTTTAAATGAATATACCTAATATAAAAATTATAATTAAACACACCAGTAAATTTTATCACCAACTCGTGAATGCTTGTACCAAAATTTGTACACAACACTAATAATAATTTTATTTTAATAAAAGTGTATATTAGATTCTGAATGGAGTGAAGAATGTATTGATTTTACAATGATGTGTGTTTTTTTTTTTTTTTTTTTTTTTTTTTTTTTGTGTCTGTCGACACGTTTTGGGGCAGTAAAAATGCTTCGATTGCCTTATGTAGCAACTTTTCTGAAAGGAAAGTGAATCTATTTGGTACTTTGGGGGGTCAAAAGTAAAAAATTTTCAATATTTTTTAAATGCGATGGGAAAAACCATTAAAAAATTTGGGAAAAACGGGAGTTTTTACGCAAAACCAGTTTTCGACATAATCAAATTTTTTATTTTGCTATAACTCAAAAACTAATAAATGTAAATACTTGAAATTTTCACCAAATGTTTAGATTAGCGTTTTCTATACACCATTAAATTTTAAAACTTACAATTTTAAAATTTTATTGAGCTATTTATAGTCAATTGAAATTTTCAATTTTTTTAATTTTTTTTTTTTTAAAATAACGATTAAATTTCTTTGGCCAGCTAGAAAATCTTGAAAATTTAATACAAGGTTTCTTATAAGTTGTTTCTTAACTGATAAAAAAAAATCTAAAATCGTAAGTCACAATTTTTTTTTATAAGTGCTCAAAGTTCCAATTTATACGAAATATGTAAAAATTGTGAAAATTTGCAAGTTATTTTGTAGATAAAAATTCATAACATTTTTTCTATTCATATTTAAGGTTCAAAATTTTAACACTAGGTTATCTATAAGCTACTCTTCAAAAATCTTTAAAAAAATTTCTTTTGGACTTAGAGGAAAAAATTTTATGACTGTTTGAAATTTAAATATTTACGAAATTGCATAAAATAGGGATTTATTCTCAAACGATTTTAAATATTTGTTATAATTCAAAAATTATAAGTCGCAGATTTTTTAAATTTCTACCAGCTGTTAAGATTGGTATTTACTTTATGTCATATTTTTTTCAAAATATTATATTGATTTTTAAGCCACTTATAGGCATTTAAAATATTCGATTTTTTTACATTTTTTTTTTTATTATCGGTGAAAAAAAAAATTTGGCTCATACAAAATACTTGAAAATTTAATAGAAGATTCCACAGAAATAGTTCTTAATTTCGTTAAAAAATTATTAAAATCCATAGTTACAATTTTTTTTTATAAGCGTTTGAACAGCGAATATTGACATAAAATTACATGTAAAATATAATATAATGTATAATATTCTAGACTGACAAATGATATCGGTTTTTTTAAAATGCCCTTAAACAAAAATCAAATATATTTCAGCCTACACACTGCGGTCTATGCTTTACTATTATTGTTATAAATCTATAACTTATTTTATATACATTATAAATAGGTTTTAAAAAATTAATAGAATACCCAATTTTTGAATTGATGTAGTTTTGATCTTGGTGTGCCATATGGTATTTTAAATAAATTTAAATAAGGTTTACCCAAATAGTTTTTTTCTATCATCAAATTAATCAAAATTTTACCGCCCAGTACTATAGTCCTGGTTAATCCTATGGGTAATTACATTCCTAAATATACCACAATATTAAATAAAAAATTAAAGTTATGTTTATTTAATTATTTATTCTTAATATGTTTCTTAATAGGGTTTAACGATGAATCTGGAGAAAACTACGTTTATGAAGTTTTCAATAAATAAGACTACCTACCAAGATTTTCCTTTTCCTTTAATAATTCAGAATTGCAAAGATAGTTTGAACTGCAACTTGTTAAATTGCATAGCCATCAAACAAATTTCGAAAATTCGTTACTTAGGTATCATTTTTGATGATAATTTAAGATGGAACTTACATATCAAAAACCTAGTAGGCAAACTTAGATATTCATTATTTAAATTCATTAAACTTAAAGATATATTGCCTTTAAATATTTTACGTACCATTTATTTTGCATTGTATCAATCTATTTTGCAGTATGGTTTGTTAGTCAAACTAAAACATAACAAAACTAAACTATTTAAATTTAGGAGTTCTTCCGATAAATTACCTATACAAAAAATTTGCAATAGTATTTACTATAAAAAAATATATTAACCCCTTAACTAACACAGATTTTTCTCAAATAAGAGAACATAGAGCTTATAATTTACCAGTAAAGTACACTAAAAAAACCTTTGGGCAATCGTTTATAGATTATTTAGGTCCAACCTTTTTCAACCAGATGTCAACGGTAACAAAAAAAAATATCCATGGTGGAGTCAATGGGAAAAATGAAGTTTATAAATGGCTATTCGCTGATTTGTCTACTCCTTTAGTGTAATAGTCCGTATTTTGATGATTTTATAGTTTTATTGTTGTTAATTGAAGTTTTTGTCTTTTTATTTTTAGTTCAAATAGTATCTACTATCTAGCGTCTTCGTGATTTGAAATATCACTACCTTGTATTGCCTTAGATTTTCTGTTTTTGAAAGAAAGTTGCGTCTTTCATTTATTTCATTTTTTTTTTTTTAGTTCATAAGTTGTTTTTTTTGTAATTTACCAATTTAAATTTTAAAATTTATATTATTCATATGTCAACTCTCTACTCCGTCACAAGCCTTGGCTTAAAGGAGTAGATATATTTCTTTATATATATTTTTTTGTATAATATATAAAGGAACATTTTTTAAATAAATAAAAAAAAAAAAATTATTAAATATACCTACACGTTCTGTTATAATTTGGTCCAAAAGTATTACAGGCGCTTTTTAAATGCAAGGTATGTACAAACACCTATGAGAGTTGCCGAAACATTTGTATGGAGTACAAGATTTATTATATTCATTTTATTTATTTGATATGTTGCGTAATTTATTAATTTATTCATATTGTTGTTAGTGTAAGGTACGAAATTTTTGTGGACATTTGAGTTTCAATATACTACTGATGCCATGCCATTAACACTATCGTAGGCCCTAGGCACAGTGCCTATTTATTTTCCATTGTGTTACGGTCCTGGTGTACAGTATTAAAATGATAAAAAAACCTTATATTTCGGAGAGGTTCAGAGGTAGTGTTGAATCTAAGTGTTAAGCCTTTAAATCAAAAATATTTACAATATAAAAATCTTAAATTTTGTTATTTATTTTATATTTGATAACAATTTTAACACATCCTAAAAACATTTAATTTTACTCTAAATATATTTAATAATTGTTATTATTTAAAATATTGAATTTTAACAATTTTATTATATACAGTTTTCAATTTTGCATATTTCTTCCCCGTATTTAAGTATAAACAAAAGATAATTGTAACAAAAAAAAAAAAAAAATATTACAATATTATGTAGAATATTTCTTAAATATAACTTTATAGTTACAAAACTTTTTAACGACATTTTTTGTTTGCAAATGATTTAATAACTTTTTCGGTATCGATTTCTTGGAGCAATTCGTGTTCAATTGCAAGTACCGATAATAATGATAATTTATCTTGCCTAATAGTTGACCGCTGCCAATTCTTAATCCTCTTTAAAATTCAAAATGATCTTTCACCTTCACACGAAGTCCCAAAAATTGATAAAGTATATTCTGAAAGCAATATTTACATTTGGAAAACTTGTGACCATTTTGGTATTTATTTGTTTCGTTAGCATATCGTTGACAGACATTCCAGTTTCTCAAAAGCTCTTAAAGATTAAAAACTCATTAAAAAATGCAGATTTCAAATCAGTTTTATAGTTTTAAACTAAATTAGTTGCTTTTATATTTATTTCTTCATCATTTAAACTCTCATCAGTTAAAAAATAAAATCTTTCGTCTAATCTTAAATAGGCATTTTTTCGTTTTTCCATTTTTACGATCAATTTATCAATTATAACATAAAATGTTTGTATTTTGAATTAATCTGTAGCACTCATTTGATCTACAGCATAAATTGCATTGCCATCATTTATCAAAACTTTATGTATACGCTTCCTAGATTCTATTTCAGAATAATCAGATAAACTGGAAACGTACATAATATTTTACTTGTTGTGTTAACGTCTACAGATAGTATATTATATGTATATAAACTTCAAATAACAAAAAAAAAAAATTATTACAAAAAAATCGTAGTCTCACATTTTATTTTTGTAGGCTCTAAAATGTTCGTAGGCTCTAGGCACAGTGCCTATAGTGCCTATGTTCTAATACGGCCCTGGTTGATGTGGGATAGTGACATTTTCGACATTTAAGGCACCCCAATTTTACTCTGCCCCGAGCTCCACAAATCATCAGGACGGCCTTGAGCCCACGTGATATTTGGGGGTATTATTCGTTATTAACACACTGTTGTTGCAGAGAATCTGCGCACCTTTAGCCGATATACTATTATGTACTATACACTACGGTTAATGTACGCATACTACATTCAAAAACAATAATTTAATGATATTCAATAAACTATAATTGTAAAGGTTGGTTTATACACTACGACTTATTATACGTTTTATCGAATCGAAACTGAGATGGAAAACTGTGTAATAAGCGGAACATTTAGATACTCTATAAAACGTACGTTTTATTGTCCGTTTAAGACATCCGATAAAACGTACAATAAGTCGTAGCGAGTAAACCAGCCTCTATACTAACCACCGTTTACCGATTTGAATTTATTATTGTTTCATTTTGTGCTGGTTAAGAAAATCGTCAATGACAACAATATTTCCCGCTCATGTTCAATTTATTATTATTACCTATATCTAAAGGTACTAAATTTTGACCATGCGTTTTATAAATGTTAGCTGAATGTTCATTATTGGCTGATACAAAATAATTTGCGTAAGTCAGCGGTTCCCAAAGTATGGTACACGGAACCTAAGGGTTCCGTGGGACTATCTCTAGGATTTCGCCATTGAACTAATGGGTTCTTCTTGATACATGTGAATATTGAGGGTAGTATTGTTATAAACGATAAACATAAACTATCTTTAAAACATTTTTTGGAGTATTGATTTTTTAAAAAATAATTTAAAAATAGAGTTGGAGACTTTGAAGTTCCACGAAACACAAAATATTACCTAAGGGTTTCGTAGTCGTTTGGGAATCGGTGCTGTAAACAATTTAATAAAGTATGGTCAATTGCTGAATATCTACTTCGTACGTAATACGTCTGTAACCTTTTTTCCAAAATATTTAACTGAAAACTGAAATACTCTATTCATCTACATATTATTATTTTATGATCATAGTCTTATAATTTATATATTTTGAAGATAAATCGTTGACCTGTTGATGATAAAATTAAGTAACAAAATGCAAGTTAATCATATCTTGCAAGTTTTCATTGATACTGTTTTTTAAAATCCATTTCATCGAATGATCTATGATTTAACATACGGTATTACATAGTTTTGATTTATTTAATGACAGGGATCCGTATCTATACGAAATTATCAATTAATAATTTCATTTTTATCTCCTTATAATACATAAATAATGTTCATCAAAGTAAAATTTAAAAATATTATATGTCAATTTCGATTTTTCACCAAAGGGGAAAACTCTTAGTAATACATAATTCATCATCAAGCAGAAATTGTTTTAAAATTATACAAATTATTTTTATTATTAGTTATTAAATTATTATTAATTATTAATTAATTATTATTATATCAAATCAAATATTATAAATGTTTTAAATGTATTATCCAAATTGGAAAAACTTTAGAGACAATTAAACAAACTTCTGTAATTCGATTTTTGAGTTAATTTGTTGATACTCAATGTGTAGTTTCACTAAGTAACAAAAAATTTCATTTTTCCACATTATATAACAATAAATAAAACACAATTAAACATTTGTACTACAAAAATATGTTTAATAAGATTTAATCTTTATATTTATAGCATTGGTAATCAGACATAATAGTTTGATATAAGACTGGACTATAGTTATACTATTTATATTGTCATACCAATATTGAAAAATATAATTTTTTTTTATAACATGCAAATTTATATTAGTTGTAATATATACATCACTTGTTTATTACAACAATATAATACAAAATCATTTTGTAATTGTCATTTGTAAATTATCATAGTAGATATTGAAGTTTTCTTTATAACAGTAGAATGACAAGTGAGTATTCAAAATTAGCCACTAGATGACAGTGATTGCTTTATTATTAGTTTATTGTTAATACAATTTTCAAATTTTTTTTTTTTAAATTTTTTTTTATATTTTTTGTGTTATGTCGTTGTAGCAAACAAGTGATATGAATCTATAGATATACAATCTTTAACAAACTTTATTTTTCTTATTTTTTAGTCGTCACCAAAAATGAATGTACCTACTTATGAAATAAGAAACTGTAAAGTAATTTTGTAATTGGATTTATATTTGATATATTTTGGATATTTAATAAAAAAAAAATCCACAATTGCATTGTACAATAATTTAATTTACTTAGCATATGTTATATGATTTATAATTTCTGAAAAAATTATGTATTAACATTTAAAAAATTTAATAAGATAAGTATTATCCAATGTGGAACTGTTGAATTGGATCTTGGTAATAAATGACTGATTCACTTTGACTGTTTTGTCCAAATATTTTTGTGTAATTTCCATCGTTTGCTATAAAAAAAACAATAAGCTAAATAATGTATATAATAATAATGAAAAAATAAAAAATAAATAATAGTTTAACAAAATAACTTACAAAATACATCATCAGATAGTTCTTCAATTCCAATGGATTTGTCTCCTTTAGTAGCCTAAAATTTTTTTTTTAATTGAAGAATTTTTTAATTTAATTTTTTATATAATATTTATTAAACATACTACCTCTCTGTATTTCTGCAAATATAATTTTAAGGGTTCTACATAGTTGTCAAAACCTAAATTGGACATTGCATACAGAATATCTTCTCCGTTTATAGTTTTCCTTTTTTCTTGGAAACATCGGTCACTTGCTTCACTAGTTATGAAACTTATGAATTCAGATATACATTCTTGGACACATTCTCTTGCATCTTTTGCAATCTACAACAATAAAATGAAATACAGTATTACTTTAGAGAGATTAATTGGTAGATATGAGTAGTAAATATTTTTTAAATTTAGTATAAAACATTAATAATTAATACTAAAATATTCAAATTTTTTTTTTCAGAAAATCAATAATTTCATTTATTATCAGTATGGCATATACATATATTAAATAAGCTATAATTATATGTTTATTAATAAAACCAACCTTTCCTCCATCTGGTATAGATTTTTTCATAATTTTAGCGATGTTAGCAATTGGAAGAAATCTATCTTGTTCACGAAGTGGTTTACCATATTTTAGTTCATAAACTTCTCCTTGGTTAGAAGAGTCATCTGTATTATCTAATGTAACCATTTCAATCCCATCTTGATCTACGAGAAGAAAATAGTTTATATATAATTATAGTATTATCTAAATATTATAATATATATAATAGGAAAAACGTTAACTTACTGGAAAGTAGAATGTATTGCCCTGATTTTTTATGATAATAAAAATAAAATGAATATGTATCATTGTCAAAAATGTATCAAATCTTTATCGATGAGTATTAATAACAATATTATGAAACACAATATTTTTGTTTTTTGAGAAATTCAATACTTGTGTTCGTTAAAATTGAAAAAAAAATCTTAGATTTACTTCCACTTCAGAAAACTTATGAGGGAAGAAAAATACTATTTTACCCAAATTGTTTCTGGTTTAAATTATATGGTTCAAATTTAATTATAGATTTGAAGAGACTAGAGACAGTTTATTTTTAAGAGTAATAACCATTTGTGTTAAACAAATATTTTATGTATTCAATCCCAGAATAACATTCTGGTTGAAAAATAAATTTTATACACTTACATCAATAAATGAAAACTTGAGTAATCACTAATGTATTTGATGATACTGGAATGCCTAATATTTGTTATATCAATTATCTTTAAAACTAACGTTTTTCTCATTCACAATTTACAAGCCTGTTGGAATTTAATATTATCATAAATTAAAAATGAATTTTAGAGTGATAAATTAGAAAAAAATTACTTCTATTTGATGGAAGTTATAGTTATTTAAAGCTAAATAATTTATTGTACGGACATCCAATATAAATAGAATAATAGTATAGTTTTAAATCCAAATTTAAACAATTATACTTGTTTGCTACATACTAACCTTGTGACAAGAAATTTTGAGTGTCGTCAGTTAAAAATTCTTCAGCCAAATCATCACTATCGCTGCTGTTCATTGTTAATTCGAATCTCGAAGTAAAATTGTTAAAGAACGCTAATTTTTTTCATTTACTTCTTAGCATTCTCTAATCTATGCTTCTTAGCTGTGCGAAACTAATCAGTCGGTGGATTCAACCATTAGTGATAAGAAATTAAAACGGCATTGGTGATATGTGTATTAGGCTGTCTATACTAACGGGGCAAGCATTTGAGATGTAATTGTTCATAACACTAATGTCCTAACGTATATAGTACCCAGTGTCGTCCTAACTGCCAATAATGCTCTAACATCAACAATATTTGACGTCTCTCCATTCCTCAGGGGCGGATTTAGGGGGGGCCCGAGGAGCCAATGTCCCACCGAAATAAAAAAAAAAAACTAAGCGAATTTAATATAATATACGCTTTTATTGTTAAGGTTTATAATATTTTTTTATATTAGTATATTAGATATCGTTTAATTAGATTTGAATAAATATATCAAAAAATATTAATAAAAAAATGCCCCCCCCCCAGAATCAAATCCTAGGGCCGCTACTGAAACTCCATCAAACCTTCACATTTTTAGTGTATAATTTACTACAATCATTAAATATGTTTAATATTTATGGTGCTTATTTATTATTACTATTATTTGAATTATTATTGATGTCATATTTATCTTGATATTTCAAAATTGACATTTCATTATCTTGGCTAAATAATAGAAAAGTTTTTTGTTTATCACAATATTACGAATAAAAATTATAAAAAGGGTTTGTATTTATAAATTTCGTAAAATATTAGTTAAATTATCAGTTATAGCTATATAATCATTTTTCTTCTTGTTGATGCCCTTAAAACTATACTACATAAAAATCTCTTAGATTAAACAAAGGAATTTTGCTTTGATTTAAGTTTTGCAAACCTTTCAACAATAAAAAATTATTTTTGATTATTATTGTATTTGAAAAAATATAAAACAAGGGGTAGAAATAGTAATTATAATGAAACACTGCAGAGAATAAACGAGACCATAAAAACTTATTTCTTAGCAAATAAAATTCTTAACTTCAGAATACTGCGGAAAAACTTAAGAAAAACTGTTTTCTTGTTACCCTAGAGCAATATAGACAGTTAACAATAGTCTATTGTCATATATGACTGTGAATAGTGTGAACACTGACAAGTGAGAACCATTGTTTTGGCTATTATAAGTGGCAAATTGTTTTTTGAAAATATAATTTTTTAATTTTGTGTTTGAAGGTATTTATATTAAATTAATTTGTAGACAGTTTATTTATTATGTTAATACTGGCCATTAGCAAAATATAATTTTTTATAATTTGGTGTTATTTTGTATGATTTTATGATAAATCTTGAAATAATGGCTTACCTCAGTTATCTTAATGCAATAATAATTAATAAATTAGAAATATAAGTAAATATTTGAAATATTAGCATATAAATTTTCATTTTTTTATTAAAATTTAAATTAAGCTGTTAAGATTTTTGTTGGTTATGTAAAAAGTATAATGCTATGCATATCCCTTTCAGATGATGATCCAAGGCGGGACTAAGGGGCTTAAGCCCCTCCCCCTTTGGACATGTAATATATTATATAAGTATGTTGTAAATACTTAAAAGATATGTTTTAATATTTAAACATGCAAGTATAATATATGTATTTATATATTTTGTCTTTCTGTAAATACAAATTAGTCCCCCATTTCATATTTCTAGATCTGCCCTTGATTCCTTTAGATCATTAATTGTGAGACAAATTTGTGGATTCTGTATTACTGATATCAGAAGTAATAATAAATACATATTTTTTGGCAATTATAGGACTAGAATATTATTTGATTACTACAATTGAAAATGAAAATAGTTTTTAACTATACTACCTATGTGATATATATATATATATAATTCAACACATCAATTTAAATTATATTTTACAACAATTTATTAAAAATATTAAATTTGATCTGTATAGACACAATTATCAGTAGATTTGTACAGCAAAATTGTTAAATTACAATATAATTTACATGTTTTGTTCAGGTTACCAAGGCTCTACAAATATAAACTTTACAAAATATACTTCACAATTAAATCTTAACTTGTGTAACAATTTTATTTTTATTGGTACATGATTTTAAATCACATTAAAAGTATAAAAAAACATATTAACAATTATCCAATATGGAATTGTGGAATTGGATCTTGGTAGTAAATGACTGATTCACTTTGACTATTTTGTTCAAATATTTTTGTATAATTTTCATCATTTGCTAAAACCCAAAACTATGAATTAAATAATGTATAAAAAAATAATAAAAATAAATAATTTAAAAAAATAACTTACAAAACATATCATCAGATAGTTCTTCAATTCCAATGGATTTGTCTCCTTTAGTAGCCTAAAATTATTTTTAAATTGAAGTATTTTTAATTTTTAATTTAATTTTTTCTATAAAATTATATAAACATACTACCTCTCTGTATTTCTGCAGATATAATTTTAAAGGTTCTACATAGTTGTCAAAACCTAAATTGGACATTGCATATAGAATATCTTCTCCGTTTATAGTTTTTCGTTTTTCTTGGAAACAACGGTCACTTGCTTCACTAGTTATAAAACTTATGAATTCGGATACACATTCTTGGACACACTCTCTTGCATCTTTTGCAATCTATAAGTTATGTTACTATTTAATATCTTGAGAGTAATTAATTAATTTTTATTGGATGTCATAAAATACTTTAAAAAAATGTATTCTCTAACATTTTTTTGAAAAATAATAAGGATATTTGAATACTCAAACATGAGTATTAATATGAAATATTTAAATATTTTATTAATTCGCATATTTAGTTATTTCAATGATTTGAAAAAATGTTTAAAAATAGATTTTTCATTTTTATTATACGAGTTTCATTGATCACCATAAATATATGTTGGGTTATTTACTGACTTTTCCTCCATCTGATATAGATTTTTTCATAATTTTAGCAATGTTTGCAATTGGAAGAAATCTATCTTGTTCACGAAGTGGTTTACCATATTTTAGTTCATATACATCTCCCTGATTTGAAGAGTCGTCTGTATTATCCAAAGTTATCATTTCAACACCATCATTAGTATCTTGTCCTACACAAAAAAAGAAAAACATCTAAAATTATTTTGTGTGTCAAATTGGAAAAAATGTAGTTCAAGTAATTGAGACTGTATCAGTTATAAACGTTTTTGAACTGTACGTGTCCTATATAAAGGTGGTTATAAAGGGTTTCACATTGAAATCGAATCCAATCGGAATAGATATTAATATACTCTCGCCAAGCACTGACCTTGGGACAGGAAGTTTCGGGTATCGTCTGTTAAAAATTCCTCGGTTAGATCGTCGCTATCACTACTGTGCATGGTGAAGTCGGCTGTTGTGGATTACCAACGAGTGCGGATTTTACATATGCGTTCTACCGTTCAACGGAAAACGGGAGATTATTAACGAAGCGTACCCGGTTTTATACAGTGATATCGTGGCCACCGGTACCGAAGCCGACGGGTCCGGGTAATACGCGAAGCTGGACAAAAAGAAACAATAATAACTACGTCACGGTTTTCTTAATAATCTTATTCTGCGGTGTTGCGTTGAATGTTATTTATTACGTTATATCTTGTTTTTGTTGTTGTTCAGTTGTGTTAACGCCAGATAACGCACCGCGGGAGGGGCGGAGAAGAAAAAGATAAATACTGATAACACGGAGGACCGGATCCGAACGGACTGAGTTACCGTTCGTTCGTAGTGATGTAAGTCGGTAATATTACCTCGGTAAAGTATTTTAAATTAAGTAATTTATCGGTAAAGTAATAAATATAAATTACTCTACCACTTTATGAGTATTTTTTTTTTTTAATTTTTTGAATCATATGCATATAACATATTATACCATTTACACTTATTATGTTCTGGGCTTTTTGGAGGCAGTGCCACTCTGCTATTGAGCACTAATGATTAGTGATTACTGATTAGGTACTGATAGAGAAAAATATAAACATATTAATTAGTATAAATTTAAAATTATAACAATTATCATTTAGCACTTTAGTAGTATGACAGTATCGTATATTTTAGTCAGATTCGTCAAATATCCTTAATGTTTACAAGTACCTATATAAATATACCTATAATAGAAATTGAAATTTGCTTAAACAAAAACACTGATTCATCACTTCGACAGAATACAGATATTTTTTATTCGTCTAATTGTCTCAAAACTTAGACGAATAAAAAATATCTGTATTCTGTCGAAGTGATGAATCAGTGTTTTTGTTTAAGCAATTGTATAATTATATAAGTAATTGTCTCAGAACTTACTTAGGTAATTGGTTGTTGAAAAATAAATTTCCCAATATTACTATAAAAAAGTAATGTTATCGATAATTTTCTCAAGTAAGTTAGCTAAAAATAAATTTCCGGTAATTTTACATGAAAAAATAAATTTCTCAATATTACCATAAAAAAGTAATATTACCGGTAATTTACTCAAGTAAGTTACCCAAAAACAAATTACCGGTAATTTTACAACACTATTCGTTCGTAGTGTACAACATCCTTGACGTGACACAAGTTGCCCATCGATTGCGATAACGGGCGCTGCGGTATAATAGATATTTTTTTATACTCGCCAAGCACGGCCCCCACGTGCACGAATATCGTTGTACCTATAACATTCGTACGAATGTATTCGCTCGTCCGCGAGCATTAACACGCAAGTAAACCGAATAACAAGCTAACATACGGACGCATTACCTTCTTAATCAATGTCGGTGCTAGGTTTTTCGCTGCCTTGTGTCAAACTGTAATATGCCACTCTTATAAATTTTTTTTGTAATTTTTCTTAATTATGGGGAAGGCTAGGGGTTTGGGGAAATATTCCTCCAAAATCAAATGAAATAATGCTTGTAACTGATATGAATAATGTCTTAACACTTGGACCAAATGATATGAACATATTACGATACCTACCTAATGAAATAAAATTATAGTAAAAAAGAGTTACAAAATATTTGAATTTTACATAAAATCTGTAGAGAGATTGTCTATAGTAATTTATAACTTTTTTCTTGCCTTGACGTTGGCAAAATCATTCACAATGTTTTCTGTATCTAATTCTTGACCTAACTGGTGCTCAATAGCAATCATTGCAAGTCCACTAAGGCGATCATTAGTCATTGTTGTGCGTAAGTAAGTTTGTATTAATTTAAACTTAGAAAAGCTTCTTTCACCACTTGCCACTGTGACGGGTAACGTAAGAAGTATTCTTCAAGCAATTGACACATTTGGTGCAAAGTCTTCATTACTGATGATAAATTTTAAAATTTCAACTGGTGTTAAGTTTGATTTGATTGTTGGTATTATAGATTTAAGTTCATCTGTCATTTCAAGTTCATTAATGTCGACTGAATCTTCATCAGTTAACAGTAGTTGTAAATCTTTGCAGTGTTTTAATAGGTCTTCGTGAGGCATATATTTTAACTTACTGACATCATACAAAAATAAAAAATAGTCACTGTACTTTTTTAATTGCTCAAATTTTTCATTGATACTATTTATAGCGACATTTAAAGTATAGTAAAAGAAGTTAACTTTGAAATGAGTTTTAGGATCGATGATTGGTTCATCAATATGATCGTAATCAAAATATCTTCTTCACAACGAGCTCTAACTCTCCCATCTGAGCACTTAAATAAAGGTTCTACATCAATTTTTGATGCCAATTTTGTAGCTTTAAGAATAATGTTATCAAACGAATCATCATTATCGAATCGCTGCTTTTTCAAATATGATGACAAATTTTATAAAATGTTCATAGCTGCACTGATGTCATAATTAATTGTTTGTATTAATTTGCTCACTGGATTAATTTGTTTAAGTAAATCATAACAAATAAAAATATAACAAATTAACTTAATTTGTTTAATGTGCTTATATAAACATTCAGCTTCATGTCTTGTCATTGAGTCCAAATTTGTATCCTGCACAATTTCAAACAACGCATCATACATTTCTCCAATTTGGTGTTGAAATGGTTTTAGAGCTTCAACCCTACATTTCTTGTCATCTTGTCTGGCTCAAATTCTTAACAGTTAAATTTGAAATATTATTTAAGAGAATTTGCCAGCGATGAGTAGATGACAAAAAGAAAACATACACTTTTTGAATCGTATCAACAATCGCAATCGTTTCTAATGAAGAATTAACAGTGTCATTAACGACAAGAACGTCAGAAATGCTCATTCCAGTTGAACTTTGTATAGGGACAAAACCAAGAAAATGTTCTTTGATTGAAATATTAGACTCATTATTATTAGACTCATTATTGGACTGTTCACTGAATACAAAATGTATAATAATTGTCATTTGTTTATTATGGCTTAAATCAGGATTGTAGTCTAAAATTATACTATAGTATTTAGCTTTATTTACCATATTAAGTATGCGTGATTTAATAGAATCAGATATCAAATTGATGATTTCATTCTGTATTTCCATATCAAAGTAATGGGTTTATTTTTTACTATTTATTGTATGAAAAAGATCATATTTTGTCATAAGTTCATTGATTTTTAAAAATTGCCGTTATTATGCTGGTAAAGTTGATCTGAAGAACCACGAAATGCAAAATTTTGTAGACCAAGAAGCTGTACTAATGATACAACCCTCTGCAAAATGTCGTTCCAATATTGTTTTTCTGATTTTATTAAACGTTGATTAACCTGATCAATTGGTTTCGAGGCTTTCAATCTTGAAGATAATTTTATCCACGTTTGATGGGATTTTAAATGTGAATTAGATGTTTCATGTTTTTTTAAAATAGTAGCACCGTGTCTCCAATCATTAGATCCATTGGTTCCTAATTTGTTTTCGAATTTGAAAAAGTTTACAATAATAGCAGAAAATAAAATTTTTAGAAAGGGAGTAGACGAGCCATGTTCGTGGAATTTTTTCACCGTTACTCAAAGAACGTTGATAATTAAAAACTGTGAAATGATAATTGTTGACATCTTAAATGAATACATAATTTTTGTCGATGGGTAGAGGAGGGCCATTTTTAACAATTATCGTTTTAAACTTATCACATAAGATATTAGGCCACGTAGCGGGATCAGAGTTAAAAGTCAACGTTGATTCTTTAGATGTTGATGAGACTACATCAATTGAAGATTTACCTAAGGAAACTTCAGTGTATTCGTGGATGGTTTCTAATTGAGTTTCGAGTATATTGTTATGAAAGTCTGAATTTATTATTAAAATGCGTCTAATTCAATTATACTTTTATGGAGATTATTAGTTGATAGTGATTTCTCAAAAGATGTTTCTTGAATCTGACTAGTATCACTGTTACTGATCAATTTTTGAAAAGTAGATTGTTAAAAAAACTTTTTCATAGATACAGCTTGTTTTTTAATGTTTGCGTCTTTTTCAGCTTTTATTTTTCTATATTCATATCCTGAGAGACATTGCCGACCATCTGACATGTTTGATTGTTAATATCAAGGTTTAAGTCGAGATAATTTAAACTAACAAAAGAAATAGAAAATTTCGAAATTTGTACCCACCGATTAAAAAAAGTAATTTAAATATGTAACATGAAAATTTCAAATAATTTGGACAATAATTATTTGAGGAGTTATCTCATAAAGGACAATAAGATAATAAAATAAATAAAGAAGTAATTACGAATTTTACGATTAAGTATTAACCCAGTAGTGCGTAATTTTTTTGTTTAAAATAATAAAATTAAAATAAATAAACAAAATGTATTTAAAATAATAAAACACTTACCAAATGATGAGTATAACGTGATGATTGACTAAACAGTATGCACACCACTAAAATGTTCGATGTCATTAACAACTCGTTGACGAATAATTTTTAAATTTCACGTACAAATGTACTACAAATATATTCAATCAATAAACTACTGAATCGCAGAAACTGCAGAAAGATGACAAGTCCATTTTTATCAATTTTGATTTTATTATCATTTTTCATTAATCACGCGTAAATACATCGTTTACTGCAAAAATGAGTCAAATTCGATTATCCAAACACTAAATATAGTGTTTGGAAATTTCGTTTTACTACAGAAAGGAAACATGTCCATGACATATCCCATTTCTACAGTAAACAGCTTGTACATATAATTGTTATTAATTAATTTAATCTAATTTTATTGAAATCAATGAATGTACTATAAATATATAGTACGTCTTGAACAAAATACCAAGAAATTGACTATAATTCTATTATTCTATAATTCTAAAAAAATATATTTAAGTAATGCCTCATACTGGAAAAATGTACATCATCATTTGTTTTATCATCTTATCTTCACCTCACTGTTTTATGTTCCAATAAAACGAAATTAAAATGTCCAAAATTTATAAATGCGTCGGTTGAACATACATTTCGTCTTCGAAATTCCACAATGGGCTTCATATTTCCAATCGAAAAAGCATACTACGAAAACTTGTCAATCAATGAAAGAAAGTTGGAAGATATCAAAAACATATTGAAATATATCCCAGACAAGTATATTGAATTTTGAAAACCAATAAGTGAATGGCTTTCAAAATGTGATCAAAATAATTTACTTGACTAAAAATATAATAACAAAAAAATTGTAAAACGTAAAAAATAATTTTATATTTATATTTGATACTAACATAAGTTATATTTAGTAAAAATAAATTCTTCTTCTTCTTCTTCTACTTCGCCTTCCTCCCAACTATATGGGGTCGGCCACCCTTGTCCTACACCTCCACTTTACTCGGTCAATCACATCTCCTCTGCACATACCGACAGCCCTCATGTCATTCTCCAAAGTCTCCAACCATCTCTTTTTTGGTCTTCCTCTTCCTCTTTTCCCTTCAACGTCCATCTTCATAACCACTCTTACTGCATTCGTTTCCTCTCGCCTCATCACATGCCCAAACCATCTCAGCCTATTTTCTCTCATCTTGTCCACAATTGGCGCTACACCAACACTACCTCTCACGTATTCATTCCTTATTCTATCTTCTCTTGTCACTCTACTCAACCATCTAAGCATTCTCATTTCCGCCACACTCATACTTTGTTCTATTCTCCTGTTAACCGCCCAACACTCTGAACCATACAGCATAGTTGGTCTCACTACACTTTTATAAAATTTACCTTTCAGCCTAATTGGAATTCTCTTATCGCATAACACGCCCGATGCTTCTTTCCATTTCATCTACCCGCACTTAATCCTATGTTTTACATCCATGTCAAAGCCCCCATCCTTTTGAACAAAAGATCCTAAATATTTAAAGCTCTCAACTTCACCTATCACATCACCATCTATTGTCAGTTGTCTCCTCATTCCTTCAACTTCTTGGTTTCTTTGTCCAAAATCATACTCAATATACTCAGTTTTATTTCTACTAATTCTCAATCCCTTTTCTTCGAGGGCTAACCTCCACTCATTTACCCTATTATTGACAATTTCCAGGTTTTCCCCCATCAGAACTATATCATCCGCAAACATCATACACCATGGTATCTCACCCTGTATCTCCTTTGAAACCTCATCCATTACCACTGAGAACAGGTAGGGGCTTAGAGCTGACCCCTGGTGCACACCTACTCCTATACTGAAACCTTCTGATACTCCACACCGACTCTTGACACTAGTACTCGACCCTTCATACATATCCTGGATCAAATTAACATACATTTTTGGGACATTTTTCCTTATTAATGCCCACCTTAAAACTTCTCTTGGCACCCTGTCATACGCCTTTTCTAAATCTATAAACACCATGCATAGTTTTTTATTCTTTTCTCTGTACTTCTCTACTAATTGCCTAACACAAAATAATGGCTCCATTGTCGATTTTCCTGGCATAAAACCAAACTGGTTTTCTGATATCGACGTCTCACTTCTTATCCTCTTCTCTATAATCTTTTCCCAGATCTTCATACTATAACTCATGAGCTTTATTCCTCTATAGTTCCCACATTCTTGTATGTTTCCTTTTCCTTTAAATATTGGTGCAATAAATCTCTTTCTCCAATCTTCTGGCATTTTTCCCTCTATCAGTACCTATTTAAAAAGATTTTTCAACCACCCAATGCTTACATCTCCTAACATTTTCCACACTTCTACAGGTACTCCATCTGGTCCTACCGCTTTTTTCTTTTTCATCGCCTTCACCGCATCTCTCACTTCCTCCTCGCCCACTAGACCAATCAATCCTTCATTCCATGAAGTGCTCTCTAAAGCTTCTTTTGGATATTCCTCGTTCAGTAATTTCTCAAAATATTCTTTCCATCTTTTTTTCACATCCTCGTCATTTGTTAAAACTCTCTTATCCTCATTTTTTATACACCAGACATCTTGGAAATCCTTGGATCGCTTTTCTTTCACCTTCGCCAGTCTATAAATTTCTTTTTCTCCTTCCTGTGTTCCTAGTCGCTCATATAACTCATCATACCTATTAAGCTTTGTTTTGCTTACCGCACTTTTCACTATTTTACATACATTTTTATACTCTATCCAATCTTCCCTCTTCCTACTTTTCTGCCATACCTTAAATTGCTTTTTCTTACTCACTACTACTCTCTGAATCTCCTCATCCCACCACTACGTTTCCTTGTCTTCTGGTAAACTACTTTTGGTTTCACCAACAACCTCTTTTGCTATGTTCTTAACACAAGTGACTATCCTTCTCCAAACCTCATTATATCTCCCTCAACATTCCACACAGCTTTTTCTTTTAATTTCTTTATAAACTCCTTCTCTTTGTTCCCTATTAATTTCCACCACCTAATTCTGATCTCCTTCCATGTCTTTCTTCTTTTGTTCATCTTTTTTCCACTACACCATACTTCCATTATCATCAACCTATGTTGTGATATTACACTCTCTCCAGGAATTACTTTACAATCCTTTACTCTTTTTATATTGTCTCTCCTCCACATAAAATAATCAATCTGCGACCTATTTCTTCCACTCTTGTATGTTATATAATGCTCTTCTCTTTTCCTAAAATATGTATTGATTATTGCAAGCTCATACGATTCTGCAAAATCCAAAACTTTTTCTCCAGCCTCGTTCCTCTCGCCAAAACCATACCCTCCATGCACTCTTTCATACCCTTCCCTCTCACTCCCTACGTGACCATTCATATCACCACCAATCACAGCATCCTCATTTTCTGGTATTTCTTGCATCACCTCATCCATCTCTCGCCAAAACTCTTCCTTATCACTTTCTTCACATCCTACTTGCTGTGCATACGCACTTACTACGTTTAATACTTTCTCCTCGAATACCAATTTTACCGTAATAATTCTATCACTTTTCCTTCCTACGTCGACTACCTTAATTTTCATCTCATCATCCAATATTACTCCAACGCCATTCCTAGTACTAGTCCTACCTGAATATATTACCTTATAGCCCTCTCCTATTTCTTTTGCTTTCTCTCCTTTCCATTTAGTTTTCTGTACACAACAAATATTAACTTTCCTTCTCTTCAATACTTCTGCTAATTCTCTACTTCTGCCTGTCAACGTTCCAAAATTCTACGTGCCTATTCTCACTTTAAATCTATCCCTCATACCTAGACTCAGATTTAACCCGGGGCGCAATGGTGATGTCCCAACACCGTTGACATTACCCGTGTTGGGTAAACCTGCACACATAACTGGTGGAACAGCTACCACACTGGCTGTCCGGGTGGTATCACACACTTCAACATCCAGGTCTCCTCCTCCTCTAGATATAATATATTTAGTAAAAATAAATTGATGAACAAAAACAATATTTTGATAATATTCCTCCCCCTACATTAATAAATAAGATATGAGAACAATGTTTTCTGCAGAATGGAGACATGTCCATAACTTAAATTAATTAATTAAAAAAAAACTAAGCAACTTTTTTTTTACAAATTAAATTAAATTTTCAAGTGATTTAATTAAATATAGAGTTAAAAATGTCGAAGTTTTTATATTAACATTTCATACGTTATTTAGTTTTTTCTTTAGCTTTCTGCAGTTAGCGATTCACGTATAGTCGTCATTGGTTAGTCGCACAGACCATTAATTAAATATACATAGATAGCTCATGCCGTGTAAATATGTGTATATTTAATCCATAGACTTATAATAGACTATTATAAGTTTTTGATTTAATCTATGCACAGGCAAACTAGTTTTTACCGCTGATAATTATCGCACATATGTTTTTGGGAACTTTTTCGTGGTTTGATTAGGTTTACTGGAAAGATAATCGTGAACCTCGGTGAGCAACAATGCTGGCAGCTAGCTCATATTATTTTGTTTATAAATAGATAACTATTAATTTTGTACTATAAATACCGATAATATGATACAGTACCAGTTAAAATAATATGCATTATTTTAATTTTAGATAAACAATTTAAAAAATAACTATCAATTTATGAGTAGATAGGTACTTAATGAGTAATGGTGAAAAATATATATTTTTATTTATAAAAAATGCCAAAAAAATTTTCCAACTCGTGCGGTTACACAGGTCGCACATGTCTTCCGCCGGCACTGTCCTAAATTACTCTTCTGAGTGTAAAGTCGAGATGCGAGTTGGGATGTAGATTTTGCTGAATCTATAAGTATACTGGCGAGTTGCAGTGCCTTGACCGTAGCGTACAGCATACTTCTTGCATACCTATCTAGTTTATGAATAAATAAGGAATACATATGGTGATGTAATGGTTCGGTTTCATGGAGGTTCATACTCTAAACAAAAATCCATATACAAGAGCAGTGGTGGCGTGGACGGAGTTAATTTGACGCAGCTGCGTCATGGAAAAAAGGGTGGGTAGGTGAGTATTGAAAGTTGACATTTGTAGTTGAATAAGAACTAAGAACTTGTTTTAACGTAATCGATTGAATAAAAATTAAATTCATAAAAATTAAAAGCGCATAAGTGCCATTAGATTAAGTGTTGAGAATTATCGACTGCATCATTGAAATAATAAATTTACACCGCCACTATACTAGATTCTCTCTCTCTAGGGTTTCAATCCGTAGATTGGTTTGCAGCAATCTTCAGTCTTCCCTCTTATCTTGAGAAGAAGACATGTTGATTGCTGATACTTGGGATATTAATACGGTGGTTTCCCGTTGCCTTTCGTATCGCAGTCCACCAGTCGTTCAGTTTCCCGTATCTGTTGGTTGCTGTTTGGCGTGTAGATGATGAATCTACACCTAATATTGTAATAGCTGCTGCCCTACTACAAGTCTCTTTTAGTCGCCTTTTACGACAGGCAGGAACAACCGATGGTCTATTCTTACCCCGACCAACAGGGGATCTTGTAATAATATTATGTCAATTTGATTTTTGTGACTATAATGCAGGACTTCGTCGTTCACTATTTGACTTCTCGCTGCATTTATTTATATTATCTTTAAACTAATCATGTTGGATTTGTTCCATAATTATTCTTCTTGCACTTTTGTATTATTGCCCTCAATCTTGAGGGACAATCAAGGTGGTTGGACGGCTCATTCTTTCCGCAGTTTACACACTTTGGGTTTGCTTTACAGTTCTTCTAATCGTAATCTTTCTCTTGTGATGTGCATATCATACATGTTTGTACATTTGTTGGACAGTATTTTGTTATATGTCCATATCTTTGACATATGAAACACCGAGTCATTTGGTCATAAGATTGGATTCTATAATAAGACATACCAATGAAGAATCGTCCTTTGACAAGTTTTTTATATATACCCGGATCGACTTCCAATAACCAAGATACTTTTCTGGAAGAATGTTGTCCTTGTGGAGATCTCTTACTAATTGCGTTATATTTTTCTTTTTCTGTATCTCTTAGTTCAACGTTGAGATGTTTAAGATCATTGATGACTTCTTCACCAGTCAAGTCACTATTAACATTGTACACCAATAATTTAGGTTTTAATGATTTTTGTTTGACCACGTCAAGGTTACTTTTCAATATGGCTTCTCTTGTTTTCCGGTTAGCCGGTTTGATGTATATGTCTCCGGTTCTTTTAATAGTATTCGTTACTATTATATTTGGTCTTGAGTTTTTCTTTAATATTTCAGAATATACTTGTTTTTTGAGTTCTAACGATGTATTACTCTCTGTATTTTTAATTATAAGACCCGTTTCTATTATTTCATTTTTTGCTTTCTCTATTTGTTTTTTAGAACGGGATCTTTGACTTGTCTTATTCTTAACGACAATAAAATCTTCTTCCTTATCTTTTTATACTAGATTATAAATCGTATTAATTATTGAAATTATAAAACTATTTAAACATGATAAATAAGGATATAAGAATGTAAATAACTCAATTCATATAAAAAATTGTACACTTTGATATTGATTCTTTGAATCATTGTTTGTAGTACGACTTATGTACCTATACATTTATATAAGTCCGATTTATTATATTATACTTTATTAACACTTTAGATTCATTGTTAGGTCAGACATTCATTATCAAGTTCTTTGCTGGTTTCCATTTACGAAGTAATAATATATATTATTACTATGAAGTCATATGACAGACGATACAAATCATTCTTGGAAACGTTATTCATCTAATTTAATTGATACAGACATTTGTAGCTTTGACCGAAATTTGTCACACTTTATATACCTAAGACGAAGTAAATCATGATTAATTCAACCACATAGTAAGTGCACCTGATTCATGCATACAGTCGTACCATAAATGCATATGCACCAAACTGAATAACGAGACGAAGTGTTACCATCCAAAAATATAATTGAACAGAAAACTCAAATCATGTGCTCTATTCATTGAAAAATCAACACATTTCCAAATAATACTACATATAATCAAACTACTGAATAGCTTCTGTACGGATCCATTAAATAGTAGTATACATACTATATAAATATCGATCCTCACTGATTTATGATTTATAATAAATAATTTATTATTTATTTATTAATTATGCATTTAAAATTTTTTACATTTTCAAATAAAAGAAGTCTTTAAGTTTAAAATTAAGATTTTGTTAATTCCTCATTAAACTTTCTTTCAATCATAGTATTATTACTATCTTTAATTTTATAAGTTATTGGAAATGTATATACAATTTCACTTATTATGAATATTTTTTGAATCCAATTAGAATTATATTTATTAGCAAATGTTTTTTCATACTTACAAATTCTAACCCTATCTCCAACTTTAAATTAAAATTTTTGTTTCTGTTTTTGATTTGAGAATAGTCTTCGTAAAACCTCATCTTCATTAGATTTACTTACTTCACACGGTTTAATTTCAATAGATCTACGAAAATCTTTACAATTATACTCATTCAACAGTGATTGTAAAATATTAATTTAAATTAACTTATAAGAATATCCATTATTTTCTTTTTCATAGGTTTTCATTATAGTAAATCATCAATATTTCGAGTATTTCTTTTCTTTTTCAAAATCGTTTCCTTACAGGATTAGGAAGTTTTGGTAATATTGGAAGTTTATCTTTACTTTTATATTTTAATTTTGATATTGAACTTCATCTTGAGGAGATTTTTTAAATATATATATTTTTTGTACATTTAATAGACTTGGTTAAAATTCTTTATCTACCATTATAAGTTTGAATTTTTTTACATAGAGGTTTTTTGTTATTTCTTTACATTTTAGACAATAAATAGCTTAAAAATATTTCATCCATTTATATATAAATAAAAGAACGTGTTTTATTAAAAATGCGTTTTTTAAAAATATCTTATATATTATTTATAACTTGAGTGATTGTTGACATTTGAATTCAAATGGTTAGTTACTTGTTATTTTTAGAATTCCTGGAGTATAGATAATATCACTTTTGGTGCAGTCAGCCAGAATTTTCAAAGAATTTACTTGTAACCTTGTACCGTTGTATAATTTTTATTAAAATTTGGTATTAAAATAATTGTCTATTAACCAAAATAAAGTTGATGTAATCGGTTGTATATTTTCTGAGATTATTAAGAGTAGTTTCAAAGAAAGTAGTTTTACGTTTATATAGTTAGATTAATTAGTTTATTAATATACAAACCGTGAGTATTGTTTTAAACAATTGTATAGTACTATATTTTAGTTAGCCATCGATTACAAGCCATATTAAAAAAAAAAACTAAACTCTTTATGATATATTATTAATATGTCTTAAAAATTGACTAAAAAAATTTAATTCGTATTGAGTCGATACTATTGACCTATATCTACCTTACAATTAAAAGAGGTACGGGTTAACAAATTAATCAAAAAACTGTATGCTTTCTATAGTTGTTATTACAATTTTTGGAATAATATCAAAGCATATTTTGAAAAAAGAAGATAAATTAAAGATATATTATTATAGTTTTTTTTTTCATTATGATTTATTTAGTTAATGTTCAATATAATTCATTATTCATTTAAAAAAAAGAAACTCACGTTTTTATGGATATTTTTATACGTTTTTCATGATAAAAATTGAAAAAGAGGGTTGGGAATGGATGAACTCCTAAATTTCCCGATTACTACCATATGTATAATAATATTAACGAAAAAAAATGTCTTCTCTTTTCATGCATGTACGCGTATATTACAATATTATTTTATACATAAAGATTTCCCGAACGAAAAATTTAATCAATTTATAGTATCACATACTATAAGATCTGTCACTCTTATAGTATGTGATACTATAAATTGATTAAATTTTTTGTTCAGGAAATCTTAAGATCTGTCACTCTTATGTGTTTTTTATCCGCAACGTTGAAATGATTTATAGCTTTTTACAAACACATGTCAAATTGCTGTTGAATGGGTTTTTGAACACTATTCGCAAATTGCTACATAATGTGATCTAGTATTTTTTTTCTCCCAGTCACGTGAAATCGACTTTTAACGTTATTGTCTCGTTCAATCCGAATAAATTATGATTATTGTTCCTAGTAAATATTATATACATATGTTTAGAATAACATATGTATGTATAATATGTTTATATACATTGAGAAAAACATTATAACGGCTATACGATGTCAAGCAAAAGGCGATATAGATATAATACATAGTTAAGATGGTAATCACGTCTGACAACAACGGTAACGGAAAATGTGCAATTTTCTTCTTGTTAACAACTAATCTAGATTGAATGGCAATTCTTTTTCGTGCGGATTCTTGTTTGCTTTACAGAATCCGACATACGTAAATCTAATATGTACAATCTTAAACACAAACAAGCAGTGTAATATATGTTATGTGTGTGTGTGTGTGTGTGTGTTTGTGTCTGTGTGCATTTTTTTCATGTATATATGAGTATATATTCTATTATATAATAAAACCTCAGTTTATTTTAACAAGTAATAATAGTACAAATGTTTCTATTATATTATACATGTACACGTTATAATAATATGTTTAAAAAGTACGAGAGATATGAATTTTAAAAAGGAATTCTTCAACAAATCAAAAATATAATAATATATTCATACATATTTATATATATATATATATATATATATATATATATAATAATAATAATAATAATAGAGTAGTATAAATAAGGTAGATTCGGAGCAGTATAGTAAAAATAATAATAATAATAAGAACAATAACAATAATAATTAAATTACGTGTATTATTCAAATACTACTATAGTTGTTGTTGTTTTGGTTGTTTTTATTATTATTATTATTGTTGTTACTATGCTACACCGTTAGTATATATAAATTAAAAACAACGAGGAGGACTTAAATTAGGAAGTATAGACAAAAAGCGCACTTTATTCAGCTTAAATATAGATGATTAGGTATTATTGTTGATTTCATATATCTTTACAAATCAAATATAACAATATTATTTATTTACTCGTTTTGAAATCAAAAATAATAATATCAAGTATAAGACTAAGATAATAGAGGAGCAGAGACAAGTTAATAATTTTTCATAGTCACCGTTTGAAAATACGTCGAAATTACGTTATGGGCAGTTATAACACAATATATAATTTCGGTTCAAACAATATTATCATATTGTCTTGCCTTTTTTTTTTTTGTTTTTTTTTTTTCTATAAATTTTTATATAGAAACTGAATTTGGTATATAAAAAAAAAATTAAAAAAATTATTATAAGTGCATAATTACAATAAAATATTAATACAAAAACAACACATTGCTTAATACGTTTACCCTGGTTAATCATAATGACGATATATAGTAAATGTTTGTTAACAATCTAAAACCGAAGTTTAACAGATTCGTCTAAAATATTTAACATCTAGGTTATATATTATATAAAAAATAAAGGCCCCTATACTTGAACTTACGAACACGATTATAGCAATAATTAGATTAATATTATCAGCTCAATACTAATAATTATTATTTAGCAACATAAAACAAGAAACGATTGATCGATATGTATGGTACGGTTGGTTGGGCTTGAGAAATTAACATAATAAATATAACAAGTGTTTTGAATAGGACTTCGGAAGGTAACTTTTGAAACAATATCTCGTAATTTTTAATGTAGGCCACCAGCACATTATACGGTTCTCAATAGTTTTTGCTATCTTAAATAGTTAATTCATAATATACATACATATAATATCAATAAATATTGGTTTTTAACATTAATGTACAGTACAATTGATAAAAAATAATTTGAATACATTGATGTTATATCACATTTTATGTTATTTTGTAAATAATATTCAACGTTGGGGGTTTTTTACAAAACGAATACGAACAAATTATTGCTGTGAAAACAATATTATACTATGTGAAACCCTTTTGACCAACATAATTGGATATTAGGACGGATATAATATAAATTATAACCTATTGAATAAAAAAATAGGTGTTCCCCAAAAATGTTGAATATTATTAAGTTAATCATGCAATTATGGAATAAGAGAATATAATATTTATAATGAATGTGAGGCCTATTATTATTATTATTTTCATACCCAATACGTTTATATTATGTTGTATACCAGGTTCGTTTGGAAGTTTTAAAACAGTATTATAATATTGTTTTTTGCGGAACGCTCAAATAGTCTTTAAAACAAATCAAGAAAGATATAGTATTTAAAGGAGGATAATGAAAATTATTTAAAGACAGTTATTAAGACGTATAAAAGTTACAAGAAACCAACCATGCAAATGAAAAGAATATAAAAAGATAACAAATAATGTTGAAATCAAAGATACGCACTACAAGAAAATTAAATTATATTTTGGAAGACATTATTAGTCAATATATATATTTATATCTTACATATACACACACATATTTACGTAGTCACATAACACATACACACACGCACGCACGCAATTACACACACGAACACATACGAACACACAAACACACACACACACACACACACACACACACACACACACACACACACACACACACACGCGCACACACACACACGCGCACACACACACAAATGCGCGCGAACGTACATACATACACACACAAATATATTTATAACAGGTGTAAGTAATGTTAAACTATTATTATTAAAGTTGCATAGTTCAAAGCAATTAAATAGATAGGTAACGATATATCTTTAATTATAGCATTATTTTTGATGTTTTTAAATTAATCTAAGCGTTTCACAATAAAACGGTTGCTATTTTGTATATTATTAGCTATCAATTCCAAAGAAATATATAATACATTTTCAGTTCAGAGTGATGGAATAGATACGATTAGCATTAAAATATATAAAAACGATAATATGTTTCGTAATTATTATAACTAATATTGGACAAAATGAAATTTCGATTTACAAACCGCTTTGGCTTAACCTGTTGTTAAATATATTTTCAATAAATACGCTCGTTTAGTTTTAAAAATTATAAATTTACGAGTGTTTGAGAGAGAAAAAATACACCTAATTACACCTAATTATTTTTTGTATCGATATCTTGTATTGTTGTGGTGGTTAATGTTCAGTTACATCCGTACCAAAGGCAATATATTAATGTTATTATACTATGTGTTTAAATTGGTAACATCTGTTTTAGATAAAAATGTTGGCTTGTTACTTATAATAGCAAAAGAGCGTAAGAGCGTATATTATAATAACGAATTATAGTAGTTAGATTTCGATAAATATATAAAATGACACTTATCGTGTCTTCATGGCAATAGAATTTTATTTATCTATATTGTACTATGAATTTAGAACAAAAAAATATTTAATTATTAAATGTTTAAAGCTATCTTTAGATTAGTGGTGTTAACTCTATTCTCTCCAAACACCTCGGAATTCAGATACTTAGGTGACCGCTATGCAGAAAGTTTTATAATCATTCTAAATAGTGTATCAAATTGAATAATTAATTTTTAATTTGAGAATGGTCCCGTTGGTTTGTTTAAAACTCAAATGTTGGTCAATTTAACGTTTTTTTATTTTAAAATGTATTACTATGAATGTATATTAATTTTGTGTTTGAAAAATTACTACGAAAAAGACCAATGTTATTGTTTCGTTCCGAAATGAATGCTGATATTTTTTTGACAAAATAAGATTAACTATAAAAAGAACATAATTTTTTTTTTCATTTCTGAGCACTTCATTAAATATTTCTATTCACAACTCTTGATTGCTTTCTATTTTTTTTAAAAAGGTGTTTTTTCTTTTATATATTAGTTTTTACAGTAATTTTAGTTAATTTAACTAGTCTTATTATTAATATTTTTCCAATGGAAGACTGTCGGCAATGAATACCCATATTACTTATTATATTTACGATCCCTGCACGGACGATTGGTCTTCCTGTCTGGTTTCCGATTTTAGCTTCACAAATTCTTTAGCTACATCATCATTATACCTCTGTGAAAGTATCCGTAAAATTGTCCATCCAGTCTCGTTCATTTGTATTCGTCTACCGAGTCCTAACCATTCACCCGTGCGGACCTTAACGAGAAACAAAGTGGTAATTTTTTAAACATAAAAAAAGCCGGCGAATACAGTTTTTGCTTATACACTATATATATTACCAATATGGGAACATGTCGCATCTGTAAGACCGCTACACCTACTAGTCGATCTTCCCTGGCAAAACAGTAGTCTTTCACACAAAAATGCAGTTCATAACATTCCAGATCTTCTATGGCACTGATTGAGCTATAGCACGAAAAAAAAAATCATTATCTTACGAATGTAGTCAATTATTGTGGTAAAAAAAAAGTCTTCAGCGTCACAGTTATACTTACAAGACAAACGCTTCGTTGTATCTAGGACTCCAGCTACCCGACTTGCTCTTTGTTGACTGTTTTCTCTTTTTGTCCGCTAGTCTTGGTCCAATAAGATTAACTTCGACAAACGGACGAAACATACCAGTAGTCGGCCAGACCAACGTGTTGGCAGCAACCACTGTTATACAATAATAATATTTTATTATTATTATTAATATTATTATAATTATTATTATTATTATTAATATTATTATAATTATTATTATTATTATTATTATCATTATTATTATTATTATTATTAATATTATTATCATTATTATTATTATTATGATTATTATTATTATGATTATTATTATTATTATTATTATTATTATCATTATCATAATTAGTAATTTAAAATTTAAAAACATAAACATCTGCATGACATATAACTAAATTACCAAACGCTTATTTTTAAAAATAAAAAATAACACAATGTGATGAAATGTAATTTAATGGCATGGACATTTATTTCCAGGTCACATCTGAATGTTGGTTTCATCATGATATTGATATTTGAACACTTTTTCGTTCAAATACATTTGTCCATAAAACTATGTATGGTGTGTGTACAAAATGTATATAACGTAAATGCGTACAAAACGAATTGATTGAAATCAGAGATTCTAAGAGATAAGTGAAATGTTACAAGTTGCATTTAGACTAAAGTGATTCTTTGTATTTTAATAAATAAACTAAATTGCATTGTTTTATAAAGAGAAATAAATGCTTTTGCTTTTTTTTTTTTTTTTACTGGAGGTATCGTTACCAAAAGCAACAATTGTAAAATGTATGGGTTCAGCATGTTTTCTATCTCATTTTAGTTGTGTTTTATGTGAACATCTGATACAAAGAGAAAAAGGATGTACGACATAAACGTGGTTTTAACTAAAAGTAAATAGTAATTGTACTATAAAATCATTGTAACCTCGTAATGTTATTTATTTAAAGAATCAATGTAATAGCCATTAACAAATAAACTTAATATAAGGTTTATTAATAAACATTTCATAAATGAAATAAGATATAACTAGGGTTGATTTTAGTTACGTAATTAATTTTTAGATTCTGAACGGAGTGAAGAATGTATTGATATTACAATGATGTGTGTTTTTTTTTTTTTTTTTTTTTTTTTTTGTGTCTGTCGACACGTTTTGGGGCAGTAAAAATGCTTCGATTGCCTTATGTAGCAACTTTTCTGAAAGGAAAGTGAATCTATTTGGTACTTTGGGGGGTCAAAAGTAAAAAATTTTCAATATTTTTTAAATGCGACGGGAAAAACCATAAAAAAATTTGGGAAAAACGGGAGTTTTTACGCAAAACCAGTTTTCGACATAATCAAATTTTTTATTTTGCTATAACTCAGAAACTAATCGATGTAAATACTTGAAATTTTCACCAAATGTGTAGATTAGCGTTCTCTATACACCATTAAATTTTCAAAGTATTTTGACTTTTATTGAGCTATTTATAGACAATTGAAATTTTCAATTTTTTTAAGTATTTTTTTTTTAAATAACGATAAAATTTTTTTGGCTGCCCAGAAAATCTTGAAAATTTAATACAAGGTTTCTTATAAGTTGTTCCTTAACTGATAAAAAAAAATCTAAAATCGTAAGTCATAATTTTTTTTTATAAGTGCTCAAAGTTCCAATTTATACGAAATATGTAAAAATCACGATAATTTGCAAGTTATTTTGTAGATAAAAATTCATAACATTTTTTCTGTTCATACTTAATGTTCAAAATTTTAACACTAAGTTATCTATAAGCTACTCTTCAAAAATCTTTAAAAAAATTTCTACCGGAATTTGAGGAAAAAATTTTATGACTGTTTGAAATTTAAATATTTACGAAATTGTATAAAATTGCGATTTATTCTCAAACGATTTTAAATATTTTTTATAATTCAAAAAGTATAAGTCGCAGATTTTTAAAATTTCTACCAGCTGTTAAGATTGGTATTTCCTTTATGTCATATTTTTTTCAAAATATTATATTGATTTTTAAGCCACTTATAGGCATTTAAAATATTCGATTTTTTTACATTTTTTTTTTATAATCGGTGATAAAAAAAATTTGGCTCATACAAAATACTTGAAAATTTAATAGAAGATTCCACAGAAGTAGTTCTTAAAGTCATTCAAAAATTATTAAAATCCATAGTCACAATTTTTTTTTATAAGCGTTTGAACAGCGAATATTGACATAAAATTACATGTAAAATATAATATAATGTATAATATTCTAGACTGACAAAGATATCGGTTTTTTTTAAAATGCTTTAACTCAAAAACAAAAAACCACAACAACTTGAAATTTTCACCAAATCTTTATATTGACGTTTTCTATACATGGTTAAGATTTCAAAGTATTTTGACATATTTTGACTAATTTATAGACAATTTAAATTTTCGATTTTTGTTAAATTTTTGTTTTTAAACATCTATAAAATTTAATTGGTTGAGCGAAAACTCTTGAAAATTTTATACCAGGTTTATAATAAGTTAAAATTATCGTAACTAAAAAATATCGGTGATCGGTTAACTCAATTTTTTTTTATAAGCCCTTAATGCTCAAATTTGTATAAAATGTGTAAAAATCACGATAATTTGCAAGTTATTTAGTAGATAAAAATTCATAAAATTTTTTTTGTTCATACTTAAGGTTCAAAATTTTAACACTAGGTTATATATGAGCTACTCTTAAAAAATCTTTAAAAAAATTTCTACCGGACTAAAAGGAAAAAGTTGTATGACTGTTTGAAATTTAAATATTTACGAAATTGCATAAAATAGCGATTTATTCTCAAACGATTTTAAATATTTGTTATAATTCACAAAGTATAAGTCACAGATTTTTGAAATTTTTACCAGCTGTTAAGATAGGTATTTTCTTTATGTCATATTGTTTTCAAAATATTATATTGATTTTTAAGCCATTTACAGGCATTTAAAATATTCGATTTTTCTACAATTTTTTTTTATAATCGGTGATAAAAAATAAAAAATAAAAAATTTGGCTCGTACAAAATACTTGAAAATTTAATAGAAGATTCCACAGAAGTAGTTCTTAATGACATTCAAAAATTATTAAAATCCATAGGCACAATTATTTTTTATAAGCGTTTGAACAGCGAATATTGACATAAAATTACATGTAAAATATAATATAATGTAGAATGTTCTAGACTGACAAACTATATTGCTGTATGCAACTGCCAACCCATCCTAATTGAAAAATATATTTATCGTTTCAAAATAAAATATACTTTTTACAATGTTTATAAATAACAATGTATTATATCCTAGACAAACATATGAACTCCGTTCAGAATCGTTATTCGTATACAATGATATCTATCATTGCATTCAAATTTAACAAATCCATTATAATAATGACCTATCCTATAAGCCAGGTTCACTCCACCCCTAACTGTACAGCAGAGCGAGGCCCATCCGGTTCTTTTTTTTTTCTTTTTTTAATGTAGCATACTTTAATACCTTAAAAATATTTAATTAAATACTTAATCATTGAAATCTGCATTTATAGTGATAATGATTTTACATAACGTATTAAAAAAGGTGTGAAATAATTAACATCAATGTAAATGATAAATTTTACATCACAATTTTATGTTAAATTTTTTTAGAATAAAATTAACTTAATAAATACATAATATTATCACATACCTGTTACGGTTAGCTTAAATTCGTTATTTGTTGGGTGAGTTTCAATATAAACATTGATAGAAATTTCCCCATAAGGTTCTTCGTATACGTAGTTTTCTAATTATGAATTTGAAAAAAAAATATGTTAAAAATCTTCTATTAAATTATAATACATACATTTAATTTAATATATATCGAAATTTTAATTATTTTCTAGTATTATTTAATAAAAAAAAAACTTTAAATTATATGTTATACTATATTATCCCGTGTTCTTCTTGTATATTAATTTAAATTCGTAAGAAATCTATTATAAATCTATTAAACATTTTATATTTAAAGTTATTTAATATATAAACACTTTATATGATGTTTAAATAGAGCTTATTTATGAAAACTTCAGTTTAATCACAAGTTAAAAGTAAATATTATTAAAATATTTATGTTACTCAATTGTACTGAGTGTGAAATGTAAAATATTGTATTGGCAATTAAACTTAATTTAAAGAATATTACTTTAAATAGTTTAGAAAATGTAATAAATATACTCGTATGTGTATATATATATATAAACGCTATTTATGTGTAAACGCACGATAATAATATGTAACTAATATCTAATTAATACTGTTAATAATGTATGTTGAATTTCGTAATTATGTTTTATGTATTAAATATAGATTATTTTTAGAAAAATTGAGATTTACCTTGCAAAGGTCTTCTAGAAATTTCAAACAATTTTTCCATTCTACTTCCCATTGATTTTACATCTTCTTCGGCTTCGTCTAATGCTTCTTCCTCTTCAGTTTCATCATCTTCATCGTAATCCATTTCGTCCATTTCGTCTTTGACTTCAGTCCCACTCATGAGTGATGGTTGTCGAGGTAAGGGATCATTTTTTTGTGGTACTTTATAAAATAAAAGTATTAAACATTAATATATTAATTAAACCTAATATTAAAACAATTTTACCAATATTTTTCTATAAGGAGACAAATAATAGCTAAAAACTTACCTTGATGTAATTGAGACAATACAAATGTTTTAATAAGTTCGTCTGTAGATCTCGTGTAAAGCGATAAAGCGTAACATAAAGATAAGAGATCTGAACTTTTATCCAGATATTTCTTTTTCAGTCCATTTCCCCCAGCGTGAAAATAAGTCTTAATAGTTTTTAGTGCAGCTTCTAATACTCTACACTGTTTAGGATTTAAATTCTTTTCCATATCCTAATAATAAAATGTGTTTAAAATGTCGTTATTATAAAATCATTTATAAGATTACCATAACTCCTGTTAAAGCATTTTTAACATCTTGCTTTCCAGCCATATGGTTTCTAATTAATCTTGACATGTCTTCAATTCTAGCATTTGCTGCTAGAGATCGAGCATTTTCACTGAGGTTCTTTAATATCATCTAAACGAATGATGATTCGTAAATATAAATTACATAATATTTTTTAACCAGTAATTCTATATTTTTATTTTTTATTATAATATATTTCTTACGCTTTTGTCCATCATTGGAGGTAGGACTACTGATCTCTCTAATATCCTTATAACGAGTTTCCACAATTCACGAAGAATTCGTTTAAGTACAGGTTTTTCACAAGTTTGAGCAAATAGTGATAGTGAACCATCCATTAAATCCATCAATGGCCGCAATATTTCATCCACCTCCATCATAGACACTTGCTGTGGGTTTTGGCTTCCACCTTTGATACTTTGTAATAATTCACCAAGTTCTTTGACGCTTTTTTTTATTTGTGGTTCCAAACTAAAAATATTTTATTTCATGTTTTAATAGATATATATATATATATATATATATATATATATATGAAACATGAAATATGGAAGAGTTAATAAATATAATTTGAATTATATTATATAAGTATAATACTCGTGTATGCAGATGGAAAATATTATGTTAAGTAATTTGAAAATACCTTTTGCCAAATTTTCCAGATAGCTCATCTAAAGCTTTTAACAATTGTGTTTGTAAGTCGTTTAGAATATCTGTAGCATCTTCTTCTAATTGTTTTCCTCCCATAGATTCAAACATTTTGGTCAATTGCACTCTTAGTTGTTGGATGTTGTTCATTAATATGCAAGCCTTAAAATTGAAAATGTGTATTTAATAAATATTTTAGTATATACAATATTTAAAACTTACTGTTCTTTCGTCTAATTCTTTAGCATCGAATTCTTTCTGAACTATATCTACGTATGCCAATAACACTTTGACAATTGTTTTCGCAAGTCTTTTCATATACCGATTTGATATCTCGGGATCGGGACATTCCAATTTTGATATGACCCCAAAACATTGTGTAAGCTGAGTGAATACGTCCACCACAGAGTTCGAAAATAACGCATGTTCCGAACTTCTTTGAAACTATAATTATAAAACAAATTTTATAAAAACTTTCCGATTATAGTTTAATAAGAAAATAATTGCTTACCCCATCTTTTTTGTCCCTATTAAAAGCTCCATGTAAGTATTCTAAAGATACGTCATCATTTTCGTTTAGCCATTGCATAACAAATGGTTCGAACCACGATGGGTACTCGGGTATAGCATCCTTATACGGCGGTGCGTCTTTTACGTAATTAGTAAACAGCCATTTTACTTTAAAATGGAGGTTCATGTATGCCGAAGTCTTACAAAGTCTATGTGTTTCATGTTCTTCTAATGCATACTTCATGTCTACCGCAAAGAAGCTCCACATCGTGGCTGCGGACAGCTTTAAACGATATTTTGGTTGAAGAAACAGATATATGTTTGTATATTTTATATGATTTTATAAAATTAAATATTTTACCTGTCCTATATTCAATTCTGCTGGAAATTGACTTAGAACAGGTGCATAACTATTTCGATCTTCTTCAATTACGGATGCAACGAGTGCTACAAGTTTATCCCAAAATCCTAAGTCATCTAATTTTGGTCCCGTATCTTCGTCTCTTTTCTCATTTGGATCAGTCTTTAAAACAAAATAGTATTTTAATTACTAATACATGACCGATGTAATGTTGCCTTTAAAATAAAATCTGATGTAAACATTTTATTTACACATGTTATATTTAATAGGCAATCGTGTACTATATGTAAACTAAGTTATCGTTTTAATTAAAGAAATAATAACGAAGGAGCATCTGATTCTCATTCATAAAAGAAAATGTAATTCTTAAATACCTGATACTCTCTGCCATATAAATCATAACAATTAGCAAATAGAAATTGATAAGTTGATCTTAGACATGCTTTAACACAGTCTTTTACAACAGTACTAGCTCTCGGTGGACTTGAAAGTTCTTGAACCTATTTGAAAATTGCATGTTAATTTGTGTGCCATTATGTTAAGAGAAAATAAAACAAAATATATGTACCTTCATTCTAAAAAATGTAATACTAGTTAACAAATCTACAGTTGATTTAAGGTCCATTAGTTTTTCTTGACTGGACGCTGGAAAATTATTCCTGTACATAGATAAATCTATCCTAAGTGAGTTATGTAGTTGATCGAGCAGCTTTACGAATTTTTCTTTCTGTAAAATATGATGAACATTTTTTTACATTATAATTATTCTTATTTATTATCAATGAAATTTACTCCAAAATTTGACGCTGCGAATCGATCACTTGCGCTAACTGCCGAACTAGATGTCGTGTGCGCATAATAAGCATTGATATTTGCTAACAAAGTACTCATCACTGCTGGGACACCCGGACATAAATATTTCGTGGAAAGACAATGGAAGTGTCTAGAATATGAGATTATTTAAATAAATTATATTTCGTTTTAAAATTATCAATTGACAATCTTACGTCATTGCTTGATATATGGATTCTATGCCATATCTCATAGCGAATTCGTCAACAATATCTTGTGCGGGAGATTCAAAATATAATTTCCATCCGTCCTCTCCCTTAGCTTGAGGTAGATGGACTATACCAGCATTATTCTCACATAACGAGTGAAATAGATTTTCATGAAGACATGTGTATTGAATATGATAGGGAGCCACTTTTTCTTCTCCTTTGATTTCTACATTGATATGTAATCGAATAGCACCAGATACCGCTGATTTATCAGTTCTTTTTTCAAGATTGTACCAAACATCCATTTCTCCAGATAACGTCCGGACCTATACAGTATTGCTTTTTAGTCATTCGGTTCTCTAAATATATTCAATTTTACAAATACCTCGATAATAGTTTGTCCTAAAAAATCGTCAGATTCTCTAGTTAATTTTTGTCTAAGTCTCGATTTTAAATCGTTATCTTCATCCCATACCCTGACTTTTATTCGATCCGAAGAATTGTGACATTCACTGTCGATTTAAAAAATATTAAGATAATATTGTGCTGTTTTAAATATTCAATGACTCACAAATAAAATTTTTCATTCCAAACAGGATTGAGCTCTTGAGGCATAGTTCGCGTTCTTTTTTTAACTTTACCCACTTGAACAGTGACGTATGGATCCGATGTACCACTTTTGTCTTTTGCAATGAGCCCTTGAGCACATTTTACTAAAATAAAATTTAAAAATTACAATTGAAAGCATAAAATGTAAAATGCATGATTTCAAAGCATGGGTTAAAGCTGAAGCTAAAGCTATTTATAATAACGTGCACACTAATGACAACAATTATAAATGCATGCAATAAGCATTAATTTTTTTTTTTCAGAAGACATCGTTTAATTTACTTCTGCTAACTATAATATATCGATGAATTATGTGATAAATTTAATTTGAAATTTTTAAATGTTTGCTTGATTCCAATCTTTAAGCTGTGAGTATAAGTGAACCCTAGTAAGCCTAACCGCTGACCTGTTATTTCAATTTTGCACGACCATTTAGAAGTGCCCTCAAGAACGATAGCTTCCGCTTGCTCCAAAGAATCGATATGCATATCAGGTTCCACAGAAAACATGGTTCTTCAAATACGTAAAAACAATAAAAACAAATATTTACACACAAGTTGAACGGAAGGGAAGGAACCAAATCAGTAAAAAAGATTTAGAGTTCAATGAATGAAAATTCTTTCTTAAAATTATTGAATGCATCGTAGATGTAAGCAAGTAAAATAAAGAAATAAAGAAATAACAACATAAAGTTTTTAAATAAAATTCATACATTTATATTAGTGTACAAAAATAATTCATGCACAAGAATAGTTGAGTAAAATACAAAATTATAGTTGATTGAAAGAATTTTCATTAAAAATCTCGTGCTTATAATACACATCAGGGTTAAATATATCAAAACAGTTAAATATAAATTTCATAAAATTCAACACCAAGCACAATGAAGGTAGCCACACAAAGCTATTTGAAGTCGTCTGCTCATAATGGAAAATTCTTTTTTTATGTTTTTTTTTTTTTTTTTTTTTTTTTTTTTTTTTTTTAACAAACCTGTGATGGCTATTTTTGCTGACCATTTGCAAGTACCATCCAAAACCGATTGTTTCACTGCTTTTATATGACCCTGGTGGCTTTTCTCCTCCACGCCAAATACTGATCTGTGTATAATTTAAAAAAAATCACATAACAACCAATTTTTTTTTTTTTATTTCCAAAATTGCTTGTAGTATGTTAAGATCAAGAAGAACTTCTTCCAATTGCTGTACTTGTATTTTTCGAATGACCCAGAATTATCCATGTAATAAGTTATCAGTTTCTGTTGATTTTATAAAAACGTCAAGCACAGAGTGTTTGGAGTATATGTACACGGTGTCGTTTGTCGACATATCAGTGATTTATTTAATTGTTGTAGTAATTAATACAATTTTTGTCCATACCGGCGAAAGCCGTCATCTCGTTTATCTAGTTCGCATCAATAACAATATTTCAACAATATTTTAAATCAGGACGTTGATTTGATAATTCGGTTTGTTCGTAATAGGAGCATCTGATGATGAGCAGATTAGAATTAATCTGATGATATTTCATTTGTCTTAAAACAATTATTTAAGAGCTATATGTTGCGTGGGTCTCATTTCAACCCTAATTATTTTTCAGCGAATGCCATGTTTTTGTAAATGAGGATATATGCTCACACTCACGTCTCTACATATTAGCATCATATTGGTAGATATATTTTTTGCACGACTTACTATATGTCGAAATAATATTCGTTTGTTTGATTTGGAAATAAAAGTGACTTAAGGAAACTATTAATAAGTCGTTAAATTTTCAACAGTAGCTGGACTAAAATACATTAACAAATCGACGACATTAAATAAAAAATGGAAATATTCATATAAAATGTACAGCTAACGATAGAAAATAAAATGTATATCTATCGTAAACAAATAATGTCGTTCAACAAATAAAATATTCGCAATCTTTGTTTCCGACGTTTCTTTTTAACCATTGTTAGATTGTATAGTTTTATAACAAGCATAAATTTAACCAAATCGAATGAGTTCTGTTGGATTATGTTTTCATCTTATATCAATACCTGCATTATTACCGTATTAATAATGCTATAGTTTTTTGACGAAGTATAGACATCACGCTAAAAATAATTTGATTAACATTATCGTAGCGATGAGGTTAAGTAAAAACAAATTAGGCGTGATTGCTACCTGCATTGTACGCGGAAAATTATGGTAATTAAATAAATTGAAGCTTATATAACTTGTTGTAGAATAACTATTTTATATAATTTACCTACAATATTATTCTTAAAACAACGTATACTGATGGTCTTTGGTTAATGGTTAATGGTTATTAAATTTAATGATTTTAAACTGTTGACTAACCTGATAAGTTCGAAAATTTCTGGATGATCTCGTTCGCGTTGTAACATTCTATCTTTCATGGCCTGTATAATTGATATTGCTTTATCTTCTGCGCCGTGTTTGGAACTTTTTTCAGCCGCCCCTATTTTATGTAAAAATAAATAATAAAAATAAATATATATTAAAAGTTTTAATATTTCAATTGTATAAATCACCAAAAGCTTTTTTTCTCCTATATAGATGAGATATTATCATTGCATGTGTTCGATTTATAAACTGGAACGTTTTTTTATTAACAAATTTTACTTAAACTTTAAAAATATGAACCTTTTAAAACTGATTTTTATCGGGTCCATTGTTCTACGTCATTTAGTGTGTCACAAACAAAAATCAAATAGTTCTAAAATTATTGCTGTACAAAGTTTGATCAGGTAGATCCTCCCGAGGGTCTTAAAAGTGAAGTTTAATGGCCAAAGCTATATATATATATGGGCTACAGGAAATCATGAAACGGAATCGAATAAAATAGAAGAGATATATCTATAGTAAAGAAGTAAGAAATGGCCAATATCTATATGTGTTATTAGACTGATGACTTTGAGAATAAAGTATTGCACTTAATGAAAATTATATTATAATCGCATTTCCTGTAGAAATGTAACAAATGTAATTTTATTTATTGGCCATTGTATTTTATTTAATAATATTTATTTTCACCAATGTATTATATTAAAACATTAATTTTTTACTCTAGAATTAATTTTACCTTCCACAATACTTTATACTTTTAAATCATGCGCATGTATTTTTTAGATATTTGAGTTTAACTTTGAGTTTTTAATTATGCTTATACATTTGTTATTCTTTTTAAATACAATTTTATCTTCTTATAACAAATGTATGTCATTAGCAAACAAGGTTTATTTTAGCTAGGTATAATTTTAGTAAGTTAAATATTTATAATTCGCATGTTGCCCAATTATTACTCGCAACATTTGTAATAATTTAAGTAATAGTCACTTTTTTTAGACGTTATGACTTACTTTGCAAACAGTCAGCATTTAAGAGCTCTTTGCACTTCTCGTGGCACTTGACCCCGCATTCAGTACACCGTACTCCTTGCCTGGCAATACCCCACAGCAATCCTTCACATTCATAACAATACGTGGGTGAAGTTGCAGTCCACGAGACGAAGTTGTGTGGCGTAGTCGATGATATTGGATAGATTAATGCTTGCAAAGCTTTTTTATATACGTGCATTTTCTAAAATATTGAAACATATACATTTTTTGATTTATTTCATGAGAAATTCATTGAGTAATATGTGATTTTGAAACACGAATAGAAAAATTATCCAAAAAGTGTGTTGAGATATATTCAAAGTCTTTATAATTACGATTTTTTTTTCTTTTTTTATTCATAGTTATGCTTCAAGTTTTAATTATAGTTAATGCTTCTATAATGTTGATATTAAATAGTTTGTTAAATAGTTACATAATTTGATCATATACTATAGCCGGGATAAATAAACTCTAACTTATCAAAACGAAACTAAAATCAATTGATATTATGTGTTAGAAAAATACGTCCAAGTCTAATAGGGTTTCATAAATGGTAAACACATAAAATAGATTTGAATGAATAGCGGATTACTGTTTTTATATATTTAATATATACAAATGGTATTATTTAGTTTAAATAAATAAATTGTGTGCTATGTAGAATAAATCATTATAAAATATTTTAATGAGTTTTCATTATAATTGAAAATACAAATGTTAGAGTTTTAATTTTTTCAAATTATATTAAAGTTAATGCATTTGTTAAAGGATAGACATTATTAAAAAAAAATATTTATATTTATATTTTTATTCTTTGATTAATGGAATTCATATATTTTATTTATCATATTTTAATATATACGAGTATCAAATGAATAGCATTTTATTACTTTTGTTTTATTTAAAAAAAGTATGTGTAAATTAAATGCTGTGCAAGTTTTATACATATTGTGAATTAGATGCAAGAAATATCATTGTAAAAAAGAGTACTAATAACAAGAATTTTATTGTTTTTCAATAAACAGATATAATACGAGAAGAAACATATATTTCAATTTAAAAGAGAGCAACATTTTAAAATTTAATTCAAACAAATCTTCATGCATATATATATAAATGTAATAATAATAATGATTATTATTATTGTAATATAATATATATGTATATTCAAGAATAAATATTATAATTATATCATTTATTTCGCATAATAATTTATTATGTTATTCATGTCATCGAAAAATGAAAAAACAAAGACTTCGAGTCGCTATTGGAATGTTCTTATTCTAGAAACTATTTTTAATAACGAAAAGTATAAGTCATATGTTTAATTCGGTACTAACCAACTCTTCGTCGTTGAGTGTTGGACGTGGTACTCCAGATGCCAGTCCAGCATTTCTTTTTGTGGCGGCCATTGTCTAAAATACACCCACAAGAATTCCAATAATAATTTGATAATGTAAAAATGGGAAACGGTGAGCAATAAAGCTATTTTAACCATATAAGCGTAAGTATTAAGCATTAATGCATAAATGTGTATTTGTTTAATAATTATACCCATGATGCTATTAAATAAACCGACTTTATAACTCACCAAATTATTGATATCACTATATTACATATATGGAATAAGAATGTTCTAACAATTAATTTATAATTATTTTAAGTTTATATGTATTATATTTTGTATACATGTAGATATTTATTTTATCTTAAAATATAGTACAGTAACATTTGTACATATCAGCGAAAAGAGATAAATACTATTGGAAACTTTTCAATGCTCTTTCTATTGTATATATTTTCACCCTTGATGTTGGTGTTGCATTCATAAAAAGGAAATAATGATGCCAATACAAAAAGAAACTTTGTGTAAAGATGACATTTTTTTTATATTAATCAATATTACTTGTTTTAAAATAAATATTGACATATTATGATGTTTTCGCATTAAAATAAAAACTTAACATTTATATTAATTTTATAATCATTATTTTTAATATATTTTTCATCAGTAAAATAAATATTCATAATTTATATTTTAGTTGGCATTCTCGAGTAAGACGTACTTTCGTTTCATATTTTATGTCATTATATATACCTAAGCCGTTGAAAAAAAGTTGTTGAAAACATTCTTACTCCATTCAAAAGTGTAACTCAAGAGTTTGCCCGAAGAAAATCAATTTCTTTTGAGTTAATAATGAAAAAATTATTTAAATTATTGGAATGCTAGTTATAACTATTTTGTGTCTGAAATATAAGAAGTTTGACGAAATTTTTTTTTTTCAAAGATAATTTTAAATTAATTTTGTCGAGCAAAGTCTTGTATTATTATTATTTTATAATGTTTATGAACTAGTTCACGAAACATTTTATTCGTTCATAAGCGCATTATACTACGTGATCTAGTTTCTATCTAGCCAATAAGTAACGATAATAATATAGTGTATTAAAACTAAAATGTATTAGTATTCAATAAACATGTACTGAATAATTGTTTCTTTAATATTTAAATATATAGTTAAATATATTAAATAAAAGTAAAAAAAAATAATTTTCTCTTGTGATTTTTTTATTAAACATTGTGATATTTTCAACTATACGCACATGTATATTTCATAACCGTAACATTATTTAAAAATAATTTTTGTGTTGTGCTCAGATCCACCTACATTTTATTAGATGGGGTAGAGTTAAAAAATATTTATACTTATGTGATATAAACATAATATAAATGGATCAACAAAAAACATTCTATGAATTATATAAATCTACAAAAACTAACGATTAAATTAACAATTATAACTATCATAAGTATTAAAACTAATTCGATAGAAACGATTTAATTTTTATTTTCATTTGATTAAAAAGTCCATAAAAACTTAATACATGCAGTATTAATTATTCTTATTATGGTTTTAAATAAAATCGTATGAAAATATTGGCCATTATTGATGTAAGGGACATTAGTAAGGGAAAATGTTTTTAATTAATATAAACGTATTATCCAGAGATTAATTAAATAAAGGGGATATATTCCGTTAAAGTTGATGTACTATTATATAAATTGATCTATAGTGCTCGTACAAATCTAATAAATTATAAGATACTTGGCTTAAGCACTTATATACATGTAATATGATGTATCATTATATTAATATATATATTAGTGGTCATAAATTTTAAGACTGGGGTCTAATTCGAATCTTGAATGTCATTTTAGCACTTGAAATGTACGACTGCGTACAAGTTTCTATTCAAATTAAAAATAAGCCATAAATATTACTTAGTAACTCAGAATAAGTACAATCATAATATGATGTATGGGTAGTGAAATAGTATTATTAGCAATAACTATTGATTGATGTATTATAGAAATCATAGTTTTTTGAACATGAATTTTTGACACAGAAAAATAGAAGTATTTAACTTATCATCAATAAAAGTAATGAAATGAATCGTTATTAAATCGTTATAAAAATAAAATTTAAATCGTTTAAATCTGTATCTAAATAAAGCAATATTAAAAAAAAAAATAAAATTAAATATTACAAAGTGAATACGCTGAAAACTGTACAAAATACATACAACTTCAAATATGTATTAAAAAAAATACATTTATACCTATGTATAGTATAAAATATAAAAAATATAAATAAATAAACAAACAAAGCTAATAGAAAAAAACTAAGCAATAGTGTATGGTACATAAAACAATATATATAGGTACTATTTTTTAGCTAATTTTATTCTACCTCTAATATGATTTTAATAATTTGGAATTTCTAGGAAAAAGAAATTATAAATTTAGTGTTATAATAAAAATGGTTCGGTGCTAAAGCAATGTGTGTTTTTGTGTATATGAATGTGTATGTGTATGAGTTAGTGAATGTGTGTTTTCGTTGACGAAAAACCACGTCACCAGATCTAATTGCGTGCTCTATATTTTTCTCTAAATAAAAGTTAAAAAATTTAAAAAAAAGAGCGCTATACCTTGAGAACCTGGATCGATGCGTGAAGATCACAGACAACAGACAATATAACACAAATTAGTTAGTTTACATGTTTTTGTTAAAAATAAAATAAAAATGAGCCCTATCCCGTTTAATGATTTTAAGTACCTATATGATTTGATATCATATATATATATATCTAGATATTTGTACATATATTATAATATATTGTATGGAAATGATAAAATGTGTAAGTTCATAAATAATAAATGATCATAGCGTTTAAAATGAAGAAATCGCGTTTGAAAAAACTTTATAAAGGAAGTCTAGAGAATATAATATATTTTACACAGGAAACATGATGAGAACACGTGGAATAGCAGCAAAAAAAAAAAAAAAAAACATTCATAGGTACACATAAAAAAACAACATAAAACATAAGGATAAGAGAAACCATCTCACATGAAGAAATTATAATATAGGGTATAATACACTTAGAAGCGAAAATTTGTACAAAAGTATCCACTACCAAAAAATCACCGGGCACACTCGTTTCTCGGTTGAATTTTAATATTTTACTTCACAAAAACTCTGTATATTCGAAGAGAATATTCAAATTTTCGGGATTTTATGTTTCCGATAAGTTTTAACGGGAGGGGGGAATGAATTTAAATTATATTAATATAAAATATTTTGCTTACCAATTCTGAGACAAGAGGGATGGATTTTCTCCTGGGTCGAATATCCGGCATACTGTCGATGTTGCTATAAAATGGATTGTCTCCAGGGTGGCTAAAATATATACATAAAGATTATCTACATTTCATTATTTTAGACTTCTTCCTAATTTTTTGTTGGTTTTTCGTTTTTATTTTTTAATACCATTTCAAAATGATTGCTTACAATATTTTGTCCACATTTCAAAATGATTGCTTACAATATTTTGTCCACATTTCAAAAGATCACAGATAATTTCACAAAACTGACTTTTGATATATGATCAAGCTTAAATAAAATCAATGGACTTGAGAAAATTGCTGAAGTTCATCGATACCAATATCAATGTAATATAATAAAATATATTAGTATACAGCTCTGACGTGATTAATTTATATAGTCACTAATCATTAATAAAATCATTAATGTATTGTAAAATTTTGTTTTAAAAAATAGTCGGAAATTTTGAATATTTATAACTTACTATCCCCTATCAATATTTGTTAGTTATGTACACATATATATATACACACACACATAATTTACAGTTTTTTTTTTTTTTTAATTTAGTTTATTTAAAAAAATATTAATCAATCTTTATAAATATTTACTCAATAAGTAATTTTTTTTTGACAAAAGGAGTAATAAATAAAAACAGAAAAAAGACGTGAGAGAGGAGGCATTCATCAGTGATACCTCTTAATATGTATTTTTATTCACAAAAAATGTTGAATTTGATTGTGTTGTTAAAATTAAGTCAGTTTTGTCGAATTTGTGGCGAATTCATTTAAAGCGGATCAAAGAAAAATAGCGGCTACGTGGGATTACGTTGTTATCGATTGTGAAATCGATGTTTATTTTTATTTTTATTCTTAACGTATTATTTACACGTTGTCCTCATTTGGGTAGGTTTAGGCACAGTTGTACTCGTATTACGTTTATTCAAAACATACTGATCGGATTTATTTCGTCTATTTACATTTATCGTATTCCACCCGAGACGACGAATTTCAGTGTTGTGACCCGATAAATAAACATAAAATGATATTTCTCTGCCGCTGCTTCTTTGTTCCCGTCCCTCAGCCAAATAATACTGTTTGAGGATCGAAAGTTTGTCACCAGGATAGGTCACCACCGTGCCGCTTCTCACTCCTTTAACGTTGTCTCACGCGTGGTGTGTAAGTGCACTTACGGATTACACACAAAATACACCGCCTCCGCATACGAGTACGTATACACCACACTCTTATGACGCTATTATATTATATTTTCCTTTTCATTCGCGTGCACACCATTGGAACTCGGGACACAAAGATTCAATGGACTAACCCTATAAAGCTCTTTAAAGCCATCATCATGCGCGCGAGGCGGCTGCGTGCAACGGATACATACCGCGTGGGCGGTGGTAGCCGGGGAACACATACAGCGCACGGAACATCGGGTTAACACGTACTTTTAAACCCTACACCAATTTGTGTGTGCACGCGTGTATATGTAAACATTCGGCTTCTGTGAGGTTATACAAAAATAATCGAATAACGTTAAAAATTTACATTACAATCTGATAATAATAATACTCCGTTACAGTTTAACCCTTTATTGTATACACAAATGCATTATACTTTTAAGCTCACTTTAAATTTTTAAGTATTTTACTCAGCTTTTTATCTATATACTCACGCCTATACTGGAATCTAACAAACAAACATCTGGCAGTGCTGTTTAAGATGGAAATCAAAATGTATGCGTGTATCAATAATTATATTTTAGTAGATATTTTTAATTTGATTGCATTCTTCTCATAACTTTTGAGAATATTTGTTGATATCATGTGCTGGTTCGATTTCGAGACTGTTTTCACCGTCAGAACGTCAATTTATAATATTTATCTAATAACAATATATTATGCATCATTGTCGACCGAAAATGCACTAATAATGGTAATATACCCTATTCTCACTTAAGCTTTTATCTAAAGAAAAAGATTCAATTTCATTGTTGCCTCTGATTAATTTCGGAATATCGTCCTGCTAAATTTGACGCAGCTTTCCCTAACTCGATGTCATCTCGTTTTCCTCAACAGCAACTTCCTATATTCACTTTCAAACATCTCTCCAACAAAAATTTCAATCATGGAAACTATCGTCTCTAATCTTCTTCTTGATACGAGTGATCATTTGATCCCAGGTTTAAGAATATTTAATCCTCGTTGGCATTACTTATACTTGTCATTGCATGTTGTATTAATAAGTACGTTGTTTGTTGTTAATATATTGTACATTGGGTTTTGCTTATTTATCAGAAGTCAAACACAAATTAATGATGTTGTTATGTTTGCCAGAACTAATTTTTTTAATTTTTTTTTCTTTTTTTTTCGTTTTTAAACCTCGATGCGATCAATCGAGTATACGAACTTAAGCAACTTATGTTTATTATTAAAATTAATATTTTATTATTATGTTTTACCCATTGGCTCTGTTAATATTTTCTCCGCTTCCTCTTCCATTCTGAAAAAAAAAAAATATATATTAACAAAAATATATATTAATAACCGTATTTAATAACGTATATGTCATAGCTATGTATACACCATAAGTATAATGTTGTTCGATATACGTGTATGTTTGATTATTATTTTTGTCAAATGGTATAGCCAATGTAATTAGGTGCAAATAGCAGAAAAAAGTCATGTGAATTAATTGTGTGGATATCCTGTTTAGAGAAGAAAATGAAAAAAAAGAAAAGAAAAAGGAAAAATAATTTACTGTTACACTGATATAAACCCACAAATATTTATGGATTAATTGCATTTGACAGAAAATCTTTATTAAATCATCTTTTTGTTTTTTTTTTTTTAAAAATATTTTTAGGTACTCGGAAACAAATACCTATAAGTTTACTCGAAAAAAATTGGATAAAAAACAAACTGTTGCTGACCGCATTCGATACGCTGTATATTTCTAGGCTATTCGGCTTTTTTGTTTGGTATAACTGTTTGTATATACTGCATATAAATATACATAGTAGAGTTTAACTTATACTCCCTATTATTCGAGGGTTTTTTTTGCTCTCTTATCGATTTTTTTTTTTTTTTTTATTGTTTGATCACTGTCTATTGTCATCGTCGTCGTCGTTGTCACAGGCCATATACACCTAGACACATACAGGAGGTTTATTTGCGCGTTACCAGAATGAGTTTCCGTTTCCGATGATATGTAATCAAAACGCCATAAATTCTAGTGGCTATTTCGTTTTATAATATATTTATCATGCGAATTATTTTATATTAAAATGTAATATTATAATATGAAACCACACTGACACCGAACGTATTGTAAAACACTCGTGAAGATTTACGAATTATATTATCATTAATAGAATAATTACGGTTTCAAACCACCTCGTATCGTTATATGTGTAGGGTTAGTTTTTTAATTTACTACGCACATCATTGTTATTATTAGTTTTTATAGTTTTTTGTTTTTATAATAGTACCTAATGTCAAAACACAATAATTTCACAATTATTTTTTATTTCATATTTGGAAGCAGAGTACCAATATATAATATGATGTTTGTACACGATTATATTGAATGCATTTCAAAATTATACTTTATTATTTATAAGAAATTAAAATATAGAGGAGTAGATTATACAGTAAAATATCGGAGAAGAGATTATTCCATGTCACTCTACTCTGTTATTTTACCCTTATAAATAATAAAACGTTGGATCAATATTTTATTCTGAAAAATATTGAGTGAAAAAATAAGTATTTTATTATAAAAATAATCACCACATCTACTTTAATATTATAGAAAAGGACAAACTGGAGTAAAGCGTTTTTTTTGTTTTACCATTTATTAAATCGATGTACTTAAAATTGCAAATAAGAGCAACAAAAAAGACAAAATAAAAATAAAAATATTTGCATTATTAATAGTTCAGTCTTTCTATAGTGTTCGGTGTGTATCTTCCTCGTCGACAATTGTCAAGTATCAAACAATCGTGGCCTGTTTGAAATGCTGATCCAGTAGCGAGACGAAAAAAAAGACGACAAAAAGGGAAAAAAATAATATATATATATAAGAACAACAGTACTAAAAAATCCGGGGTTTAAAAACTCTGGCGTCGTTAAGTGGACATAGACTCGACCATTTGTCCTATCCTACTTTTTTAACGGATTGAACTGGTGAGGCAAATCTCTATGGGACGTTTGCCCATTGCTTGTTTTATTATCTTCGGGACGACTATGTTCATTTTGTACACACTATATGTATATAAAAAAACAAAACCATATTCTTCGTTAAAACTAGCATGCCTACGTTGTCGTTTGCATGACATTTTTTAATTTTTTTTATTTAAGCCATGTTAATATTCCATTATTAATCTTTTATCCACGAACGCTGGTTGCTGGGTTCGTTTGTTGTTTCCATATTCTATTAAATCCATTATTCATCTACAGAACTAAACATTTACTATTTTCAAAGTTTTTCGAGAAAAGGACCTAATGTTTTATTTAAAATGTGAAAGTAATATGTGTTTGCTTTATATATATAAATATATATTTATTTCGTTATTGTGCCGAGAATTACTTGACACAATTGATTTAGATTAAAAGTTATTATATAATAAAAAAATTTTATTTTGAAAAATTAATTTTCTCATACATGATTTTTCCCCCCGAAAATCAGTGTTCACAACTAATAATGTTTTTGACAACTCAATAGAATTATATTGATCCAAATTATGAATAATTGCTTCTAAAAAAGCAATAAAACTTCCTATGTTTTGTATGTAGTACCTAATCAATAAAACAAAACAATTGTTTAATTTTATATATGATGTTAATTTGTTCTTTTCGTTGTTTCGTAGTCAACTGAATTTATTGTTTTTAACCTAACAATGATTCAAAAAGAAGAACCAAAAAACCACTTTGATGTATTATCATATAATTAGATTTAAATGAACATTATATCTGTTAAAGTACTAAATTATTTTCAAGCCATAAAATTTCTATATAATTGTAATATGATGTCTGTAATAATTATAAATACAATTTAAGATAATGAATCGAATGTTGCATAATTTTTCAAATCATTGTTATTTGTAAAAGAAAACCTTTCAAAAAACATAGTTTTATTTTCTAAATATTGTTTTTTGGAATATTCGTTGTATTAGGTATTTATGTAATTATTTGAAATCATATTATTTAACAATTTAGTAGTTTTTTTTGTATTTTAAAAACATATACCTATACATGAACATGAATATATTATGAGTTGGAAATGGGTGAAAAAGGTCATGGCACGATAATGTACGATAGCAAGTTTACCTGGCTCACAGAAAAACTTTTACCCTAAGAGGAAAAAAAAATAATAAATCAAATGTATACCTGGTTAAAATAGAAATACCTTCGTATTATGAAAATGAAATAAAAATATACTATAAATAGTTTTGTCGATTAACATCGTGAACACGCGAAGAAAACACGATCGAAATCATTAAATTGTGATTAATTTATGTCGATCGACTAGGAAATGGATACCTCCACCATTTGCAGAATCGAATATGATATATATATATATATGATATGTATAATATGATTTTCAGTTTGTTATTGATTTTAAACTGTCAGGAGAAATTATTAGAAATAATAAGAGCACTCAAAATATAATTGTGATTGCAATTAATAAAAAATGTGCAGTTGTTTAGAGCATGATATTATTTATAACACTTAATTTATTTTAATCAAACATTGCGTTACATTGAATAAATTTATAAAATAGGTACTTTAATAACATAATAGTATAACTGGTTTTATTTTGAAGGTTCTAAAATAATTAGTTTATAATTTGAAAAAAAATCCATGAGATTTTATTAAAAAATCTATCATCATTAAGTTCTTAGCATTTTAAGAAAAAAGATAAAAATTAAAAAAAATACGATCTTAGAATATTAATAAAATTTAATTGTATATCGCTTGTGGATGATATACGAAACTTTAAAACATTATTTTCTTTTATTAAAAAATTTAAAAACAAAAATACAGACAAAATAATAAATTGTTCTAAACCCTACATTATAAGAATATAGTTATTTGTGTCTTATCAATTGTCGGTATTCACTGACTGTTGTAGAAAATTGTTTTCCGTTGTATACTTTCTAAAGTTTATAATGTTTATTCTATTACGTAACTGAGAATAATCAATTTTTGTCAAGGTAAAATCAAATTGTTGTGTGTACGGTTAAATAAGAAAAAAAAGAAATATAGAAGCAAAAACAATTATTTTTGATTACTATTGCAGATCAAAAAAAAATTAAAGATAAGATAGGTATAAGATTTAATAGGTATTAGATACATTTATATGTTGTAATGATTTTTAAAGAAAAGTAAGTACGTAGATAGTACGTCTATAGTACTATAGGAAATGAAAAATGAATACATTATATTCAGTATATCAGAAAAGTTTTTTTAAGAAATTATTTAAAAATAACCTGCTTAAAATGATGAAATAGATACCATAGTATTTTTCAATAATGTCGATTTTAGTTACATTTGTTAGTCATTCAGAGTTTTTATCAATAGTTTAATTTCATATTTTATAGACGAAATCATATGATATCATGTAACAATATACAATTCAAGTGACATTAAAAACGTTAACATTTAATCTTATTATATAATATATGTAACCCCGGATATGTTTAAACAAAAATACATTACATTTTATCTTAATTTACTTCTGAAAATTTTTTGTCAATATCAACAGTAAAAATTGTATTCTTATCAAATATTGTAGGAATATTAACAATAAATATTGTGAAATATATATATAAATATATTTTTTACTGTTATTAAGTATTGTTAGTATACACGATATAATATTTTTGAAAATTTTGATAATGTTTTGTGGTTATTCTCAATGAAAATATAGTATAATTTTTATAAATATTTTTAAATTACTATTTCGCAGCGAGAAAGGTCACAATATTTACTCATACATTTTTTTTACGAGTTCTTAGAATTTAAAAACCACCCTATAAATATAATGCAATATATTAAGCTTAACTCAAGATCGCTTTTCAGATGTGGTGATTTATCAGTGTTTTAAAATTAATAATAATAATAATAATAACAATATAAAACTACTTTGAAATGAACGAAGTAAGACGAATAGCTTACATTCACATTCATACTGGGTTTATTTTTCAAGTTTTTGTGGTAAAAATAAAATGTTTGAGTACACGTGCGCAGGAAACTAAATCAAAATAAAATATATTGTAAGTAGTACGAGTCATAAATAATTTCAAGTCGCTGAAAAAAAACATAATGTGAAACTCTACGTGAAATTGTTTTTTGCTACTTCAATTTTATTTCGGTAGTCTAAAGCAAATTGAGTACTTATACCAAAATGTCTTAAAATTTAAACCCTATTATTTTTATTACTCATGTATGTCATTATTTTTTTTTAAATGTTAGTTTCAACGAACCATTTCCATTATCCAGGAAAGACGTATAAAAAGTTTTTTTCGATGTCATTAATTAGAATTAAGACGACTTCCCCAGTTTTTGTTCTGCGTCGTTCTTTTTTTGATACAATAAGTAACACGCGTTGAATAACAAACACAAGAGTGTTACTCGAGTAGCACCGATACAAGAGTTTTTGTTGCAACACAATATAGTATTAGTTTTTCAAATTATTTTTTGCTCTGCGAGTTATTTTTATAAATGGTTTCGGTAGGATCACAGCGGTGAGTTTTATATTTTCTCGGCGATCAAATTTGTTTGAGTAGAATGATTTTTTTTTTTACCCGGTAGTTTAAACGTACATATATAATATACATATAATATGAATGTGTGTACATATTACATACATACTATAAATAGTAGTTTTAACCACCGTAGCCTGCAAAAGCGCCCCGAAGTTATTATTACGTTCATAAAAATAAATCAATTTTCGCAAAATAAATAAGCGAACAAACAATAAATTATATCCAGTGAATGAATTATATATATATGTATTATTTTTCACTTAATTTTAACTTATTTTTCTTTCTTGCGAAACGTGATTTTAGATTATGTTGTTGTTAATACGATAAATTTCCGAATACTTCATCGATTGTGTTTCATACGGCTTGTAATGAACAGAAAATTACATAACAATACGTGATTTTCTATAATTATTCAGAAAATATTATTATTTTAATTTTTTTGATTGTTTTTCCATAGAACTTGTTGATAAAAATGTAGTGGATATTTTTATGTGGACGTATATAACTAAGTATACTTTTTCTTGCCAAAGTAATTTTCGAACATAATAGATTTCAAGAGTAGTATTATATTTCAGAGCTGAGAGGCATTTTAAGATACGATGAGTAGCAATAGTAATAGTAGTAGTGCTTAGCAGGAGTTGTATGTCGTCATTATCATTATAATAACGTTTAATATGATACTAAAGTGTATTGAACGAATTAATGGGGAAAAACTTATATTGTTTTTGTACTTTTATGGTCAGTTTTGTGCCAAAATCTGTATGTATATAAATATATACATTTTATTTTTACTTGGATAGGAACCAAATATAGTTATTGTAGACTCATAAATTAATAAAAAAAATATAGGCGTCATGAATAAAAATAGTATTTGGTTTTAATTGTTATTATACTAAATAACCGAATTAAATGTATACTATTGTACATGTGATATGTGTGCGGGTTGTCATAGCAACTTAATCAAATATAATAAAACAACTGGTCATTTTTTTTAATAGTGTCTTATGTAAAAATAAAATAAAAATATCCCGTATCTTCAAAACAAAATTCACTCGAAACAAAATAATTTGACAGTTTCTGCGAATGATACCGAAAAAAAAAGAGTATCAATATATAAAATTTTTTCTTTTACACAAGTCTTTTGTCGTCTAGATATACACGCATACACATACGTACATATATTTAGATGTATACATATATATATATGCTGTATTGCTGCATTAATTTTTTTTTATATAAAAGTTTTGGCAGATGAACTTCAGCGTTCAGAGAACTTATATATTTGATAGGTATTCGGTCGTTTGTTATTTAATCGATAACGCAAGTATTATACTTGTCTAAATATTCTATAAGATTTAGTTATTTCAGTTTATGTTGAAGCTTCAATAATGAACATTATGCAACACATTAAACAAATGAAAACCAAAGATCTCGAAAGTTGATGTTACAAATAACACAAAAAAATTGAAAAATATCTTTTGAAAGGTGTAAAAATTGTTTTAATTGTCATTTTTCCCCTATTAATGGTGTATAATATTATTTTTTTAATTCAAAATTATTCGATTGAACGCTGTTGGAATTTTTATTTAAAGTTTAAATTTAGTGAAACTAAAACAATCGCTCGGCATTACGGATAAGCTCAATGTATTAGTCTAAGCAGAAAAAAGATCGAGGACGACATTCAGTTACAATAAAAATCCATGATATATTAGTGTTGAATATCGGTTAAATAGATGGAAACAACAGTGTAGGTTTGATTAAAATGTAAAATTAATAATTCATAAAAACGTATAGGCTATTTTAACATGATAATTCGTAACCATCTGCATTGGAAAATATAGTTTGAAGAAGTCGGAGAAAAAAATACAAAATGCCTACGACGGTGATGACTCGTTTGACGTTGCAGGGACCAATTATAATAATACCGATGGTCGTATATGAATTTTAGAAGGGTGGTGGACCTGCATGCCCAACTGAGGATTTAACACTACGTTTCAGTACTCACACCTGCAGCACACGATCTGGCAAACGGGTCGACACTCGCTCTTACCGCCTCTTTTCGTTCTGTTTCGCTGTAATTCTACACCCATCGGCCATGGCCCCTTCGACCGTCTGCCACGTTTTCCCTGGACGACGATACTCTACCGCATCGTGCCGAGGGTTGGCACAATGCACAAACGTAACGAGTCGTTACAATTATAACAAGTGCATGCATGCGCATTCACACCATGGAGAAAGTAAAAAAGAGAAGATAAAAGAAAAAATAAACGTTATATTTGTCGGGACTGTTATTTTACCCGTACAGTTCGTTTTGAAACAAAGACATAGATTTAATTAGTTTTCACGAGACAATAAACTACATACAATGTGTGTATAAATTGTAATATATCCCGTAAATGCATTTTGACGAAACAATATTTATTCGTGTTGATTGCATGATATTACCATGATATTATTTATTCAAAAACCGTCCGGAAACGAAAAGCAAATAATACAACGATACGCGTTATACTGTATACGCAGGTAAGTATAATTCCACGGAACGGTCGAGTATCTCGAACGGGTTTGTTCATCGATCGGTTTCATTTTAAATAAGAAATCAAAATAATTCGTATCCATACTATGTAGGCTAATGCGGAGACAGCTTACAATTTATATAAACGACATCGCGTTTTCAAAAACCGACATACATGCAGACTTGTGGATGTGGTTAATATCAATAGTTATATACATAATGAGCTTTAAAGGCAAATGGGGTATTATTTAAAGTATTCCTCTAGTGCGATGGATTTTTTCGATTATATAAGATACGTACCTATCTTATTATTGTTATTATCACCGTATAGTTATACTATTTTATAAAACGTATTAGACGTGTAGTAGAGTGACTATAATATAAATGTGTATTGTGTGATTTTCTTTTAAAATTCAACACTTCTTCTTTTGGCCAGTTTATAAAGTAAAATATAAAAAAAGAAATATTTTTACATAATTATAAATTGCTTGTTTATACAGTGATTTTATTTATTATTTTTAAACAGCATTTTTAATTTTGTATATAGAAAAAATAATGTTTTTCTAAAAAATAAAACAGGAGATAGTTGTACATGAGTATTAAAAATAAAGCCGCATTAGGTTGTAATATTTAAATATAAAAATAAATAAAAGAGGTAAATATAGTTTAGATGATCAGATGGGTAGGTAGTTTATTAATATTTCGAGAGATAGCCTATTTCACGTCGATACATACATTTAAACATAAGATTATTATTAATAAATAACTGTTGATTCGATATTATATTGTTATACTTCGAAGATTTTTAGAATATAAAATTAAAAAAAAATCAAATTTAGATACAATACAAAAGTATTCTTAAATAATGACTTGTAAAAATAATAAAATATATAAAAACCAACGAAGAAATAAATGTCTAAATGAAAAACAAAATAGAAAGCATTATTTTTGAAATCAAAAGAGTGAACAAAATTAAACTTAAATTGTTTCTGTGTCTGGAAAACCATGCGGAATATCCTTAACAATTTAAATGAAAACGTATATTAAAAAAATAACACTGTCATTTCCGAGAACGATACCAGATTGGTTAATACAAAAATAACAATGTTGGACTAATTATTTTATGAAACACTATACGTTATATTATATGTATACATGCATAATTCATATGAAAACAAAGCGCAGAGATTATATGTAAAACTATTTTAACGGGATTATTTATTTTTCATTATAATTATTATTATTTTTATTATATTAGCTATTGTTTTTGCAGTAATTCAAATAATAATATTTGTGGTTGGATAATGATGCTACGTAGCGTCAATTCGCACAAGAAAACAATGTTGTACGATACTATCCGAAAGCGACAACAAAGATGTTTAGCGGTTGTATTATAGTTTTATAATACATTATATTTGAATGTAATTATAGCGTTGACCACGAGGGTGTCCGGATCAAACGCAACATCGGTCAGCAGCGTCTGATTGTGAGTCCATTGTGAGATAATGTCGTTGATATGTGTGCGATAGTATTTATGCACGTACGGAGCGGGATTTCTTATACGACCGGAGGAAATGAAACCCTAAATGTACATATATGTTCGAAGCGAGACATAGCAGATCTACCGCCGGGTTGCTGAAACAATAGCCACCAGACCGTACGTAACGCAGAGTATAATTTTCCTTGATCAACAGGCCTGTATATAATATCGTACGACGTTTAACCGACTGGGCGACTGAGCTCATGATCGTCGTAATGCACGCGCGCATGTGCCCGAAGCGCTAGTCGTAAGGTACGTTAGTGGAGTAGGAAAAGTAAAATAACACCAGTGAAAAGGAAAACTGTAACGACCAGAATATCGTCGTCATCGTGGATAACGGGTTGTTAGGACTAAAAGTTTTCTCGGCGCCTTTCTCTCAAAAACTTTTCTAAACGGCCAGTGCACTATTACATACGGGTGTGATTCACGAATTGGTCCACGACTGTTTGTTATTCCGTACGTAGACTTTGGCAAAGAAAAATGAGAATAATTACAATTTATCCTTGTTGGTGCGAATCAGGCAATAATGTGGAAAGGCCAGGGTCACTTTAAAAGTGTATTTACACAAAATGTCAAACAAATCCATGGAAGCATTGCTTTTCCACTTCCGCGTATAAATAATAACTTTATACGGCATTTTAAATTAACTTTTTCTGTATTATATTATAAAAATTTATCTTTTTATAATACACAATTGTATATGATTATAATTGGAAAACCGCGTATATGCCAAGCGTTAAATATTGCGAAATTATTCACAATTTATTCACTTGACAATTTGTTGTAGGGGCTAATTTCAATGTTGGAGAAGCTTAGGCCTTTGGTCCTCCCTCTAATTGAGCCTATGCACGTATCTACGGCCAACGCACGTCACCGAGTGAAACGTGAACGTAGTACAAATAAGGGACGTAGAATGATACTCAGTGGGTTGAAAATATTATTTTACGCAATCCCGCTATATCCGTTTACTGGATAACGGAATCGGGATAAAAACTAACCCGAAATCAACGAAAATCATCTTTGTATTTTAATAGTTGTGTTGTTGTCTGATCAAAGCATTTTTTTGAAAAATCGAACATTTTTTACCTTACAAATTTGTATCAAAGGAAAGTACGAGATTTTTTTTATCGTTTAACGCTTTAACGCATTGGTCCGCTCTCAAACATTTAATGTATTTCCTTGTAGTATTTGTCGTTGGATATTCAGTGAAATACAAAATAACTTAATCAGTGTTTTTCGTTTTAATAATCGAGACATCAAAGCAAACAGGCGTTGTAAGGTTTTCAAGTCCAATTACGACGATGTTCGATAAAATTTAACGTTTGGATTGTTACTATCACATAAATTGTTAGAGTAAACGTTTCGCCGTGAACATTTTGATAGAATTAATAGAATTAGTCTGAAAAGTAAAAGCGGGTCATTCGTAAGATCCTTTATAATGTTCGACAGTGTTCAAAACACTGTGCACTGTGGTGTTATAGTAACAGCGTGTAGTAAAAATTGCATCATCACGTAATGAAAATATTGTGCGGTATCTATATAATTTTTATTATTTTTAAACGATGAATTTCAAATATTTATGAGACAGTATGTCATAGAAAACAGTTTTATTGATGATCGGCGATTAAGAAAAATTCTTTTGCGTTCAATACAAGTCCAATTTTAGTGCCTAAGAAATAGTGTGCGAGTATTTTAATTCGAATTTACAACACAAACAATGTGTACAGAAAAAAAAATACAAGTGATCAAAGTAAAAACGATACATTACTATGCTTATAATGTTTAAGTTTATTTAGCATCTCTTTTCATAATTATTGAACTATTTTTATTTACACGTATTGTCAGTATAACCGGTTTAATATAAAACAATTTTTAACAATCTATTAAAAGTTAACAGATTTTTTTTTTATTTTTAATATTAATTGAGACATTAATTTATAGATTGACAAAATAATTTAATATTAAATAGAAGTATGAAAAATATATGAATACATTGAAAATATTGTACTATAAAACTAAATTAAACAAAATAAATAACTAACATCTATGTTATTACAAACTTGATAGATAAAAATAATAATAATATCAGAATTTGAGAACTATCAATATATCTGACGATAAATTTGATATATTTTGTATTGTGAGGGTACCCATGTTATCTCATAATTTTTTTCGAATAAATATAATAATTGTTCAAAGTAGAGCATTTTTAATCTCATATAACTTATTTTATCATTATTATTTAATAATTAGTTGTAAGAAAATAGGTAAAGAAATTTAAAAATAGGCATGGAACATTGGGATGTAATTTTGAGAGAATTAAAGTATCCTCGTGGTAGCCGAAGTGTTAATTTGACAAAGAAAATTCTTAAGACGGCGTTATGTATAGGCTAAAGTAGTACATTACTGTAATGAGGGACAATATTTTCCAGTGTTATATAGTGAAATTTCATATATTACAATATTATTTATTATTATTCATAATTTCACGTTTATTCAAATCACTAATTTACGACATATTTGATGACATTTTAGGTGAAAAATTGTAGTCATACAAAATATTATCAAAATTGAACAATTATAATAATATATTGTATGAACTGAAATGTAATATATTAGCTCAAAGTTTAAAAATAATTGTCGAGCTTACATGATATAGAATTTTGGAAAGTGTGTTTTAAAATATTTTATTTTATTATTTTATGCAGATGAGATATTTACTGAAATTTTAAATACAAGTTTATTATTTAATTTGTAAATTTACAAGGAATAATATTATAGTAAAAATTTTGAAAAAAATAAATAAATGTTATGTTTATTGAACAAATATCAGAGTTCTTGTATTATGAATTATATTTTTGTCATTAGTATGAAATTAGAATAGTGCGATATTTATGGTAATTTAAATACAGCTTATAGTGAATAAATGATAGAAAAATTAATTGTTTAATAATGAACATATTTATAGCAAAGTTATGTATCGTTGGCATCCGCTATACTAAGTAGGCGGCTTATAAATAAATTACTTAAACCGTAGCAATAGTGAGTAAACGCAATGTAATTATTAACTTTGAAATTCTCACTCCAAATAGTGAAAATCGAGTATACTTCTGTGGGCTGCTATAAATTTAAAATATTATAAATATAGTTGCACACTCGATTTTTTGCTATTAGTATAAATACGTTTTGTCAATTTACAATATTTTTATAAGTATTCATACGGCTATACTATTTCCTAGTAAGAATAGTTGCAATAAAATTAAGACTACATACACACGCCAGTATTTAGTTTTCAATTGTGATTCAAAAGCAATGCAATTTGGAAATCGTGTTATTAAATGTTTTCAACTTAAATGTAAATAGGTATATTTCAAATAATTTTTGAAAACTTTAACATATTTAAACATTTCAAGATGTATTTGGTTATAGTCTTGAACAAAACTGATATACTATTAAAAGAAAAAAAAATTTATTATTTGTGTGGTCATTTTGGGATAGTTTTAAGTAAAGAGAGACGAGACTAGAATACCAAAAACTTCCCGTTCTAAAATAAGTATTTGGTCCCAAGTCAGTTGCGTGGTCAATTTGTTTGTATGATTTACGATTAAAAACATAAATAATACCAATAAGGGTACAAACGAAATACACACATATGTAAATATACATAATATGTGAATGCAAAATATTTCGTTTAGCCACGTGATACTCGAAAGCCAGTGGCAAAACAATAGTTGTAATAATATTATACAATAAGGGCCACCATCGCGCCACAGACACGTCTTCTTCCTGTTTCCACCACCACAGCATTAACCCTTATTGTTATCGATCGTAAACCTTGCTGCCGCGACAAGAAAGGGTATACGCACTCGCTAAAATACGCGCACCCACACACACACATATACGTGCACACGTACTACTCATATATAAGATACACATGTATAAATCATAGTAGTTTTTTTTTTTACCGCAACTGATTGATGTAGTGCGTCGGATGTAATTAATACGACTACTGTTACTTCTATGTGTTCGATCGCGCATACGGACGTGTTGCGTGAACTTTCTGGGAAAATTGTCGTTTTCGGAAGGGGTAAAAACTTTTCAGCATCCAACGCCAAACATGTGTTACCTACTTTCCTATATACACTACTATTTTCCTATATAATGTACACACACAGACACAGACACACACATACACACACACACACACGAACGTACATGAACATATATGTACAAATAAAAACTTTTATGCTTTATAATAAATATAAATGCAGATGGATGGACAGATATAAATCTATAGACGGATAAATAAACGAAGATAGAGGAAGAAAAAGAGATAGAATAGGTACTATTCGTGTTATACTATGCCGTTGTACGTATCGACAATAAGTTTTTGACGACAAATTGCTTTTTTTTTTTTTTTGACAATCGGTTTATCGGCTCAGTAAATTCGATGTCACACACAAACGTCATATCACTGACAATTCATACTCAATAGAATAGCGAATGTCAACTGTATTGAACTTTTTTGTTAACGTTGTTTATGTATAAATATAAATTGTTCAATAAATATTTATTTTTTATGATACGCGATTTTTTGTGTTTTGTTGTCCGAATGATTATTTAATTTTGACCTGAATACAGTAAATTAAGGTAATATGCCCATAACAAACAAAAAAAGTAAAAAAAAAGCAAAACAACATAATATTTATGATGTATGATAATAATATTATAATATATTATACATGATCATTTTAACAGTAAATTAATGCATATTATATAGAACCAACGATAGCGTGACGACGATGAATCGCGTTGATTCATAACGTCGTTGTAACAATCGTGGTTGCGTACGAAAAAAAGGATATGTATGTTTGTAGGTTGTGTTGTCCAAAAGTAATATAATGATTATAATGTCATTTTTATACGACAAAAACAATAGATGAACACTAAACAGACTACTGTATTATAAACATAATCAAAATAAATATGTCGAACGTCAGTATCACGATATTTTCATAATACGAAAAAAACTTTGTGTTTTTTCCAAATAGTTTTATCAGCCAACTTAAAATTAAATAAATTTAACATTTATTTTTAACGTATCAAATACTTTATTGTTTTTCTTTCGATGCTCGTTTTATTTATCATGTACTACAGTTCGAAATACTTTCACGTAGCTTGGATTTTACCCAGATTATATGATGCGGTTAACAGAAATAGTAATTTGATTGTGTTGTATACTTTGCCTTTGTACCTTTTCTTAATAAGTGACAGTCAAATAGAAAATATTTCGCGTAAAATTCTTTGAAATTGAGTTATAAGTCGACGGAAAAATGAACACAATAATATATACGAGTTTATTTAAAACTACGTATAAATACGCGTAGAATAATACGATGACGCTGGAAATATATCGAAAATTACATTACATTACCTTAGTAGTGGAGATGGAAAACTTATCATAAAATAATATCTGGAAATCATAAAATTGTTACAGTAGAAATTTTTATTTTAATTGTTTGTTTAGAAATAGTATACTCCATGAAATACATGAAAAACATGGTAAGACAATTTTAAACCAAAAAATATGTAAAATATCTAAACTTTTCAAACTGTTGGTGGAAGTGTTGCCCTGTGTGACACACAATATCAACGAAAATAATTAGAAAATAGTAACTTTGACTTTTATTCTCGTGTAATATATATTAAAGCCACTTTTACATACTATAACCATGTGCTAACCGTCTTAATACGTTTGTCATGATCGTTATCTGCGAAATTTCCAACGTTAAGCTCAGCTGTACTCGTATACGAATTGTTTAGATCAACCTTCATCTTCTTTTCTTAACGATAACTTAATACGCGTAGTACCTATAAACGTACTTGTTTATCTTATAATGAAATCCTAATTACACATGTGTAATTGCGTATACAGCATTCGGTAGTAAACCAGATAGTGAGTGATAGAGGGTCCGACTGTGCCAAGATTGTAATATACATAATAATAATATCATTTTCAAAAATGATATTTTGAATATATTTTCGTTCGTACAACACACACCCATAGGCGTACGTAAAGGGGTTGCCGGGAGTGTCCGTGTACTTCCGGATCTTTTAACCCTATAGTCATTAGCCAACATCTGACGTGTGGCCTTGATGATAGGTCTATGTAAGATGAGCAATGGGACACTTGTATTTACTACGTTGAAACAATACTAAAAAATATCGTTTTCCATTATACACGTGGTGCTGTACGAGTATTATAATTTTACATGTGAGAAAACTTTAAACAGGGTTACCTATACATTTTAATTCAAGTCTGAAATATTTTTCGTTCCCGATCACTGATTATTGTTATTTTTTTCGAATATCTCGATCCGTTATAATGAAGATCAGTTTTGCATCCAGCAAATTTGAAAATTGTGTTGCAATTGCTTTAAATCATGCTTCGTTTAGTACGGTAAAATTTTTGCATATCGTGATGAATAAAAAAAATTACATCTTTTAATTTTTTGGAAAACAAATATTTAAAAATGTTCTATTTTTTCAATTATTTTTTTCTTCTTTAGTGCAAAAATCGAGAACTATGGAAATGTACATAAAATAGGCTTATCAATTTATGATTTATGACTTATCATTTATGAAAAAAAAAAGAAAACAATGATTGCCCTCTCAAGGTTATCAAAGAATTTTTACTAACCAATGAGCACATATTACATCAATGTTAAACTAACGGTGGCGTGGGTTTAAAAAAGATATCCATTTGATTCGTGTGGTGAAAATCTACAAAATGTCTATATTGCGTATTATGATAATATATGTTCGCCCGATGAAGTCGATACCTAACGTGTGCGATTACTTCATGTTGTATACTTCTCGCAGGTGATTTACCATTACCCTCGACTAACAACGACGATATGGATTTATTAATTTCTCTCTCTCTCTCTCTATCTTTCTCTATGGTGCACGCATGCGCTTTTCCATTACATTAACTTAATGTTTTAATACAATACGCCACCTTCATCGTCTGTATACCTACGATTTCTACTACTCCACCTCTGTCGACAGCGAGTTGAATTATTATTATCCTAATTTAATTATTGTTTTATCGCATCAATGTGTATAACCGTGCGCACCCGTGCATATTCCGTCAACGTATTTGAATTAATCATTGGAGACAATTATAAATGATCATTGCGAAAACAATAGAAATTTATTATTATTTCTAGTTTTTAAACGTATCGAACACGTTTTGAGAAATTCATCATTACCGATTAAAGTATGTATGAAAAAAACAAGAAAAAAAATTAAGATGAAACTCAGAATACCATGATTGGGAGGGCTGAATAAGTGGTTTTTTTTTAAATTATTCTTAATAAATAATTAAAAAAAAATGCTTTCTTATCGTGGAATTGATTAAACAGAAAATTATAAAGCAAAATAAATAATCATTGTTAAGACAACACATACAAGTGTCCACATATTTATTTTTTTATGAATTAAATAAATAATGCATGTGATTTGTATTTCATTGAATCCAGTCTAGCAATTTATGTTTATTTAAGTTAATTTATTCATATTAAGTTAATTTTTTATTATAATTATTTTTTTAAAGAATAATTAATAATTAATAATTAATAATTAATAAAAAACAGCCAGCAATGCAAAACACAATTAGAGTTGATTATATAGTTTTTAGATTAAGATTAACTTTTTTATTACCTTCCTATTAATATAAACGAAAATATATTGGGATTTATATTAATTATTGCTAAAAAAAAAAAAAAACAATTCAAACAAACGAAATCGGATTTGTCGGATTTATCAAATAATGTAAAGCTATTATTGGATATCGTTTCACGTATTTTAATGTACTGTGGTTTTTGTGATAAGCTTTGCTATTATCCAAAAGTGTACGAAACGGTGGAAAATAAATAAAAAGTTAAATAAAGCTAGGGTCCAGTGTTCAGGAGACTTTTGGGAAAACAAAAACAGTTATTTGGGAAAGTTTCACTTTTATGTCTAAAAATTTGTTGGCTATTTTCATTAAAACTAATACATACACATTATATACAAAAAACTATCACTACGAGTATAATACTACGCATGGGAATAAGAATAATGCAGTCTTCAGGTTTTCGTATTTTTTACGATTCTCATCACAGTTTGCCTTAAATTATCTGTCAATCTTCAAATATATATACATAGTATACACTGATAACATAGATAGTACAATGTTGATGTTATTGTTTTTCTAAATATATACAAGTTTTAAGTGCTTTAATATGAATTTTTAATATTATTAAAAATGTTTAGATCAATAATTATTTTTATTTAAGTATAGTTTAAATATATTGCCGATGTAATACAGGGATATCTCCATTTATATATATATATTGGTCAAAATAATCATAAAAAATTAAAAGTTTTTTTCGCAAATTGTAATGTATATATTTTTAGACAAATAATTAATGAAATTACTCCAGAATCTTTTAAAAAAATTATGAAAAATAAAAAATTAAAAATGATAGTGATAACACAATTTCTTATGAAATTAATTAATTTTATGTAAATACATAAAAACCAATTTTTTAATCTATATATTATAGCGGTTGTATACAAATTACTTTATAAGCATAGTTGTACTTATTAATTATTTAGTTTTAGTATTCTGAATGTGATTTTAAATTGCAAAAAAAATATTATATGCGCTTGTAAAAATCGAATCGTTATTCCAAGTATTGACCTTAGTTTATGTATAGTGTTATAGAAGTATATATTTAAACAAATTAATAGACTAAACGATGCGTGTTTGATAAATATATCGTATCAAGTTTCATTTGATGAAAAGCATTGTTATATTATATTTGAATTAAAAAAATTACATTAATTTGAACACATAATAAATTTGTATGAAATTGACAAAACATTGATGATTGTAACCGAGTATTTAATAATGATTAAAAACCACCTATGTACGAGGTTCCCTTTGAAATAAACGATTTGTAAACTATCAAAATTTAATCACGTGCTGTAAGACGTTATTTTGATACTCTGATACACTGATGATATAAACTATAATTAGTGTACTAGAAAAAATAACACTTTCCGTAATATAGTAATTTTTGCTTCGTAACGTTCAATCATTTAACGATTCAATTGTTTAAGTGAAGCCAAAGGTATTTCTAATCCTGTCATTAACATACGTCTACAGTAATGGTTTCGTGCTACCATTTTAATATCATTCATTTAAAAATAATATAATATTATAGTGTTTATAAAAAAAAGCATACAAAGGAACGTTGTTGATGGCACGAATAAAATTAGTTTTGCGTATACACAACGCCGTGTTAGACAATATTTTAATTACCCTGGCGCGAAGCCAACAATGACTATATATGTCCTAAGCATTGTTTAATATTATTTTGACATACCCACTGACAATTTTTTATACACCCTTTCGGCTGACTGCAATTGTTAATGTGATTGAGCCATATAATCCGCTTAATTTCTCATATCTAAACGTTACACGTAGAAATTTTTAATACAATATATTCACGTATATATTGAGTTACCAAGGATGTGTTTATTTTGCCACAGGGAACCGTTAAAAGGTGCTCAAACTAATTTCGAAAGACAATTATTATTTGTTAAATATAATTATGTGGTCGGCCAAAAATTAAATTACGTTCTGAATATTAATATTTGGTATACATTTATACACACGCGTGCGAGAACAACACAGAACGAAAAAAATTGACAATCATAACGAAAAAAAAAAAAAAACACACATAAAATTCAGTCCTGGATTAAAAATGCATTATCCTTTACATACCAAAATCAATTAATATTAATGGTTTCCTGCGACCCGGAGATTGCGTTACCGTATAACACACACACACACACACACACATTCATCGTCTCTCTCGTCATTCACTCACTCCTCGATGTATATATGCGCTGAACTACTACGTTACCTGGTTTCTTGTTTGATTTATCCATTGTTTAAATTATAATTGCATTGGAGGTAAATATTTATTGCTAACCTTAAATGGAGTGTTGTCGGCAAATCCATGTGTTCCTATCACGCTAATTCGGTAACCTACTCTGATCATCCCCACCATCACTGGTCTCTTACTTATTACCGGCAACAATAATTAATATAATTACGATTATGATAATATAGGTATCAGTAGAAAAATAATCTCGATTACACCAAAGGTTTTGGGTTAAATGTGAACGGAAATGGTTATATGATTTAACGTCCATCCCACTTGTGGTGGGGTTGGAACGACGAAAGTCCGTTAATTGTGTGGCGGTACATGATATCACCACATGCGCGTAACACGTACGTATATAATCATATACGAAACAGTAAATTGATTTAAATTCTTGGGCTATTAAATCGTGATAAAACATTTTCTTAAGGTAAAAACGTATAAAGTTGTACAATAATTTTCATTCATTATTCATTAACAGCTGCTTATAAAATATTTGAAACAGAAATGGTAACACGATTTTACTTGAAAACATTTTACTTTTTTTATTTGTTTTAATAACCGTTTTAAACTCGTAGTTGTTTATCGCTTCCAAATAAAATCACTGAATTTAATATCTCTGATGTAACCTAAAAGGTAACCATAATTGTCATAAGGTTTCTTCTTAGTAAATGTCAATGACAAAAATATTTTGTAGCGTTTTTAATTGTTATTATCAGACATAATTAATAAAAAGATACATTGCAACAAATATAATATTGAATTAATACGATTTTGTTGTTTAAGTTAATGCTCACTATATTATTGCTATAATTGGAATTATTGTCACAAGAAGTATTATACTTAAGTCACAATGGAAAGTTTATTTTATTTTATTTTTTTTTACATTAATGATGTAAGTCTTATAGTACACGACAATTTTTGGAAAATTAAATTTTTTTTTTTATTGTGAAGAATCTAATAAATAAAAAAATTAAAAGCTTTTAATATGCATTAGTATTAAGTTATCAAATAAATTACATTAAAAATAACGTTTAAACTCATAACATTGTTATTTAAACTATAATTTATTAAGGAATTAGAGTTCTTTATTAAAATATATTGATTATCTAGTTTATACTATTTGAAATTGTATTAAAAATGTAAATAAATATTTTTTACTTGTTGATACGAGTATTAACCATTAACTGTTATGTATTATGATATCCAAATTGATACGACTAAGTAGTTTATAATAATATGGATGGCTAAACATTTATAAGATTTTATCGTTGGTTTGTTTCTTCCCTAGAATTAATTTTTCAATATTTATTTATAGTAATAATGATAGTGTTCTTGCAATAAAATTTCATTATTATATTAGTGCATAAAGTAAAAATTATAAATAATGTTATGATAAAGGTATTTTATAGAAATAATTAACTTTAATACAGAAACAACGTCGTTGATAACTTCATGAAAAAAAAAAAAATGTTTATATTCATACTACAATATTATACCGAAAATAATTTATAATATCAAACAAAAAAAGTTGGTATTTATAAAAATAATAAAAACAATTTCATTTAAAATATTGTGTTATATTATGATAATTTATAGAGAAGTATTTTTATGGAACAGGCATTAATGAGAATGAAAATATTTTTATTATGAAAAGAAGATAACTAATATTGAAATATTGAAATTCAAAAATGTGCTGCTTGATATTTTAAGGTTAGCTTTAATGTTTTTAATTATAGTTTATATATATTCATTGTTTTCTTATTTTTTTTTTTGCCAGAACTTAAATTTTATTATTTTTTTGTAAAAAATTATTTTCGATTTGTATTAAAACGTTACGTCAAGTAATCTATATAATTTTTTATATTTTTGTTTTATATTTATATAGTACGTGTTCCAATAATATATCGGGTATCACATCATTAAGTTGTCATTTAGGCTGACAAATAACATTTAATGTTAAAATATTAAATTACATTACAAGATGATAGTAAAATATATTTCTCAATAATCAAAACAATATTATTGTCATCACAATAAACAATAAAATGCCAAATATTTTAATATTTATACTTAGAAAAAATGTAAAAGAAGTACTTAATAGACGTATTTACATTGTTATAACCAAATGTAAAACTACATAATATAATTAGAGTCATAACAGAAAATGTATATAACATATATGTGGATATGTGTAAATAGACATATTCAAAATTTACCTCAATAATTGGAGTTGGAGGAGGTCCTATATCCTGATTTATTTCTTCGGGTTTTTTCTCCTTGAGTGCTTTCACGATTTTCCATTTACTGACGCCTTCTTCTTTATCAACTAAATCATTTTTATCAAATTTAAACCTGGGCAAGGATGGTGTGCCGGGACTTTCGTCCTCTTCAACGACCATTTGTTCGTCAGCCGTTTCCGGTTCCGGTTCCGGTTCCAGGTCAAGATCTTGACTTATAATATCTCTTTTGCCACCGGGAGTATCCGGTACTTTCATTTTTTTAAACCTTATAACTCCATCGTCTTGTGGTAGTTCCTCTTCAATTACTGTATCTAATGGTTCTGATTCAAAAGCGTCTTCAATGAACGATTCGTCCACAGATTGTTTTCTTATATCCTCATTAGCCTTATACATTTTTTCTTTAAAATCGACCTTAGATCCAAGTATAGACGACTCACTTCGAGTAGTTGGTGGAGGTAACATAGGGGGTCCAAATACTCGTTCAAAATGGGTTTTCTTCTCTAATTCTTCTAGTTGCTTTAGCTCATAACAGTACCATTCATCATCACTATCAATACTTTCTTCAGTACTCTGTCTTCTTGATGATATTCGAGACGTACTTCTCCATGAATGATTACTCCTACAGTCATCTTCAGTATCTGCTGAACCTTTGCCTGCCCAAGGTACTTCTAAACTTGCTTGTCTAGATGACATTTTAAGATTTCTCATATTTGGTGGCTGTACAAATTCTTCATTAGATTTAACAGGCTGTTCTTCCAACGATTTGTTACGTTTTTCTACTGTTGATAAAGCTTCGCTTTCTGGTACTCCATTTGAAAGTTTACAGTGTTCTCTGTATTTACTCAGCTTTCGAGATACTGCAAATTCTTTAGTTGGACCATTAAACATTTCAGCTGGCAACTGGATTTCATTAATCTGTTCTTGCAAATCTTCTGATTGTTGCTGCTGCTGTTGTTGATGTTGTAAAATTTGTTGATTTTGTAACACTTGTTGTTGTTTCTGTAATACCTGCTGTTGTTGTTGTTGCTGCTGCTGTTGTTGTTGCAATTGTTGTTGTTGTTGTTGTTGCTGCTGTTGCTGTTGTTTTTGCTGGTGCTGTTGTTGCAACATCTGCTGCTGAATTTGCTGTTGAATTTGTTGTTGGAGTTGCTGCTGTTGTTGAAGTTGCTGTTGCTGGATCTGTTGCTGTTGGAACTGTTGTTGCTGATGTTGTACCATAATTCCACTGGCTGGCTCTGAAGAATGCAAGGGTGTTTCTGGTGGTACTGTTCTATCTCCAGCTTTAAACTGAGTCCATTCATTTTCTGCAAACTCCGGATCAGATATCGAATAGGAACTTTGAAATCGACTTGATTTAGTGGTTTTATGTAATAATCCAGACATGGTAGAAACAATAGATTTTTTTTTCTTACGACTACCATGTTTCTGAGTGTTCCAGCTACGCTGTTTTGATGCCATTGCTGTTTCGCTATGAACAGAATCCGCATCGGGTTCTCTTTCCAAGCCTCCAGGCAGTGAATGAGATCGATGCCGTTGTGGTAAGTGTACATCGGGAAACCAATTGCTCATCGAACTACTAACCGAACTCATTGCTGATTTAATAATATTACGTTTAGATTTTTTCGTCTTTTCCTCCCGTTTTGTACCATCGTCTTCACATCGGATCTGAAAGTTAGGCGTCGTGACATATTTATATCTTGTTTGGTTACTATCTGATCTATCTTTTTCTCTACCATAATACGTATCGTTCTTGGTACTTGGGTAATATGATAATGCATCGGTTATACCGGGATATGGTCTATCCGTGGGTGTTTTGTATTCTTTATACGACATTACGTCCAACAGATCTGGTACATTTGAAATGGACGGTTGTTGTGCGTTAGTTGTCTGATATTTATATCCTTGGCTTGCTGTTGAGTATAATCCAGTTGACCTATCATAATATGGATAATCTTTTTCGAACGTAGTAGTTACACACGTTACTACCGTTAATCCAGACGGCCCAGCTACCGCTGATATTTGATAAGATTGATCGAATGCTCGTTTACCTGGTGAACATGGAGATTTTTCGAAACTAGATAACAACCCACCGCTCATCGATGAAAGACCAGAATCTGATTTATTAGCCGCAACCATAGCAACTGTTCGGTTCTGGTGTAATGTATCCAATTCTTTGGTGGAGTTGTGAAACTGTTGCATGGTATCCAAATTCTTAGAGGAATTGTGAAACTGATGAATTGAATTCAGTTCTTTGGTGGAATTATGAAATTGACGCAAGCTCAATGACAAAGTGGATGATAGCGATCTAGAGAATACTGGGTCCTCAGGCGCTGGAGGTGGAGGACTACCCGGTGGAGATTGAGGGTGATACGAGTGGTCCAAGTAATTAGACTGCGATGATGTGTCAATAAAAAACGTCGGTGATCTGAATCCGGATTCTTCACATTTTGGAATTGTAGGAAGCGATCGAATAGATGTGGATGTATATGGGTATATCCGATGTTGTAAGTTTCCTACCGATGACGTACTTGTATGCGGTTTGTTAAGCGGATAAAAATCGAGAGCGGCTGCTGCTCTTTCCGTCTCGTCGTTCCAACTATCCAATTGCGCTTCGGCGTACAACTGTCGCATGTTTCTTTCCATTTGTTCGATATTTTCGAATATCTCCTTAGCCGATCCGACAGAATCCATTTTGTCTGGATCATCGTCTAATAACCGATCTTCGTACGCCTTGTAATCACCATCATTCGATTCCGGAGGTTTTTTGGCCCCATTATTACTACTTCCTTCCGATTCTTCCCATATCATACTTAAAGTGGGTCGATCTCCGACTTCTAATGGTCCCATATATGTAGTTGAAGTTGACGGTTCTGAGCATATCTCAATCATTTGCCCGATGACGGATTGTTGGTTCTCAACAATCGTTTCTAGTTTTTCGATACGCTCCCACATTTTCACGTATTCATCAGATAATAAGTCCAATGCTCGCCATGCGTACATAACTTCGTTCTCTAGCACGTTTATTCGGGGTGCCATTTTATCGATGAACTCGTTGAGCGCAGTCTCTACAGCCTGTTGGTCGCCGTAGGCTGTAGCGTTAGTGATAGCAGTGACGTTGGCGGTGTCATTGGTATTTGAGACTGTGGATGTAGTGGTGGTGGTTGGTCTGCCACCACCGTTCCGACCTTGTTCTGGCTCCATTACAGTGAAAAAGCTAAAGCCAGTGCATATTATCGCTCAGTAGAAGGTAACAATTTGTTTGATATTTCGCTGACACCGCAAATATCTCGACAAATAATCTTATTTAACGCTGAAAAAAAATCGAAAAAAACACGAATTAATAAGTACATAAAGTACGTATCACATAATAAAAACGTTCTTTACACGTGTTCAAATAAATTCATCGCAGTTAAACACTGTAAAACGTTATCTGACGCAGAACTTGTTGTTTTTATGTTTATTTAAGTCGTGCAACATTTTTTTTTTTTCATGACGTCCACCCGACGTTAGTTACGTTGAGAGGAGTATAGCTTTTTCAAAGTTAATCTTTTAGAAAAGCTTGTGCAGAATAAATATTTAGACGTGAATTAAGAACATCTACAACCCGCCACACTTCCCAGTCACCACAAAATGACTTGGTTTCATAAATAATCGAGCGTAGCGGCATTTCGAGAGACGATAATGATAAATTACTGTCATAAGCTATCTCGATTCCCCAGGCTTGGGTTTTTTCTTTCTCACCCTCTTACTGTTGGCGTCATATTATACACGGTCATAACCACTAGATATATTGGCCAATGTGGTAAATCCAGTAAGACGGTCGATTTAACTCAAATAACGAGAATTTATACATTTCTCTCGCCGGCTAATAAAACGTGATGAAAACGATCTATCATAAACAAATCATTTATATTGTATGAATGACATTATGATACACTTTCAGACGAAAATGTATTTTAACGTCGTACGGTCATGTAAAGAACGATTTATTAGTGAATTAATGAGACAAATATTCTTTAACATTGACTTACCTTTAACTCGAAGTATCATCGTTTTGGTGTCTGATGTCATCAACGGTCGTCGGTACGGAGAAATATATAAAGTACCGAACGAGTGGCTGATATTATCATTTAAGATGTGAACAACTTAAAAACGCACGTTGTAGTACAATGCAAACGTCAGGCTTTCGTTGAGGGTGCGAAAACAAAAAGGGTCCCGGAACAAAATACATTGAGGAGTTTGACATGCATTTCACGTAATTTACAATAATGCATGGCGGAAATCGATGCTGTATGCAACAAGGGAGGTGGTGTTTATATTTTTACAATAGTTTGCATTGACAGGAAAATCGATCCCGTCGACGGGGCGTTGTTGGTTGGAAATATAAAATTATTTATTTCCCAGGAAACGTCGCTAACGTGTTTGCACAAACATTCAGTGATAACCACTCAGATGCAGACACACTCCAACAGCGTGTCACCATTTAAGAGTGTCGCATATTAAACATAGTTTTCAACTGTCCAGAAATCTAATTAACTCTTTCGAAATGCCGCACAGTTGCGGTTGATTTGAACGCCGATCGTCGTCTCCCTCGAACCATTACATAACGGTCTATACCCGTGTACCGCGGTGATAATTACGCCATTGCATAATGGTAATAAATAAAAATATTTAGTAACAATACACGACGACCAATAACGTAGATAGTATATAAACGTATATATATATATATATATATATATATATATATGAGTGTGTTTTCTATACTATAAGAATATTACATTAAATATTTATATCTATATTTTCTTTACGAACAAATTACACTTGAAAGAATTGCAATTAAAAAAAACAAACAAACGAACGAAAAAATAAATATACAAATAAAACGGAAATCAAGATGATGCACTTTATTTAACCCACTCTACGCGTGAAGATAACATGGACTATATATATTATCACGTGTACACCATATAATAAATATGTAATGTGTGCGGCGGAGGCTGCGGGGTCGGTCGTATCGCACAACTTCTATGCGCGGAGATCGGCGGCGCGGACGAACACACACACTCGGCGAGTTATAGTTCGCGTTTCGGGCGGCGGCAGCGGCAAGCGGGCGAGCGAGCGCGCACACACGTCCGCTGGCGATCCGGCACTGGTAGCGCGCACGGCGTGGTCGGCGCATATAATCGGGAGCGGCGGCGGCGGTTTTTCCCGGTTTCTCGCGAGCAAAGCGCACCCCGGCGGAGGTGATGGCGTTCTCGCGGCGAGGGGCGCGCGCGGCTCGACCACCCTCCACCCAGCCGTCCACCACACAACTCATGTTTGCCCCCGCGACGAACCACTCTGCCGTACGGACGGGGCGGCCGCGGTGGTGGAGTGGACGGCGCGTGCCCTCAACGCCGGGCTTACTGGTGGCGGCGAGGGGTAGCTCGCCGTTGCGTCTGCGGGGACATGCCCTGCGCACCCCTCGCCACCGCTATTGATTTGTCCAAAGACCTTCCGCGTGTTTGTCGACCGGCACGCCGACGGTTCAAGACCGTAGTCGTTGTCGTTCAACGATTTTCTTAAAAAAAAAAAGGGAACTAAAAAAAAAAAAAATAAAATAACAAATAAATAAAATAAATAAAAGGAAAGGAAAATGACAGGAATAGAAAATAGACGTGTACATCGAGACCACCCCCGGTACGTGTGTGTTTTGAATTTTGTGCGAACGCGGCAACGGGTGGTAGCTTCGGTGGCGGCGTTCGGTAGCGGCGTTAGCGCGGTGCCGCGAAAATGACGAACGGTTATAGCGAATTTCCCGTAGTCGAATTATCACGTTTAAATGCTCTTCGAAAATTATATCTTAAAAATAAAAGAAACCTCAGGACAAATATTTCAATGTGATATTTAACTTGTGGCAATAGTTGGTGTATTTTTTTTTTTAAGCCCTTTCTTGACTTTTTTAAACCAATAAAAAAATATTCTGTTTTTTTTTTTAGTATTTTTAGATGAGCATTAAAAAAATATACAATAATAATGTTCATATGTATAGTCTTCCCAGTTTAATGACGACGAATTTTATTACCGATTAATTTCCAACGACATATAAAAAAAACTTCGATCCTTACACGCGGCGAATTCGCTCTCTCTAGCGGTAACACAATTTTATCCATCCTGTGATATGATTAGTTTAAAGAAATCAATTTAAACGAATCCCCCATCCCCGAAAACAACATCAAAAGACGAACGTTCGATGTAATAAATATCGACTAGTTTTTTCACCCTCGTAGGTTTATCGATTTAGGTTCGAACTCTGTTCTGAAAATCCTTGTTGATAACGATTACTTGGCTTTAACTTGAGATTGTAAACACTATACACGTCTGATCGCGGGTGTATATATTCTGTAGCGGAATTTCAACAAGTTGGCACGAATATTACTTGTTTAATGATCCAACCCTTAAAGGATCACGTTTACACTTAGTATGTAAGGCATATGCATTTCTTACGTTTGTAACTAACGAGTAATTGAGTGAAAAAAGAAAAAAAAATTCAAAATAAACTACTCTTTATGACATATTAGCGTGTTTGATGTATACATACAGATACGCAGAGACGTACAGTGTATCCACATACAACGGCGGTATGTGTATGGATTTAGGACGACAGTGCCACTATAAAGTCTCCGAAATAAATTATGGAAACATTTTCACTCACATTTTAAATCAATTTTTTCATTCATTTTTTCTTTTTTTTTTGTGAGTTCTATCTCGTACATCGATAAAGCTGGGAATAACTAGTTGTAAAGTTGCAAACGAAATATGGCGTACAATTCATTGCGGTCGGAAAAAAAATGTAGACACATATTCACTGTGTATGTATACGTGTACAATACACATTAAATATACACACAACCATTATATATGTATAATATATACAAGATATGCAGCTCTACATTTTATTTTCATTGAATTTTGTACCATTTTAGAATATGTATCAAGAAAATGAATTTTTATGGAAATTGCCCGGGTTTTTTTTTTCTTTGTACGTAAAGTTTATATGATAAAGCGGTTAGTGTATCACCGGTAGACGGATCAACGTTAATTTAATACAAAATCGCGTTTATAATTACCGTTGGAAGAATATTATATTAGTGAGTTTAGTCGTCGATTGATGTAGGACTTATAGTTATTATTACAATACCATTTTATAAATGTTGGAAAATAACGAAATATATAAATAATTTGTTAGTAATATTGAGTTTCAAACTTTTATGTCAATATTATTCAGCGGAGGGGTTTTTTTTTATGTAAATTTAAAATAGGTATTGCATTTTCGGATATAATTTAATATATTACATTATTATTTTTTTTTCATTTTTTTTTTTTAGTTTTTTATACAGCATCGTATTTTCGATGACATTTCAAGGGGATTAGATGCAAATCAAGAAAATCGGATTTTATAACCACATCAAACCAAGTAGTAAACTATTAAACAAATTGTACGTTGACGAGCAAAGGATTAAAAATAAACTTCCATAGTTAAACAAACCGGTCATCACGATCAGATATTTACAGCTTTACAGTGTTTTAGCATTTATAAATGTATAATGTTCACATAAATAATATTGTGAGTGATAATTTCTTAAAGTTTACACACCATCGACTTCTATTGCATAAACGTTTAGTATTGTTTGAACATTATACATGTCTTCTTTATCATTTTATTTACATAGTTTTAATAATTCAAACAGTCATGATCATTATTATTGATGGTAAATTTATAGTATAATATGCATCGTTTTATCATCATTGAACTGTTGTTAAAAATGACTTTCAGATTACAGCTTGATAATTTATTGTTCACCAAATAAAAGAGCGTACAAAAATAAAATAACAAGCTTCTAAAAAATATAATTTAAAAATTTATTTTTATTTTGAATAAATGGATTCTGAATGGAGTTAATCATGGACATTGAATTTATGATTTGTAATAAATGTCATATACAGTATTTGTCTAGTAAAAAGATAGTAGCCAGCTTCTAAATCAAATTTATAAAAAAAACTGAAACAAATATAATTTACAAAATTTGTAAATCATTCATAATCGTTATTTTTTCTTATATTAAAACAAAATGTATTACTTGACACGTTTATGTAAAAACTAATAATTTAATAACATCATAACATAAACAAAAATAAAATTGCTAAAAATCGCAATTTCACAATAATCACCAAATTTGTAAAAATAAATAAAAGCCCGGTAAAATATATATGTATCACTAAACCATTGGTTATATACGATTCATTATACTCTTCCTTATACTTTAATTTTATTGATGGCGTATTAAAATTAAAATTTTATTCCAATACATATGGTCAGCTAAATAAAAATTGTTTGTAATAAAATAATATTTTTACACGATTTTATTATGTTAAAAAATGTAAAGCATCCAATTGGTAAAAATGTATAACCCTTAGATTACCTAATTAGTTAATCATATATGAAAGAGCAAATATTTTTTTATAATTTCATAGACTAAATTATATTTAGACTAGCAAAATAAGGACCAATGAATGAACTAGAAAAAAACAGTTATTTATTGTTATTCTTTTTTCTTACACTCCTGGAAACTATGGGGTAAAAACTATCCATTGCTTGTTTGGAAATAAGCATACTTGCGTAAGCCGGTTACGAGTAATTTTATTTTTAGATTCTGAACGGAGTGATGGAATCTATTGGTTTTACATTGATGTTTGTTTTTTTTCTTTTATTTTATTTTTTTTATTTTTTTTATTTTTTTTTTTTTTTAGATTCTGAACGGAGTGAGGGGATCTATTGGTTTTACAATGATGTATGTTTTTTTTTATTTTTTAGATTCTGAACGGAGTGATGGAATCTATTGGTTTTACAATGATGTGTGTTTTTTTTTTATTTTATTTTTTTATTTTTGTGTCTGACGACACCTTTTTTGGCAGTAAAAATGCTTCGATTTGCTTGTGTAGCAATTTTTCTGAGAGGAAAGTGAATATAGTTGGTACTTTGGGGGGTCAAAAGTAAAAAATTTTCAATATTTTTTAAATGCGACGGGAAAAACCCTAAAAAAATAAGGGAAAAACGGGAGTTTTTACGCATAACCAGTTTTCGACAAAATCAAATTTTTTATTTTGCTATAACTCAAAAACTAATCGATGTAAATACTTGAAATTTTCACCAAATGTTTAGATTAGCGTTCTCTATACACCGTTAAATTTTCAAAGTATTTTGACTTTTTTTAAGCTATTTATAGACAATTGAAATTTTCAATTTTTTAAAATAACGATTATATTTTTTTGGCCGGCCAGAAAATCTTGAAAATTTAATACAAGGTTTCTTATAAGTTGTTCCTCAACTGATATAAAAAAATCTAAAATCGTAAGTCACAAATTTTTTTATAAGTGTTCAAAGTTCTAATTTATACGAAATATGTAAAAATCACGATAATTTGCAAGTTATTTTGTAGATAAAAATTCATAAAATTTTTTCTGTTCATACTTAAGGTTCAAAATTTTTACACTAGGTTATCTATAAGCTACTCTTCAAAAATCTTAAAAAAAATTTCTTCCGGACTTAGAGGAAAAAATTGCATGACTGTTTGAAATTTATATATTTACGAAATTGCATAAAATAACGATTTATTCTCGAACGATTTTTAATATTTGTTATAATTCAAAAAGTATAAGTCGCAGATTTTTGAAATTTCTACCAGCTGTTAAGATTGGTATTTCTTTTTTGTAATATTTTTTTCAAAATATTATATTGATTTTTAAGCCACTTATAGGCATTTAAATTTGGCAAATTTGGCTCCTACAAAATACTTGAAAATTTAATAGAAGATTCCACAAAAGTAGTTCTTAATGTCATTCAAAAATTATTAAAATACATAGGCACAATTTTTTTTTATAAGCGTTTGAACAGCGAATATTGACATAAAATTACATGTAAAATATAATATAATGTATAATATTCTAGACTGACAAACTATGTCGATGTATGCAACTGCCAACCCATCCTAATTAAAAAATATATTTATCGTTTCAAAATAAAATATACTTATTACAATATTTATAAATAACAATGTATTATATTCTAGACAAACATATCATCTCCGTTCAGAATCGTTTTTCGTATACAATGATGCCTATCATTGAATTCAAATTTAACAAATCCTTTATAATGACCTATCCTTTGAAGAGTCTCACTCCACCCCCAAGTGTACAGCAGAACGAGGCCCATCCGGTTCTTTTTATTGATTTTTCTTATTATTTTATCATAGACACTTTAAATATTATTCTTTTTCAACGATTATTAATTTAGAAATTGTGAGGATTTTTTTTTTTATAATCACCGACAGTTATAATATAATTTTATTTAATCTTCTTTTTTTAAAATACTTCTCAATTAGCCAAGAATGAAACTTTAAAATATATTTTTGAATGAAAGAAATTGCGCTGTATACACATTATTGACTACAAAAGCACATTATATTGTTTACTCCTAGTGAAAATGAACCACATTTTTAAACTCATTCTAGAACTGAATACTCTACTGACATAAGTTTGAGCTACTAACCACAACTTACATTCCTCCGTTTTCCCTGCTGGTACTTTCTTCAAAGAACGCCTTAATTAACTAATACTTTGATGACTATGTTTGTTTTTCACATTAACCGCATTACAGAAATACCAATTTGACAGATTAACTATTTTACCCAGCTATAAAGAAAATAATAACCTTTAGCCATATCGTTTTCAGGTACCTGTCATACCAACAGCAATGTAGTCTGGTAGCAGATGTACGAACATTATAACAGACAAATGTAGAATAAAAGGTTGAATATTTCAGGCATTATATTTAAATTCATCATGAATATATTTTGTAAATATTATATTTACATATATCTCATAGAAGAAAGAACATAAGTGAGTTCAACACTACTGTAATATTCGAAAAATCTATTTAATGGTGATAAATCGTATATTTTGTTAGCAGACATAAATAATATTAGACTTAGAGTTTATTATTTTCAAAAGTGCTAAAATTAAATATTATTTGTTAATAATTTAGTTTTAAAGTCATATTCAGCAACAAATTAAGACTTTGCGTTATTTTAATTCAATACGAAAATATTAACTAATAATTCTTATAAATACATATTTTTTTATTATTTTTATTTTTATAATAATCAATAAAATATGAACAACATTTTTAAAAATGATCATATATTTTCAGAGTAAGCTTGTCGTTTATGGAAAAATTTACTAAATATTTTATACTTTTAAAGACTAAGAACATTTTAATTAAACAATTTTTTATTTTTATTTATTGATGAATAACTATCGAATATTGAGACAATAATTTATTTGTAACATTTCGAAAACATTTAAATTTTAGATAAGATTCACACCGTCCACAAAATGATTATACAACCTGATTTTTTCATTATCTTTTATTTTCTGATTATAAAATGTTTGATATGATAAATTAATACGTTTAATGTACATTTGATACATATATTAAATGTTTCATCTAGATTTATTATGTCCATTTTATTTACATCAATATATTTATTAAAATATTATAAAGCTAACTATTCAGTCATGAGTCGCCAATCAGACGTATTTATACTAGACAGTTATACTCGTAGACATACTATGTAGTCAGTACAATGTGTATAGCGATTTATAAGGGTACAAATAAAATAAAATAAAACATTACCGACAGCTTTTCTAAATAATTTGAATGGTTGAAGGCTTATCATTAGTAATGCACATACAAAAAATAAATAATAATAATTATAAAGGTGATACTAAATTATTTTAAATGTTTCCTTAAATACCGTGATACACATCTCTATCAGTTTTTGTTATAGAATGTTATGAGTTTTAAAAAAAATGAATTAGAATCACTTATGAAATATAGTTCATTGAGCGTATGAATTGATTCTATGCAAGTTTTTTTTTTTTATATACATTATTGTATAAACAATTCAATCAGTTATACATAATACATGTATATTTAAAATAAGTGAATTACACTGAAAAATGAAAATTTTAATTATTAAAAATAATACATAAAATATATTTATTTTTCAGTTCAACAATAACCAACCCAACCTAATACTAAAGTTCTTAGCACTGCGAAAAGTTTCATTTGCCAAATGCGAGCATGGTAACAAATATATGTAAAGCGTCTTTTAAGTACTTTCAAATATATAAAACAAGTTAAGAATATAAAAAATAAGTTGGTACTTTAATAAAATCACTTTGTTTATGTATACATGTATAACATATATATATATATTATTTATTAAATTTTTTTTATACTGAGATTATGTTTTCCACATAGAATTTAAATTGATTACAAGGACAAACGCATAGCAAAGATAATTTTTTTTTTTTTTACTATCACAATAAATATATGAATTATAACGGTTTATTAAACATACCATCAAAAATGATCAATTATTTGTTTTTTATACCTGTATAAAAATATTTTTTATCTCTTGCCATTATTGAAATATTATCGAATTAAAACGTATTTAATCGCGGGTCATCTGTACACTTAGAGTTATTATTCTGTGCATAATATTTAATGACTTTCAAAAGGTGTACATACGTGAGTATACATAGTGTCGAAATATTATTAGAATTCGGTCTGTACAGTAATCGCAAATAATAATCGCACGACCAAACTGATGGTTCATTGACATAGTCATCCGTGGACTCATAGAAACAAACATTCTCTCAAAGTTATGTACACTAATAATCCGACGGTCGCGGTGGTTAACCTGTGAAGAATACTACAATATCTCGAACCATCATTGACAAGTATGTATGTTGTATTTGGTATAACGATGCTTTACGTTTGCCGCAGCGAAAATGTATGTTGGCTTGCATTTAAAGCAGTGGTGCCTAACCCACGAACAACCAACCATTTGTGGACTGAGAAAGTATTCAATGTGACCCATTACACATTTTTAAAACAGAATATTCAAAGAAACTAACATTTTTATAAAATACGATTTTCAATTGATTTCAAAGATAAGTGTTTACCAAAGTGGCTCGCTAAAGAAAAAATATTGGGCATCACTTTTTAAAACCTGTTCAAAACTTGTATTAAATGTCGAAAACTACTAGTGCGTCAGCAGAAATGCTCTGTAGTCAGGTTTTATGAGAAATTTTTATCACAATATTTTTTGCGCTGATAATTCGATGAAAAGTTTGTCCACGTATATGAGTGGGAAATCTGTTCTTATCCCGGCTTTGAAATAGAAATATATATTTATTTCAGGTATTATTCAGAACTTGGAATTAACTTTATACTTAATGGTACCGTTTTATTTGGGGTTTCAAACGTTAAATCTTGAATTTAATTAGGATCGTAAAAAAATTAAAAAAATTAAAAAAATTAAAAAACACAATAACGTTAAACTTTACGATGAACTGAAAATAAAATCGCTATCAATATATTTAAATTTAAATGATATATATATATATATATATATATATATATATATATATATTTATATATGTATATTAAAACTAATATAATTATGTTTATACAGGGACTTAATTTACATTCTCTACTCGTAAGATTATGGATAGCAATTAGCTTTCAGTCGACGTCTTCTTATTTGATTAATTACAGCCACTTGATAATTTACACATATATAGAAGATGCCTTTATATGCACCCACACTCACTAGACATTGATAATGACTTTATTAATATATTCTTTAACACAGACATAATTTGATACAATATGATATGTTAACCTTTCGATTTTATTTAGTTGATTTAACAACTATAATCAATATATTAAATTCATATATCAAACTATATTATGTTGAAAACGCATCAAATTTAGGAGGTTCACATGTATATAAAATATTAAAATTTCAAAATAAAAATGAAATATAATTGAACTCGCAAATATTCAATTTTTCCATCCTCCGAGAATAATAACAGTAGGTAAAACTATTGAATAACGCAGAGTTCCCTTTCCCCAAATAATAATTTTGACTTTTGATAAGTGGCTTATTATTAGACGCTAAGCTGAACAGTTAGTTTTCTTCATAAGAACTGTTAATACACGGATGAAAATTGGCTCCCGGAGTTTCACGATATAATTTAAAGTGGGTAACTCGTGAACAAAGAGTTCAATTTATTATGAACGTGTAGTATAGGTTAGATTATAAACAGTAAGAATAAAATTTATGGAATATTAATGATTGAATCACACATAAATTGTTACATGCGTATGTTGTCTGCGCTGATATGTATTCTCTGTCATATATTTTTAAATTAATTGACATAATATGTGATTATGTTAACCACGTCAGAAGAGCAGATCGCTGAATCGAACGAAACGATGACGCTATAACTCTGAACCTTGGGCCACATCCAAATTATAAAATGTTTAAACTAGCCTACCATCATTTTGGAAGACTACTAAAGTTTGTATTCGATATAAATAGCTATATTTGTAATTTGCGGAGCAACAGTTGGGTATCATAACGGCTATAATAATGCGTATAATTTATTTCCGCCGAAACGCATAACAATAACAATTAGCCACGTATGGGATAATATTCTCGACTGCAAGAGTATATTATGGAATTGCATGGCAGCATTTCAACGCAACTTGATTTAAAAAGTAATTAATTTCGAAAATAAAACATTACCAGAAGATTGATATAATTCATGGTCAAATGTATTATTTCGTAAGTTATGTACGTTCGTTGTTATTATTTATTTGGTTATCACGTTACAGTTTTGGAAATGTTTATTTTTCGCCGCGGAAACACATTTATTTTGACGAAATGAAACAGTTCAACAGAACAATTACAGCATCATAAGAGCATTTACAGTGGTATGTGTATTTTTATACGTATATATATATATATATATATATATATATAGTATATGTAGAAATAGAGAGAAAGAGAATTTCACGTCGCAACAGTCTCTGTTTTTCTCTCCGACTCTTTCCGGAAACGGTAGGCCACCACATAAATTGCTGTAAATATACAATAATATACTTTTATATAGTATTTTTTTTATACAACACGCGAGTGTATATTTGTATATCTAACATTTTTAGTCCAGGAAAAACCTAATGGACTCATTTCGATAAACAGTCACGCGTATGCAACATTATTGCGTTATCCGAGCGCGCAGCGTACAAAATGTAACACCACACAGGCAGTATAAATATCGTATATACAAGAAAATTCACACACATATATGAATACGATTTAGCAGAAACTCATGAACACACATGTGCGCATATTAGAGATTCAGAAACGATAAAAACTGATGAAAAAACTGACCCAAATCCTCGACTAGTCCGGCCGATCCCATTCCTTCAGTGATGCTCTTTACACTGCGGCTACGAGTATTCAAATTAGTGTTCCAAACATTGTATACAATTTGCACGTGAACCAACAGACCTTGGCTGATCGTGACGGATCGTCGTCGTCAACCCCGAAGGAGGACGGGGCAAGATAGACAATCACGCAGTCTTGTATGCGTTGTTATTTACGCGCGAGCGTGCTCGCTCGCAAACGATACGGTTTTATTTGCGCTCACGTACGTCGCCTTTATATTTTTTACGATCGGTTTCTTTATATTTTTTGGTCGATAACAGTGGCAACGAGAAATCATCGCAGGCGCGTGCAACTACGATTCACCGGTAAGGGGTGTGTATTATGTACCGTTCGTATACGGTTTTTCCCCGTCGTATATTTTTTACACACCATCAGCGCATTGTCTTTTTATTATACATAAAAAAAAAAAAAAATAAAAAGCCTACCTACATAATATAGTCGTATATTTGTTTCCTACACGTGCGTATGCAAATCAGCACACATATTCCCAGCAGCCTCCCCAACGCCTCTGCTTCTACCCTTATTATAATTCTTGCCTTATACCTACTTCTTCATCATTTACCACCCACCACCATCGACCTGTCGTAAGTCGAACACGACCGTTCCGATCACGTATGTAATGCTATAAAATAATAGCGCCTATGATATGACGACTGTCGCACAAGAGTTTTATGTATAGCAAAGAGATGGCAAAACGGAACAAAAAAAAATAAAATAACTTAAAACACACACACGCATATTACACTCATTTACACATACATTTCGTCTATCCATGGCAGACCCATAAAAATAAATAGTAGTGGAATCCTTCTCTAGTGCAGGTTATCGAAGTAATGAACACATACGTGTTTTTATCCTCCCACATTTTTACAATTGAGAACAATCTGTGGCGGCGAAAGAATATAATAATAATCATAATAATGACAATATTATAATGTAATGTTCTAAACTTGCATGCGTACTTGTGATAAAAGAAAGTATGATATATATACATATACCTGCAACAGCTGCAGTTATGCGAATTAATATATATTTTCACGTATATGTTGATCAAGTTATCTGCGTGTTAAGCTTATTTTTTGTTGTGATAACAAATGAAAATTAGTGACCAGTACCTATGAATAAATTATGAATAAAAAAAAAAAAAGATAAGGATTTTTCTGTGCTCATCTTAATTAAATTTAAGAAATGGGCGGTTATGAGTGGGAGGATATAAGTATTGCTGTATACCCTGTAGGTATTATATATTTTTATATACCAGTGGTAATTTTGTCATGGAAACGCCTGTTCGATCTTTTCCATCAGAAGTGAAAGTAATTGAAGACATTGCTAACTATTTTGTTACACTTCGAAATTGAAAGTATAATATGTAGTGTACATAAGTCCGATCGTTCGGATATAGCTACAATCACTTGTATACTCGTTCCCGTCAGATAATGTCAGAATTTTCTCGCGTTACCGAGAATTACTTCGTACTAACACTGCACTACTACATTTTACGGCCTATAACCATAACACAATCGTTTTCGAGCTACATCTTCCTATCATAATGGTCCATAAAAAAAAAATAAATAAATAAATAAATAAATAAAAAACAAGATGCGAACAGACGTGTTTTTACGAGCTCCCGCGAGATCGTCGTTTTCGTCGGGAAAAAGTGAACCGTTAATTACGCTGAAGACATCGGTGGATTCGTCTTAGGAAGCTCCGTGCACCCATACCATTTTCGTCGAAGTCGGACCAAGGGGTGAGAACTTACAGCGGATACAAGGGATAAAACAGGTCAGAAGTATAATTTACCTTAACGACAGAACGGGTGGGGCTATCAATCTTTTCTGGACGGTCATATACCCTCGAAACTTACAGGGAGCATACCCACGTTTGCTCCCTTTCTTTTGATACTGAAATCTACTCTTTAGACTTAAACGCGCACCCCCGGGGGCGGTTTTAACATCAAGAAAATAAAATGTTTAACAAAAAAATCCATTTATAAATGATAATCAACAAACTCGTTAGCAACCCGCGTTGCTAGCAGTTTGATACTTTCGATTTTTTTCTTTTTTTTTTTTTTTCTTTTTTTTTTTTTTCTAAGACCAAAAATAAACAAATACGATTTTAATCCGCGTTGTTAACAGACATTCAACAGGTTTTCATTTATTATCGAAAATTTTTATAATCCCCTGTGGAAAGGGGTGTCAGAATATTTCCACGGTTTCCACAGCCGGTCGTAAGGGGCGACTAATGTGGTTGCGTCAGGTCGACAGCCGGTGTAAAATTATGTCAAATAGAATGAGGAGTCCTTATCGATACTTAGGCGGTTTGTCCCATCTCGGATGTGCGCGGGGACAACAAGTGAGAGGAAATATTATATCTAGAGGAGGAGGAGACCTGGATGTTGAAGTGTGTGATACCACCCGGACAGCCAGTGTGGTAGCTGTTCCACCAGTTATGTGTGCAGGTCTACCCAACACGGGTAATGTCAACGGTGTTGGGACATCACCATTGCGCCCCGGGTTAAATCTGAGTCTAGGTATGAGGGATAGATTTAAAGTGAGAATAGGCACGTGGAATGTTGGAACGTTGACAGGCAGAAGTAGAGAATTAGCAGAAGTATTGAAGAGAAGGAAAGTTAATATTTGTTGTGTACAGGAAACTAAATGGAAAGGAGAGAAAGCAAAAGAAATAGGAGAGGGCTATAAGGTAATATATTCAGGTAGGACTAGTACTAGGAATGGCGTTGGAGTAATATTGGATGATGAGATGAAAATTAAGGTAGTCGACGTAGGAAGGAAAAGTGATAGAATTATTACGGTAAAATTGGTATTCGAGGAGAAAGTATTAAACGTAATAAGTGCGTATGCACCGCAAATAGGATGTGAAGAAAGTGAAAAGGAAGAGTTTTGGCGAGAGATGGATGAGGTGATGCAAGGAATACCAGGAAATGAGGATGCTGTGATTGGTGGTGATATGAATGGTCACGTAGGGAGTGAGAGGGTAGGGTATGAAAGAGTGCATGGAGGGTATGGTTTTGGCGAAAGGAATGAGGCTGGAGAAAAAGTTTTGGATTTTGCAGAATCGTATGAGCTTGCAGTAATCAATACATATTTTAGGAAAAGAGAAGAGCATTATATAACATACAAGAGTGGAAGAAATAGGTCGCAGATTGATTATCTTATGTGGAGGAGAGACAATATAAAAAGAGTAAAGGATTGTAAAGTAATTCCTGGAGAGTGTGTAATAACACAACATAGGTTGATGATAATGGAAGTATGGTGTAGTGGAAAAAAGATGAACAAAAGAAGGAATACAGGGAAGGAGATCAGAATTAGGTGGTGGAAATTAATAGGAAACAAAGAGAAGGAGTTTATAAAGAAATTAAAAGAAAAAGCTGTGTGGAATGTTGAGGGAGATATAAATGAGGTTTGGAGAAGGATGGTCACTTGTGTTAAGAACATAGCAAAAGAGGTTGTTGGTGAAACCAAAAGTAGTTTACCAGAAGACAAGGAAACGTGGTGGTGGGATGAGGAGATTCAGAGAGTAGTAGCGAGTAAGAAAAAGCAATTTAAGGTATGGCAGAAAAGTAGGAAGAGGGAAGATTGGATAGAGTATAAAAATGTATGTAAAATAGTGAAAAGTGCTGTAAGCAAAGCAAAGCTTAATTGGTATGATGAGTTATATGAGCGGCTAGGAACACAGGAAGGAGAAAAAGAAATTTATAGACTGGCGAAGGTCAGAGAAAAGCGATCCAAGGATTTCCAAGATGTTTGGTGTATAAAAAATGAGGATAAGAGAGTTTTAACAAATTATGAGGATGTGAAAAAAAGATGGAAAGAATATTTTGAGAAATTACTGAATGAGGAATATCCAAAAGAAGTTTTAGAGAGTATGTCATGGAATGAAGGATTGATTGGTCTAGTGGGCGAGGAGGAAGTGAGAGATGCGGTGAAGGAGATGAAAAAGAAAAAAGCGGTAGGACCAGATGGAGTGCCTGTAGAGGTGTGGAAAATGTTAGGAGATGTAAGCATTGGGTGGTTGAAAAATCTTTTTAATAAGATACTGATAGAGGGAAAAATGCCAGAAGATTGGAGAAAGAGTTTTATTGTACCAATATTTAAAGGAAAAGGAGACATACAAGAATGTGGGAACTATAGAGGAATAAAGCTCATGAGTCATAGTATGAAGATCTGGGAAAAGATTATAGAGAAGAGGATAAGAAGTGAGACCTCGATATCAGGAAACCAGTTTGGTTTTATGCCAGGAAAATCGACAATGGAGCCATTATTTTGTGTTAGGCAATTAGTAGAGAAGTACAGAGAAAAGAATAAAAAACTATGCATGGTGTTTATAGATTTAGAAAAGGCGTATGACAGGGTGCCAAGGGAAGTTTTAAGATGGGCATTAATGAGGAAAAATGTCCCAAAAATGTATGTTAATTTGATCCAGGATATGTATGAAGGGTCGAGTACTAGTGTCAAGAGTCGGTGTGGAGTATCAGAAGGTTTCAGTATAGGAGTAGGTGTGCACCAGGGGTCAGCTCTAAGCCCCTACCTGTTCTCAGTGGTAATGGATGAGGTTTCAAAGGAGATACAGGGTGAGATACCATGGTGTATGATGTTTGCAGATGATATAGTTCTGATAGGAGAAAACCTAGAAGTTGTCAATAATAGGTTAAATGAGTGGAGGTTAGCCCTCGAAGAAAAGGGATTGAGAGTTAGTAGAAATACAACTGAGTATATTGAGTATGATTTTGGACTAAGAGACCAAGAAGTTGAAGGAATGAGGAGACAACTGACAATAGATGGTGATGTGATAGGTGAAGTTGAGAGCTTTAAATACTTAGGATCTTTTGTTCAAAAGGACGGGGGCTTTGACATTGATGTAAAACATAGGATTAAGTGCGGGTGGATGAAATGGAGAGAAGCATCGGGCGTGTTATGCGATAAGAGAATTCCAATTAGGCTGAAAGGTAAATTTTATAAAAGTGTAGTGAGACCAACTATGCTGTATGGTTCAGAGTGTTGGGCGGTGGACAGGAGAATAGAACAAAGTATGAGTGTCGCGGAAATGAGAATGCTTAGATGGTTGAGTGGAGTGACAAGAGAAGATAGAATAAGGAATGAATACGTGAGAGGTAGTGTTGGTGTAGCGCCAATTGTGGACAAAATGAGAGAAAATAGGCTGAGATGGTTTGGGCATGTGATGAGGCGAGAGGAAACGAATGCAGTAAGAGTGGTTATGAAGATGGACGTTGAAGGGAAAAGAGGAAGAGGAAGACCAAAAAAGAGATGGTTGGAGACTTTGGAGAATGACATGAGGGCTGTCGGTGTGTGCAGAGGAGATGTGATTGACCGAGTAAAGTGGAGGTGTAGGACAAGGGTGGCCGACCCCAAATAGTTGGGAGGAAGGCGAAGTAGAAGAAGAAGAAGAAGAAATAAATAAATAAATAAATAAAAAAAACAAGCACAACAATCAAGTCCACAAACGCCGTACCAAGCGTTTTTATTTTTATTAAAACACACTATATATTATGCTTGTGATGGACGTACAATAAATACACTTATTATCGTATCATCCAGTTGAAAAAAAAACTATTATTGTTTATTTTTATCTCGTTTACAACGATCGAGCAATAAAATATAAACAAAAATTTGTATTTTTATCGTACACACGCGCGCACGTATATTACTAGCTTGTATAGATATAATAGTATGTAACATATAGTACATTTTACTATAAGCTCGTTCTTTGCTTTTGTGATGATGAAAAAAAATCGTTGAAAGGGTAAATATTTTATGCGACAAACCCCTACCCTATCGTTATCAGACGTTAGAAAGTCAAACTTTTATACAGCGGAGAAAATAAAACATAACTGATAACGTAGTGTGCAGTCCTAATGTCATAATTCGTTTTAAAGAAATAATTTTCTTGTGAACTATCTCGTTTGAAAAAGTTAGAATTTTTTTACAAAGTATAATATGTATTATACAAAAATGTTATCGATTTCGTACACTCTCACATCAACATATTAGACAATTTTACCAACTTTCTAATTCAGTGTAATTAACCGAAGGTTTAAAGATTTGTTTTCTAAATTTAAATAATTAAATATTCATAGAAATATGATATTTGAAAAATTGTACGAGTAGTAAATTAAAATAAGTATTAAGATAAGTTGGAAAAAGGGATAGATAACGGTGTCATTATACTTTAATATGGCTTTTAATTTTGAGATGCTGCATTTAGGATGATGATAATAAAGTTGATTACTTTTCAGAGTTCCTTTTATTTTATCAATCAAATTAGTAATATACACTGTTATTAAAAAAAAAAAAATTGTTTAAGTTAAAAATTTGATATTAAGTTTTTATTATAAAAAGTATCATTTTTTTAGAATATTTAAAATAATGTTTGCGGGGATGGTATTTTCATCACTAAAGAATATAGATAATGTAACTGTGAAATTTTTTTGATTTTATGATTTGTTTAATATGATAAAAATTTTAATTAATATAGATTAGACACTACTTGATTATAACTAAACAATTAAAATATCATAACGAATTTGATATTACCTACATAAAGAAGTATTGATTAAATTTACCTAAATAAAAACATTCATGCTCAGCAAATTATCTATCATCTTCTCTCTCTCTCTCTCTCTCTCTCTCTCTCTATATATATATATATATATATATTCTATAAGGAAATTTTTATCAAAAAATGATGGTGTCTGCACTAAAAAAAGAAAAATGTTATGTGTTTAAATATAATTTAATAAATAAGATTCAGTTGAAAATTCAAACTGCCAGAATTTTCTTAATAAAACTTATAAAAATACTTTATTACCCAAAGGAAATTAAATATTGTTGTAACAATATTAGTGTTACTTTCAAATTTAGTTAACGATATAGTAAAGCTTGTACATAGGCACATATCCTTTAAATAATGTAGGTTAATAATCCATTAAAAACCATGTCTCGGCCAAAATGTTCCGTGCGAAACCGGGTAATTCAACTTTTAAAAATAAAATTGTTGTAGATGGTGTTGTTGAACGAGGAGTTAAAATAATAGAGGAGTACAATAACAAAATTATTAAAGATGAAAGCTAAAATCAATATCCACTACAAGTTGTGTACAACTATTGATAAACATAACCAGTGTCAAGAAAAGCTATACTAATGAAAAAGTAAAATTACATGTACAATTTATAAATATAGGGTAGTAATCAGTGTTCAACAGCAATAAAATGGAAAGTAACACGATACCTACTGTAACACCCTTACTTTTACAGAAATGCGTTACGTAATTTTAATACAATTTTACTGCATAACGAAAATGTAATGAAAATTATTTTATATAAGTAATTTCTTTGATATAACGCATTACAAATAGGTATCTAAAATTCAATTAACTTTTTGATAAAAATATATTGTTTCTGTATTATATACATATATATACACATATATATATATATATATATATATATATATATATATATATATATATATATATATATATATATATATATATATATAAAACTATACTGATAAATGTATGTATATAATTTTTTATTCTAGTGTAACTTAAAAGTAACGTAGTTAATTATTTAATTAAATAGTAAAGTAAATTCATTACAATTTTATCTGAGTAACGTGAAATGTAATTTCATTACATTTAACTAATGAGTAACGAGTAAAGTAACTTATTATTTTTTTAAAGTAACTGATCCAACGTTGGTAATAATGTATGAACTGTTATTTGCTTCTAATCTAAAAAAATACTGTTTTTAGTCTTATTATCCTTCATAATTACTAAACACATTTAATTTATGCTAAAAAGTTATTAATATAATTTATTTTAATTATTCAAACAATAGTTTCTACACATATTTCAGTTCCAGTTTTAAATAGAAACTTTCGTTCTCAAAATCATTAAAATTTGAATATAGTTTTTAAATTTATTTATCGTTTACCTAGTTTTGTTGATATATTTTAAGTTTATAAAAAAATAGTTCAAAATATGAATAGTAGAAAATATTAGCTTCAATAAATGAAGTTGAATGTAAAACTTAAAAAAAATAAATATTATTTCATGATCTGCGATTAAAAAATTAAATTTTTTTTTAAATTGAAGTATTTTAATCTTTTATGCTCTTGAGGCACGGATTAATTATTTGCAATCCTAAAAATTCATAAAATATAATTTGATCTCTTTCCAAATAATTTAAAGGGTGTAACAAAAAAAAATCAGAAATAATTTAAAAGGACACCCCAATATATATAATATCTTTCCTCTAAGTATAAGCTAATACTTCAATTTTAAAATTAAAAAGAACCGGATGGGCCTCGCTCTGCTGTACACTTGGGGGTGAAGTGCGACTCTTCATAGGATAGGTCATTATAATGGATTTGTTAAATTTGAATTCAATGATAGGTATCATTGTATACGAAAAACGATTCTGAACGGAGATGATATGTTTGTCTAGAATATAATGCAATGTTATTTATAAATATTGTAATAAGTATATTTTATTTTGAAACCAAAAATTTAGAAAAATCGAAAATTTAAATTGTCTATAAATAAATCAAAAAAATTGTGCCTATGGATTTTAATAATTTTTGAATGACATTAAGAACTACTTCTGTGAAATCTTCTATTAAATTTTCAAATATTTTGTACGAGCCAAATTTTTTTTATCACCGATTATAAAAATAAAATGTAATAAAATCGAATATTTTAAATGCCTATAAGTGGCCTAAAAATCAATATTATATTTTGAAAAAAATATGACATAAAGGAAATACCAATTTTAACAACTGGAAGAAATTTCAAAAATCTGCGACTTATACTTTTTGAATTATAACAAATATTTAAAATCGTTTGAGAATAAATCGCTATTTTATGCAATTTCGTAAATATTTGAATTTCAAACAGTCAAAAAATTTTTTCCTCTAAGCCCGGTAGAAATTTTTTTAAAGATTTTTAAAGAGTAGCTTATAGATAACCTAATGTTAAAATTTTGAACCTTAAGTAGGAACAGAAAACATTTTATGAATTTTTATCTACAAAATAACTTGCAAATTATCGTGATTTTTACATATTTCGTATAAATTGGAACTTTGAGCACTTATAAAAAAAAATTGTGAACATTTTGTCGAAAACTGGTTTTGCGTAAAAACTCCCGTTTTTCCCTTATTTTTTTAGGGGGTTTCCCGTCGCATTTAAAAAATATTGAAAATTTTTTACTTTTGACTCCCCAATGTACCAACAAGATTTACTTTCCTTTCAGAAAAGTTGCTACATAAGCAAATCGAAGCATTATTACTGCCAAAAAAGGTGTCGTTAGACACAAAAATAAAAAAAAATAATAAAAAAAAAACACACATCATTGTAAAACCAATAGTCACTCCGTTCAGAATCAAAAAAATCTAGTAAAAAGGCAAATAAAATATTAATATACTTAATGATTGTTCAGTGATAAATATTTTGCCAATAAACCATACAATAATTTTATAATTTGATATAAGTTCAATTTTTGAATTTTTTATAATGTCAAATGCATTTTTAAAAAATATCATCAGTTTGTTCAGTTGACTTAATTATTTTTCATATTAATAAATTTATTCATATTCATAAGAATTTTTTTAAAATATTTAAGGCTTGAATGATATTTGAATTGATTTACATCTCATATCGTTCTCCAAATTTTTTAGCTTCATCAATTATAATAAATAGTTTATGTATTTTACAGTTCACTTAAAAAATTAACAATTAATTATAACCATTTTATGATCAAAATCAATTATTTTATTATTGGATTGAAATTATTTTATTTATTTTTTAAGTTATCATCATTTTTTAAATAATGTCTACAAAAAAAAATTTAAATATTTCTTAAATTTTTATAATGATTGCAATTTTATAATAAATTCTCGGAAATTTTTTTTTAATTCAAAGATGATATCATGCAAAAGATTTTCATTCATATAGTGAATCAATTTTTGTTCTTCAATCAAAATTTTATAAATTAACATAACTAACATGATATTCAAATTATATTAAATAAATGCTATAAACGACAAAAAGTTTTTTTATTTTAGACCACAAGTTATATATTTATGATTTGGTCTAAGCGTTAAATATAATACAAACTCATTATGAAGAGTTTTCATTAGAGGCCATATTAAGTACATACAAAAAGTAAGGTGAGTTTATTTTATTTATAATACGTTAAATCTCGTACAAACTTATAACAGAAAAAAAAAATCAATTATCTTTAAAATAACTTATTTTATATTTAAAATTATAAAATTTTTATATCAAAAGATGTAATAATGTAAAGTTGTAATGTATTACAATCTAAAAAATATTTAAATGAATAAGAAATATTAAATAAATTAATATTGAATCGGTGTTTAAAACGTCTTCTGTGAACTTTAAGTGTAATAATTGCAAAGTTATAAATTGTTAATTTTTCGTATTGAGTATAATAAAATTTATTTTTCAGTAAAATCCATTCATCTGTATGTAGCAATCAAATTCCGTCATTTTATATAGACATTAATGATGTGTCGGTTTTAAAAATAGAATATAATAATAATATTTAATCTTCAGTCCAAGCTATTTTACGTTTTTGCAGAAATGTAAAAAAAAATTAATAATAGTAATAAAAAATACATACAATGTGTGTCACCTGGGACCTGTCATGTTTGTATTTTAGCGGAAAATTCTTTTAACGGGAAGAAGAAAAAGTGAGGATCAGAGGAACAAAAAAATGGACTATAATTAATAACAACTGTGCGATAAAAAGAGAGGAAAAAAGAAGAACATCGTCAAATACATAGAGGTAGGCATTAGGCGCTGAAAAATATTATTCTACCGGTCTTCAGCCGGAACTTAAAATTATTTTTACAATTTAAAATATAGGTCGACTGGCAAAAGAATTATCTAATCGCAATTACATTACGCAGTGGATTGGCAGTGGCACTAATTGAAATTGTGATATAGTATTATTTTTAATTCGTTTCATTCAAATGTTGTTTTTTACCGTGTATGATATATAATATACCAAAAATATATAAAACAGCAATTATTTTAGTTGTATCGGAAAAAAAATGTATTCGAAAAGTGTATAGATATTTAAAACGAAAATTTTAATTAAATTTTAATAATTTTAAAAGTCTTTTGACGCTTTTATATATAACTATACTTTTTTTAGATTAAATTTGGAAGAATGTTGTTAAAAAGGATTTTAGTATTAAAATGATATAAACTTTGAATGGAAGCTCTAAAAAGTTTATTAATTAACAATAAAGAAAAATATAAATTAAACTATGTTTAGCATTCAAAATATTTCTAAGAAATACATCTAAATTAAAACCATGAAATAAATGTTTTTCTTAAGTTTAGGTTATAACGTGTTGGACTTTTTATAGTTGAAATCGTCACTAACAAATGTAGATGAATTCAAATTGTTTGTGAAATATTGAGAGTATCATTTAACATGCCCAATACAATTTTTTAAAATATTTTCTCTGAGATGTGAATGTAATAAGTGGGCTCGTAGTTGTATGCATCCATAATTTATATTTGATTGATTAATTTTAGTTTTTATGTGGAATATATTTTGATCTTATTAGTGTGTTACATACATTTTTCTAAAATTTCAAGAATGTTTATGTACACAAATTAACAATTGATGTACGATAAAACTACTTATTGAAAAACGATCAAATCAGTGAGGCTGCTTATATTGATTACTTCCTATATATATATTTATGTTTAAACGATTAATAATGATACATTTGAAAAACAAACACTAATGTTGTCTGAAGTATAAAAAAAACCTCGAGATTTACTTGAGAAAAATAAATAAATATATATAATGACAATGATAGATTATAATTATTTAGACGTTAATATTTCAAAATAAACACTGTTTGACAGGCATAAGTTTTTTTTTTTTTTTGTTTGACTTAGTTTGATTTAGTCAATTTAGTATAGTTCCGTAATTATGTTCTTTCATTAATTTGTGTACATATTTATGTACAACAATCTAGATATAGATAAAATGAGATATTCACCAATTAAGAATCTGCATAGATTTTTCTGAGAATATTATATTTAGTGGAATATTTATATTCCTGAACTTATTGTAAACGTGGATATGAGTTTTTAAATATGTTTATTTATAAATGCTCTATACTGCATATATTGTAATATAAAATGAGATCATAAACATTTGAATATTATAATATAATATTTAAATGGAAATTAATTTTTCCAGGACATTTTGTTTTTAAATGTGCTTGCATAAACAAAATAATAAAGGAGTAATAGTATAAATGTAATACTGAGTTGAAAAAAAAGAAGATTTTTCTTACATGAAAGTCAAAGCTTAATTAATATATTGATGGATAAGATAATGAAGAAAACGCAAGAAAAACTTTAGTGACTAAGCTATTTAGTTATATATATATATATATATATATATATATATGTTTATAAAGATTTAAAAAATAAATTTAATACTTTCAGAAATAACGACCGTTTTTAAGTTGATGGATCACTCGTGTATTTATATAAAAAAAAAAAAAAGAAAAAAAAAGAAGATTTGCTGTAAGAGAATATCAATTCCCTATAATCTTATCTACCTATAACTATATAATACCTGCAAGAGCCAAGTCTTGACGAAGTCTTCCGGGTTGAATGTTTGTTGTCAAGAAAACTCCATATTTTATTTGAAATAAACGATTGAAAGAACAGCCATGGTAAAGGCCAATGTGAATTAATTACACTTAAAAATAAGAGGGGACGATAAATTGTGCGCTGAAAAAGGGCCATTTCCTATCTAGGAAACAATCGACATTATTCACAAGACACGAGGGATATAAATAAAACATGTAAAACTCTTGATTTCATTTTAGCACTATTTATCCATTAACTTAATTATGCATTTTTGTTAACTTGTTAGAAAATTTCTATTAACGTTCTTGATTCGGTATATTTTATAGGTTAATTTTAAGAAATATTATTCGGAAAATGATAAGAAAAATAAAAAAAAAAAATGGAGAAAAATGCGATTATTCATAATACTTTTTAAAAAGAAAATTCGTCGAGTTGCTTTTACGCTTCTATATAAGAACATGAAACTTCAATTAGACTTTGGGCTGTAATATATTTCCTAATTATTATAAGATTGTAGAGTATAAGAGCTAAAATAATAAGGCATGTGCTATACAACATCACATATCATAACATTAATTACTATACGGATTTTATACTTTGAACAGAGCGAGGAATATATTTGTATTTATTACGAGAATTTTATACGAATTAAAAACTTTCCATTTAAATTTAATATTTTATTATAACATAGTTTTATGGTGTTCTATTCGTATATTTCTAAGTTATATTTGCAGAAAACCCTTCGAAAAATGCAAACAATAATTTACCGATTCCGATGAAAATATTACACCGATTAGGTCGAATGAAATCCCGTTAGTTGTTACTGATTGAAAACCAAGAAAATATTTGCCAAATGTCGAATTGAAAATATATACTAGGCAATATTTCGATAACCACAAGTTACAATTACTTGCCGTAGCTATAGGGGCCAACTGTTTATTCGGCCTACAATGTTTTTCTTCTACACATTATAACAGTCGCCCGTATATAATAATATGCCCGCATAAATATACCGCAACACGTGAGTGTAACAAAGTCACTAACCACAATTATGGTATCTCCACTGGGTTAGTCGTATAATGACAGGGATATCATATATGCGTACAAGCGCATAGCTATGGATATGAGTTTTAGTACGTAGATTTTATTTTTTTCTTTCATTTTAAAAGTAGTTTTAATCAATAGCTTAATAAATTTTTATCTACTTATTTATCAACAGTGTTGGCAAATAATAATAATAATAATAATACAAATAATAACAATAATAACAATAATAATAATAGTAATCATGAAGCAAATGTTATATTACTATATAGTTATTAAACATTTTGCATATTTATACAAATGTATATCAAATACATAATCTATTTTTAACGTATTCGAGTTAAATTCTTTAGCATAATTTATGGGAAGAAGGTTATTTGAAGACGTTTTGCGATCCCATACAACGGCCTAATGATATATTATTATAAAAGATGTATAGGAGGGGTTTGAACCCGGAACTTCCTCTTGAGTACGGACCGAGTTTTTATTTTCATGGCGGGAGGAAACATGTCTAAACATCATACGACGATACTTTGTCGGGTCAGAAAAGCATATTGCAATTTGCGATGCGGAAAAGGTCTGATGAAAATTATTGGTCGACCATGTTTTCATCAAGATAGTACCTTTTTCTAAAAAAAAAAAAAATCAATGCCCGTGTAAAAAATGATCTAGATGCGTGTCTGGGTAAAAAGACATTTTGTTGTTCGGCCATTTTGATATCAAATCAGATGCCTGTTTTTCGTACAGTCGACGAGGCATAATATTGTAGCACCTACATCTCAAATACATACATGAATCTTCGTAGTATGAATGATAACTTTTCACTTCATAGTTACGGTATATATTTTTTTAACCTTTTATTTATCGACTTATAAAAGTGTAATGCTATTTGGAAAGAGTTAACGATAATAAAATGGTCCGTTTGTTTTGAACGCAAATAATATTGTTTTTTTTTTTTTTTGTTTTTGTTTATTTAGAGGCGCATTAAATATTTGCCACGGTGGTTATAATAAATAAATACAATTAATGCGTATACAAATTAGAAGAAAAAATAAAATATAAACATATTTAAATTAAAAAGTTTTCTGAGAGGAAGAAGTTAACAATGGAAGTAATAAGAAATGGATTTAAAGTTTGGAAAATATATAATATTGTTTAATATGAGATTATATTCACAAGTCGTGTACATTACACATTCATCAAAATAACAATGTAAATAGCCAATTCAAAATATGCACAATAGAAGTTATTTAAATAATGTTTATTCGGACGGCCTATTTCATTAGTTTATTATTAAAACCTAAAACTTATGACTTGTTGAACATTTGCACGAAATTCCCAGTAATTACTTGGATAATTAATATATGTTAACAATAGTTTATTTAATTATTATTACACAATATACATTTATTTACTATTACGTTAATAATTTAATTTATAATAATAACTTTTATAATTGGTATAAAATTGTGTATAATTAGGAACAATAATAAAATGTAGTTCTCAAACATAAATATTAGTTAGGTATCTAAAATAATTGAGTTTTTTGAAATTTTTAATTTGAATTCTCATTTTATATTCATGATATTCACCAATACAAGGTAATATAAATTATACATATGTTTATCAGAAGTAAAAGTGAAATACCGTTTCACTTGTAACAGTTGCATGTATCTAATATTAAATAAAGATAAACTTTACGTATAAATCTTGTTAAGTAAAATACAAATGTGTTGTTAAAGTTTTTGCCACATGATTGTTATCTGTTATGTATGGATAGGTTGGTTATAACAATGATAATTTCGTTATTATTTATGACCGTAGTTTTCCAAATAAAAAACTATAGTTAAACAACTGTAATGCTATTGTCGGACTTACCGTTGAAAATAAGAATATTGATAAACTCTAAAAGGTCTTCGTACTGTTTTAAGTAATATAATTTAGCTTAATATAATATTCAAAATTTGAACATTTCTGTTTGAAAAATTTGAATCTTGGTTGACAGAAAACTACGAAATGATTAACAAAAATATTTTAATTAGATATAAAGTTTTTAAAAATATTTTGTAGGAGCAAAATTTATGTACTTAACACAGTTATATTATATTATTAGAATTGAGTCATCAAAATATTAATTTTATTGATCCAATTTAATTTGAACCTGATATTAATTTGATTTATATTATACAAAATCAAATAATACAATTTTTATTTTGCATATTCTTGCATATTTTATTGTCTTATATTTTTTTTAATTAATATTTTAGTGATCTTAAGAATATAAATTCAAATCTAAATATATTTTCGAACTTTTTTAAAAACATTTAAATTCATAGGATATGATAAATTATCGACCTGTATTATTGCATTTATCCTAAATATTTTTATATTTGTTCGATAAAATTAAATTAAATACCTACTTTATCATAGTGTAACGTTTATATTATAAATTATTATACATCTAATTTTAATAATATATAAAATATAAAAGTAACAACTTATATAAATTAAAAGCTTACTAATTAAATATAATTAATTTTTAATTTTTTATATACATATTTCTTTTATATAATTTATTAAATACATTTTATCCTTATATAGTGGAGTTTTTTTGATCAAAAATGCGTATTTTGAATGCATATTTTATAATTTTATAGTGCATTTATGCATACATATTACAGTAATTTTAAGTGCATAAACATTCGAACTTTATCTATCACAAACACTATTCATAGTAAGAAATACTACCATCTTATTCTAATTGAACGTGATTTAATTATTATATTATCTTATTTATGAGTTTTTTTCAGAACATGTAATGCTATTATTACATTGCAATAAAAACATTATTTTTCTTTCATAATTACAGTAAATATTAATGTTTATATAATACAAAAATTATTGTAAAATTAAATTATTATGAATATTTTTAGAACAACATATTTGTTTTTTCATAATTCATATTTGTATGAAAAAAAAATATAATTATTAAGTATTAAAAACGTTGATGTGATGACATGATTTTAGTCATTGTTACCATAAAATATAAATATACAGGGTTTGTAGGTGTAATAATAGTAGAAATAAGATATGAGTAAACTAACAAAAACATTTCTATTTGAGATATATTTTTGTCCATTTAGAAGTTAAATTATATTATCATATATTTTAAGCTTGAAAAAATGTATGGTATGAAAAACGTTAAGCTTATTATTTACTTAGCATTTTTGACGAGATTTTCACAATTATAATATTCTGTACGCACCTACTACATCAAGCTGGGAATATATGCAATTATAACCAATTTACTTTATGTATATTTATATACCAGTGCATATTTTAAGTAATATACTGGCCGACATAAATGTCGCCTAAAAGATTATGTATTTAATTACTGGGCGACAACAATGTTTTAGCAGAAATTAAGATATTTATAGTTATTTTATAGTTTTATTCAGTTGTGGTTTATTATGTTTGATTTTGTTATTTGTTTATCATTTTGTTTAATGATTTGAAGTTAAAACATTATATTGATTATCAAAATATACAATGGAAAACCCATGAGATAAAAATCATGCGATATTAACCATGCGAAAAATTAATATTAATTACATGCATTGTCAGTCATCGTGGTACTATTATATTATTTAACTAATGATTAATTGTAAATAATAATTAAATATTTTTAATTCATGAACTATTTGTATACATAAAATTTATGCCATAAATATGTTACGAATTTGGATGATATTATTAGTTTCTAAGGTTTGAATATTAAGCACTGATTTTTTTTTTTTTTTTATGAATTCATAATATAGTTTGTTGATGTTAATTTAATTTTAATGATTTTTATTATATATCTAAACATTTTTTTTTATTGCTACCCAATAAAAATCTCTTAAAATACTAACTGATATGTATAAAGTAAATTAAAAAGACGAAATTATTCATAACTAAAATTATCTTAACAAGGGTGTCACTTTTTTTGTTGAAAAAAACACAAAAAAAATGGAACTTTCTCTTATCAAAATAGTTTTTCAGCTATATTATTAATTTATATTATAATAATCTGAACTTAAAAAAGTTTTAAAATTACCTAGAAAAAAAAATTAATACCTACCAAAAAAAAAAATTAAATATTTTTTTTTTAATCAACAGCATATTAAATTATTTTTCATTAAAATTTTATTTTCAATTATTAAAATATAATTTGATATCAAAAATTATATTAGGCATACATTTAAATAAATAAATAAACTATTTTTTGGTTTCAAATTGGATAAGGTAACAATTATTATGTTAAATATTATTATATTATTAATATTATATATTATTATTATGTTTGACGCCTAAAGTAATATAATATACGTTCATCAGTTGAGTTAGAAGAATTTGAATTGACGTGAAAATATCATCAATTTTTATTCGAAAGGTTCATTATGATTGGAATAAAATGCCTAAAACCATTAAACAAAAACATTTAATTTATTTTGGGTTTTAACAGTTCCATGCATTTAATATACACTTTACCCCAACTGTGTATTTTATTTAACACTTCACTCTTCTCTTTCTTTACTATTATTTTTTTTCTCTTGGCCAAAAGTGAAAAGAATTTGTTTCAAAATATATTGCGTATGTCAATAAAATAATGGTGGAGAGAAAATAAGAATGTGTAATATTTTGGTCATGGACAGTGAAAACTGAAAATAAAACTAAAACTGTTTGGAATGACGATGAGAGGGCTTTGAAAGTTAAATTAGGGATCTCGAAAAACCTTATTCATTAGGGCATTGTAACGGGTAGTTGAAAATTTACGCGGTGCAGGCGGTAGAAATCTGGAAATCTGCTCGGTTACACGACGAGTAAGGGTGCGCACTTTAGCTGGGCTGAAGTGTAATTACTTTACCTACATTTAACGTGCACTACACACATAATCATTACAAAAATACCCTGTATACAAAATTACTACATATATACATATGCGAACACACATGTACACATTGTATGAAGCGATTACGATGGCAGACAGACAAAATTGACCGCTGTACGGCTATATGTATATATATTAGTATAAAAATTCTTGTGTGATGGTAATGTATTTCACCGTTTTATTCCCTCGAAACGAAAACATTTAACCTTTTGTCATCGCATCGGTAAAATACGATTTTATTATTTGCGCAATTCTTTTTGTCATGTGCCACGTTTGATTTAACTGTCCACGTATAGGAACACCTATATACATATATTTTGTTAAATATGATTGATTTCAAACTCTTCGTACCATGTTACGATCTCGTTTCGCTTGTATACTACCATACGCGTCTATACTGTCGCCACATTATTTACTTGCGCTTATATACGGTTTGGGTATCTATAAAATATGAAACATAATACTGTTCAAACGAGCTGTCACACAAAAAGACATATAAAAAAATATTTAATAGTTATTATGTAATTTATATTCCTTTTGTTTCTAGTTCTTTCATTTGAAAAAAAAGACAAACATTTGCTTCTAAGCGATTAAAAGGTTACGCAGTTCGTTCATTAACACGTTTAGGACAGTTTATAAAGAAATTTAATGAAAATGAAATATTTTTTATCTATATATTATATACGAATACCTAAGAATGTTCAAGATTGCTGATCATTATACTGGTGGCAAACAAAAAACATGTAACCCAAACATACATGCGCAAACAAAATATAGGTACCAAAATAAATTGATACATGAACTGAAAAGTTAATTTGACAAGTCGCACCAAGGAAACAAGTGCTCGTGGAAAACGCTACATCGGTGGCGTGGAAAATTTGGTGAATAATTGTATACTAGTAACCCTAGTGTGTACTCGTTGAATAAAAATAACCTTGTCAGATATGTTTGTATACGTGTGTATGTGTGTGTTTGCGTTGTTAGAATTATTATTATTATTATCAATATTTATTATGCACGGTATTAAATTTGCAGTAATTAAAATTATGTCAATACCTAGGCTACCACTACCGCGCTGCCAGCGTTTTATAATAATACGTTTCGAAAATCAACTTCAACGGGAACAGGAAACAATGCACACGGTAGTGTGATGGCAAAGAAGGTGATCAATCATGTTACGAAATATAATTGAAAATGACACCGTTTAGTATCCTTTAAAACACGAGCGTTGTTTTGTAAAATTCGGGTCAATGCCAAATGGTTATGGGTTTTCATTTCCCGGCTAAAATTTTCAACATAATAATAAAGAATATTTAATATTTTTACAAAAATTCAATCTTATAAAGTTAATTAATATAGAGAAAGTATATATATACTTATAGCATACGCTTTTAATATATCTGTACATAGGTTTACTCACGAAATGCACAACAACAAATTACAATACTTGGGGTTTAATTAGAACACGGAGTTTATATATATATATATATATATATATATATATATAACATTTATATAATAGCCTTGAGCAGGCATACTATTATGACCCGAACGTCTTTGTTGTAACTAGTGCACAAGTCAGTAATTAAAATTATGTTAAAAATGAAATCTTAGGCGTTAGCGTTCATAGCTTAAATGTCTTATATACTTAATGTCGTGAATATTTTATAATAACAATATTTTTAGAAGAAAAATACATTATCTTGTATTACCTCAAAAGCTTTTTATAATTTTTAATATCCATGTATAATTTACCACAACGTCTTTGCTATTTAAAAAAAAAAAAATGAAAACCTTGATAAGTAAATGCATGTTTGTCTAAATATAAATGTCGTATGCAATAACATCGAATTTGTCGCTGCACACGAATTGTGTCCTGAAATTCTTTTCCACGTGAATTGCGTCCCAAAGATATATAACGAGTACACGAATTGCGTCCCAGCATTATTTTCCTTCTCAATTCATATAGACTTAGCAGTCAATAGCAAATTATGTCCATCGATAGACTAAAAATATTTTTATCGTTGTTATGCAATTAGAAGTAAGTAAAATGAAAATGGGTAGGTTTAAACTATAGGATTTTAATATAATTATCAAAATAAATAATGATTAAAAAAGTTATAAATATAAAATTAAAAATTAAAAAACTGGTAAAAACCTGAATGATACCTTCTTAATATAATCACCAACAATGCGATTGAACCAAAATTAAAATTATTATAAGCTTTAAAGTTCGTCCATGTAGTCGCTTAAACAAAACCGGAGACAATTCATGTACCAGTTTAGATTAAGACGGACGCAATTCGTATATTTACTTATCAAATTTTTAATTTTGGGACGCAATTCGTGTGTAGCTGAATTTGTAAATGTGAATAACAGATAATCGTCGATATCATCAAAAATCAATTTATTCCTTGTTTCGTTGGGTTGTGATAAATGTTTAAATTGTGTGTTACTATACTTTAGAAATATGCTATTTGAATATTTGAATGGAAATATACTAAAACATTTTTTTTAAAGAAGATATATATTTTCACTTTAATTATTTGGTACAGTCCATAAGTACTAGACAAATTATCTTAATTACATCCCAATGTTTAAAAAAGACTTGCAAGACTGTCAACGATAATCATCCAACAGGCTTGGAATTCATAAAGGATTGTTATCGCACAAGAGACAATTTCAATTCATAACTTCATATTTTACTTAATACATGTTTTTTGTACAGTTTTATTTTTTTTATTAATATATGTATTATATATATAATATATATATATATATATATATATATATATATATATATATATATATATATAACGCAATAAAAATATATTTTATTTTTAATAATTTATTTGTAAACTCGTTCGATAAAAAAATATGTAGGTAGTAATTATTTATTGAAAAAAAATAAAACTTTAAAAATACATAAAGCTTAAAATGTTGGCAATCGTATTATATTTCATATTTTTTGTTTTTAAAAATTGATAATTAAATATTAGAGACAAGTTGAAATATTTAATTCCAAAGATTTCCAATAAATATAGGTACTTTGTGAGTACTCAAATATAAGGTATTATGCAAAACATAACAAAAGTATGACCCTCATTTTAAATACTCCTTGCTTTTCATTTGTTTCGTATTCGTGACATAAAATAATTATGATTTTAATCAGTCGATCAAAAAAAGTAAGTTGTATCTATGAACTACTATATTAAAATTTAACGTGTTTTTCTAAAATTTAACAAATCTTATGTTAATAATATTAAAAAAAAAGAACACAAATATTTCCGTATATAATGGATGTATAAAAATTAATATTAATCTGTTCACACATGGATATTATGATATTTTTAAATATCAAAGAAAGCGCGAAAGGCCTTCTTGTAAACGGTAATAATACAAATGAAAGAAAATAATTAGATTTTAATTTAAAATAAAAGTTCTAATGAGCTTATCAAATTTAAGACGTAATTACACAAACAAATTTTTGCACGTATTTAAATATGTGTCTGTCTGTAAAAAAATAATATATTTTCCGAGTTTTTACAAAGTAAGCACACTATGAAGTGAGCTATACGACGCGAAATATTTTGAAATGCATGCATTTAATACACGTAATTTAAGGCAATACTATATATATAATAAATAATAGCATTAATAACGGTCGAAACAATTGTGCTTGACCATTATTCGAGAGGCTTGTACAAAATGTTAACTATGACCAGTATCGGATTTACTTAAAAGGCGCCCCTAGGCTAATAAAAAACAAACGCCCCTATTCCTTGGAACATAATTTATTCAATAAGAGCTGAGAGTCTCCTACTTATTAATTTAACAATCTTATGGTTATAAAAAAATATGCCTATAATGGAGTCAATTTAAATTTTTTTCAAGTCAACCTAAAAAATTGGGAAAATAAATGTTCAATAATATTAAATATAAATGTGTAATCGTCCAATTTTCCATTAGTGGCTCTTGGTGATTTGAAACTGTAATGAGTGTAATGCGATAAAAATTAGAAAATATAACCCAAAATGATAAGCTATAAATAAGTTCACCTAACTAAAATGTCCGTCGAAGCCAAAAGTATTATAATCTGCCGCTCGAATTATAATTTAATTAGATTTATAGACACAACAAAAACCTGTTTTTATATTATATGCAATTTTCAATGTATCGCATACTTTTGATACGATGGTTGTCACGCCATATTTACCATACACAATCACATTATGTATATATATATATATACATATTTATTTACAACAGCGAACTAATTTATAATAATTAACATTATTCATTATTAATATTTAAGTTTAACTAGATAAATTCTCGTAGATGATAAATTAAATTTGAAGATAATAATTATATTATCTAGTATCTAATAAAAAAAATTCAACATCCACGGCTTAGCACCCTCTAAGTCGTGGTGCCCATAGGCTATAGCCTAGGTAGCCTAGTCCTAAATCCGGCCCTGACTATAACTGTTGCATCATCAACGTTTGCCACATGTTACTATCGTCATCCAACGGTGAAAGATACGTACACCGAGCGCAACGACGTATAAAAACGACTATCGGGAAAATGTCACCTTTGGTGCAATGTTAGACGCAAACAAAAACAAAAATTATTTATCATATTATACTAATCGTAAACGTTTATTGCACGTCGAGCATGGGTCGTTTCGAAAACAATTTGACGAGAAACACACGTTGTTATCCTTTATGTATACTATTCGCCGAAAAACGCTGTACGCAAAGTCTTAAGTCTTTATGTCATTTCATCTCGAAAATCCTTTTTCTCTCCACACACACACACACAAACACAGAACCACATATATATTATATAGAAGTCTCTTAATTTAGAATTTTATCACTGCATAAGGATATATTATTGATGAAAAAGGCGCACTCGTGTATACATATAGATATATTATTATTTAATATATATAAACGTAAAACTCGTTTTTATAGTAAGTGGTAACGATGTACAGGGTAGGGGGTACTACAGTCGGTTCTCTGTCCCTGCCGCTGTCGTGGTAACGACATTTTCGGCTCGAGAACGCTTCTCTAATGAAACGCTATAATAATATAACAGTGAATAAAGACGCTTGGCACGACGGTTTTATATAAACCTCCGGAGATGCCCAAGAGTATGCGGGTGCGTCCATTTAGAAACGGCGGCAGTGGCATCAGTATTTTTTGGGATTTTTATTTGCCACCCCGCGCACACGATTCTCCGTTATAATATGTATACGCCCATGATGGTTAGTTTTTCGGTTCCACCACTGAAGCCATTGTATAACGTTATTATTTTAATTTAACCAGTATTTGGCAAAGTCCTTAAAAAAATAATTCCTTGTTCCTTAAAAAAAAGTATTCGTTCCTTTGAAAAATGAAGGAGTTCATTTTTTAGAATATAAAATAAATAATAGTAAAATAAAAGTTATTTTTTTCATAGATACACATTTATACTTCATAGAAAAAAGAATAATAATTTTAATAATAATAAGTTTTAATGACTAATATCGATACTTAATAACAGTTAACAATTGGCAAATTATACACTAAGAAAAAATATAATTTTATAATTTTAAATATTTATGTAACTGTGTGAATTGAAACTTGATAGGAACAAAAAATTTCGATATTTTTCTTTTAAAAAAAAATCGTTCAAGTCCTCATTCAATTTTTGTAAAAAAGAATTTATTCAATAAATCTGTTTATTTTATAACCCATTCTTTCCAATCATTGAGTATAACATAATATATATATATATATATATTTTATTTGGATAATCTCATGTAACAATTGTTACATAATTATATATAATATGTATTATATATATATATATATATTGCTAAGTGGACATTATGAGCTAACTGGGTCATATATCACATATGTATAATATTGTAAATCCGATGATTAAAGCCGAATATGTAAGACACAGTTAGTTCGGCCACGACGTCCATCCGAGATAGCCGAACTCCGTAAGTCCATTCTTATAAGGTATTTTACGTATTAAACTATTAATAATTATCTGAACCAATCTACATTTATTTGTAATATTAAGATCCTGAATTTCTGCTCCCAAAGCTACTGTTAAATATATTCAAAGGGACCAGAAAACCCTCCCTGAATATCATATATCTAACTGGCCACCCCCGACCACGTTACACTCATGTGCAGTGTGAAACTATTAAGACATATTACTCTGTTTAATGCGTGTATTTATATAAAAAAAATTATATTATATCGATTACAGGTGGCAAAAATATTATTAGATATTGCACCCTTCTACAACCGATGCAGTTGATAAAATTACAAAATTAGGTTGATTTTTCTTATAAAACAGTAAACATTATTTATGGTAGTAAAACAATTAATATCATACAATCAAAAATATTGTATGTATAATAAAACATTATTATTTTATTTAAATAATAATTGTTGTTTGTTGTTCGCGTGAATTACTTATTTTAAAAATAATATTTAATAAATAAGTACTCCCATTGTTAACCGAAAAATTCAATGAGAGAAACAAATTATATTACCATCTCACACATTGACTAGGGACCTAAGCCTATCAAAGAAAATATAACTTCATTTTTTCAAATTTACCCATAGTGCAAAAACCAGCCACAAAACAAAAGAAAAAATACTCTTGGTTAACATTTTACACGCTAGGGACCCGTAGTCAATAACCTATTTTAAAATAAATGACAAACTGGGAAAAACTGACATGTCTTGTGGACCCTCCGATTGTAGTCAGAACGGTCGAGTTATAATCTATATATTTTTAAATACTAGTTAAGTTGCGCATTCTCCTTAAGTTGTCTTTTTTAATATATTTTGAATTATTACATTGATCGCAGTAATAAACTACTAGAAAATATGTATTACATTTATTTATATCCTGTTAAATAACATAGTTGTGTTTTAAGTATCTAACACTTCATACGTATAGTATTTTCAATACTACAATTCACTAGATCACTCCAAAGTTTATAAAGTGATTTTAAGAATCAACACTTGACATCATACAGATATATACATTTAATTAAGCATCAAATTTGTCTAATTATTAAAATGCATTAATATTCATCAATAAAATATTAACAATATTATACAGAAGTAAGTAATTAATGTTTAAGTATAAGACAAATATGTATAAGACTCAATTAAGTTACACGTTTAGTAATAAGGAATCACTTTCGTATAAGACACCGTTTCCTTTAATGAAACATAGTGTTCGATCTGATAACTTCTAAAGTTATACTGAATCCATCATTATATCATTCACTCATAACGTTTAAATACGAATAATTTAAATACTAAATTACCACTGGAGGAAACCATGATCCACATTCTAATAGAGCTCTAAATAATCAGATATCAAAGTCAAATAAAATATACAAGTATAACTTACTTATGACTTATCCTCTTCAACCCTTAGATGTATGACCGCAAAACTCATCCAATGATAGAAGCAAAGTAGTAATACCGATTGAGAACAAATCAACTTCTTTTCAAAAAAAAATATATTATCCTATCAATTAAATTAAAATAATCACATATACGAGTAATTCTCTACTTACAAAAATCCTCCCATATAATTTTCCCTTTCTTTTAGTGATTTTTCATATTATTACATATACGTATTATACATATATATTCGTTTTATTATTTATCACGTATTACATTTTTGGTCGTAAAATGTACCTATATATACGGGTGTATTAACAGTTATTATCATAGACCTCGGGTAGTTGAAATTCTTTTTATATAAACTATTAACGAAATAGCCTAAATGTACCATATAAAAAATGTTTCAATAATGATTCTTAATAGAATCGTAAAAACTCGCAATGAAACTATTTTATTACCCATTACAGTCATAAACATGTGTTCAATTCATCTAGCCATCACCTATTTTTCTTATTGTTAATACATTCGTAATCGCCTAACACGTACGCAAGTTTTTTTTGTATAGTTCAATATATATATACGTGTGATTATAATTGAAATAAATATTAAATTGAAAAATTAATGATGACTTAATGGCTTATCCCTTTGGTACGAATACATAATTTTACCTCTAAAAAACGTCTAAGGAACTTTATGAATAAATTAAAGAAAACATTTTGAAATTGAAATTAAATAATATATTTTTAAGTAGGTACTAAATGTGAATTAGGTGAGCATAAACTTGTTTTAATTGTATTTGAGCGTTAAAATATTAACCTAACATTTACATAGTGAATGCAATTAAATAACTATTACCATAGTGTTACCTATATGAACTCCTTTAACAACTATGGTCCAATTTAGTCCAATTTAGTCTATACGTAGTCAAAAATAGCAGGAAATCTATACACTAATAAATTATAAGACTAAACTACAAATTTTAAAATGTAAAAGAATTTACTAGTTTCTGGATGAACTATTAATTGGTACTTTACAGTGTTGGGATTAGATAACTAATAATTTATCTAGATAAAGATAAAGATGACTATACTAATTCTTATCTAGATACAGATAAAGATAGTTATACTAAATTTCATCTAGATAAAGATAAAAATAAGTACATTTTTATCTAGATAAATATGAGATAATTTCATGTTTAATTTTGAAAATATTCAAGATACTACAGCCTACAGATATTAGGTAAAAAATTCATAATTAAAAAAATTTTAAAATAAATATCATTTTTTCAACTCATTTCAAATATTAATAAACATAAAATATAAAATAATTTTTTTTTTAAATAAATTTCATAATAAGATGCCAAATTATTCTCTAACTTAATAATAAAAAAATCTTAGATTTGAAAAATAAAATAACAATACATTTCTGTCTTTTTTTTAACAAATTTCAAACATTTTGAAAATAAACATATAATATAAAGAGTTATTTTTTTTAAAATAAACTTCATAAGAAGATTGTCTTCTTGCCAGTTATTATCTGTGTAATAGGTATATAGATGTACAGAAAAATGTAAAAATGAAAATATAAAAACATTTTAAATTTTCAAATTTTATTTTTATTCTATTTAAATAAATTATCTAGATTGGTACTCATAGATAACAAGATTTTTATCTAGATGAAGATAAAGATAACTGGGTATAAATTTATCTAGATAAGATAAAATATAAATAATTTTTATTTAGATAACTTATCTAGATACATTTATCTAGATATTTCCCAACACTGGTACTTTATTATAATTGTGCTATAATGTTTGAATATTGGTATGGAGTTCAAAGTCGAAAATAATGTTAAAGTCTATAATACTTAGGAAAATGAATAAATACAATTTCTTGTTAATATAATTATATCATAATCAATAAAACGTACATTAACTATATATAAATGAATAAAATCAGGGTAGTTGGTTATTAATTTTTATCAAGGCTAAGTATCCAGACAGATGCGGTTAGACATTTATGAAATTAATTTTTAAATACAAATTGATTCAATTTTTCCAGATCAAATAACTCATTAATGTACAGTAAGATAATTTTCAGCTTATAACAAAACGAATATGTCTTTTTTTTTAAAGTGCATTTTTTTACGATTGTATCATATTATTTTTATGAACTAGAGTTTCTCATTTATGTATTACTTATAACGCATAGATAACGTGAGATATTTTCGACATGTTTAATCGTAGGAATTCAAGGGAAATTAATATCAAAAGCGTAATGCTCATGATAATAATAATAATATAACATATAACCTTAGAATATATTATTCGTCCTTCTGCTCGTCTACCCTTGGTACGTGAATACTATTTCGGTCGCTACCGAACATGTTTTCACCGACCATATACTACACATACGCTCTCACATACGTGCACACCATGTATGTGCTCTCATAACTAAAATTCGTAATGAAATTGCCGACACTTTCTAAAATGTACTCGCTCGTTTGTTTATGGCGTTATCCCATGTTTCCACTTTTGTAGACACTCGAGTAGATGTTCTTTGAGAGTAAACGAGGTGTTAGTTAATACCTCCATATAAGTGCTATCGTATACAGGCAGCATGAGCTTTGTACCCGTCGAGCCTATTCAAAAATGTATAAAGTTCTTTATAATTTGATTATTTATATCGAATCGAAATTGCAACATTGTTCGTGCATATACGGTGGCGTATATTTAGTGATATCGATACAAATCTGGATAACACTTGATTAAAAGTGAAAGAAAAATAATGCATAAAAGAAGTATAGTTGTAATAATATTATATTTTTTTATCCAACGAAACGGAAACACGAAATATATTAATATTATTCGTAATAATAATATTGATCATTTGTACAATATATTACGAGTATACTCGTAATATGAAAGCATATGAACTCTGAGTAACAAAATATGTTATAAGAACGATAAAAAGATACGTGTAAACTAATATTATCGAAACTTGTTTACACTTTATACTCTCAAGCATGCTCTTTTTCTGCAATGATTGATTGCTTTACTGCTTTACAAACAACGTACGGATTGTCGATGATAAAACGAGATCAGTTTTAGAGATTCTAAGAATTCACTTTTATCACATCGTTCATTATTTATATAAAAATATGTTACCATGTGTATTACTATTTTCTGAACAATATTTTTACAAATGGTTATTAATTTTATCTGTTAAAACTATTTGAACTTTACCATAAACCCAAGATGTAAGTATTAAGTTTTATAGTTAGACACACGAAAGTATGTTTTGTTTCTGGACATGTATTTATACCAAAAATAAATAAAGGGGTCAAAAAAGGTAGTTCGCTTGTCGGGACCAATGGGTCACTAGAGGTAAAATACAACCACCTGTTCATCGAAGACGAAAAACTGCCCAAGATGAACTTACAACCCGTAGTCATAATCATAATCTTATCGACCAAATATTTTAAATACACATGAATTATTCAGGTAAAATGAAAACATATAATTTTACCTCATAATACTTATTATAAGCCCAAAGCTCGCGATCGATGAAACATTGTGATGTGCAATATTATTATTATATGTACGCGGTTGGCTTGAACATCTAATTTCCGATACCGGCAAGATTTAACGAGAGAGAGAGAGAGAGAGAGAAAACTGTGTTGTATTTAATTGGATATTGGTTGAATTATATCGAAGGGACCTGGTGAGTTTTACGGTTATTGGAGTGGTGGAACAAAGTAAAACTCTGCTAGACCTCAAGACAATCGCGAAAGCACTTAGGCTTAAAACTTATATAAAACTTGACAACAGCAGAATGTAGCACTAATATTGTACGGATCTTTGACCTAAAAGAATCTTTAAATCGCATTAGTATTAAGTACAGAAAAAAACAAAACCGAATGAATTGTGCACGAGACAATTCTTGGCGTCATCGCGTTAATGTTCTTGAGCAAAGAGCATTCAAGACACGGAATATTTACGATGCAGACATTTTAATCGCCATATTGTATTTCATCGTGATCATATATATGCGACCCGCGTGTCGGTTGTACTATACAATGTTCCGTGGGCGCGGTCGTCGGTCGTATTTGTATACGCGCAAATAATGAGTATCAAAAGCAAATTGCTACGTTTAAAATTTAGATACAAATATCGAGTTAATAATATTAGTTTTTGTATAACAGGTACCCGCACGTTGACCTATGTGAAATCATATTTAAAAGTAATACAAATAAGTTTTAGCGGAAGATGAAATCGGAAGAAGTATCAGACGACTTTTAACGTTCCGCACAGTAAATATATTTAGAAGATTGTGACATAATTTTTATTTTTTTTTCCTATAATACTTATATTTTTTATCTAAACGTTTTATCTCAATTAAGTTCAAAAAAGTCCTGAAAAATATTTTAAATTCCTCAGTCATAAAAAGAGTTATTTATTCTTATTATATTTACTACTTTATCCTGATCTGGTTTTCCATACAAAAAACTAACCTGTGGTTTAACATTTTTACACCTTCGGGAATTACTTGATTTATTTTTGATGGTTTCATAGATATACTATAGTTAATAACCTACTATGTCGTGGTTTTAAAGTAATTGTATAATCTAAAATATATAGTGAAATAATAACTTAACACATGTTTATTCGGTAAAAACAAACAAATATTATTTTTATCAATTTTTAGCAAGAAATGATTTTAAATTCATAATATGTCTCATATATTATAGTAAACAATTCAAAATTAGTCATATTTTTTATGTTATTTCCCTTATAAAAGTTTTTATACTCGATTTTTCATTTTAAATGCTTGATGAAACAATAACTATTTTTTTATTATTATAATTATATATGGTAAAAAAATGAAAATGCCTATCATTTCAAAATCGTAAAAAATATAAAATTAATATATGTTAGATTTTTATCGAAATAAAAAATTTTATAACTTATGAGCGTATACATTATGCGTAAGAGTAAATTAAAAATAAAGCTGTTTTCAGTGATGAAATTGCCTAATACCGGATTACCCAAAATCTAAAAATACGGCTAAATAATATGAGTTTGATATTTTAATTGAATTATTATATTTTTAAGCTAATAAAACTTAATGATCAAAAGCATCATTATAATTATAAATCTATAAATACATTTTTAACATGAATATTTTATATTTGTAGTACATTTTTAAGTAGAAAATAGATTCACTTATAAAAAAACACGGTGTAATGTTAGTACATAAAATATACATATCTTCATAACATAAAGTTATATTGTACGTAAAAAATATTTGTAAATTTATATTAATTTTTTATTTTTATATTTGTTATATTATATTAAAGAAAACAAATTATTTATTATGAAATGCAATTCGAGCATTTTTTGTCTACATGTTTTAATATAACTCACATAATATTATTGTTCATTTTGAATTAAATAATGTTAAAAATTTTACACTCTATATATTTTTCAAGAATATTTTTATCAAATATTTGTATAAAATATTATATACACCAATATAAATACGTAAAAAATACAATACATTTTTATGTATTTTAGACTAAATGAATATTTTCTTAATACATTTCACATTGAAGTAAGGTAATTATTATTAATACTATATTACAATTAGTATTAGATGAATAATTTATTTCAATAGATATACAATTTTTTCAAATAATTATAATTTTTAGTTTACCTAATATGATGATTTTGTGAGCTAAAATGTATTAATATTAATACTATGGTATTTGAGCCAGTGATTTCGTGTGATTAAAGTTTGATTTCCTTTTTTTATTTTTACTATATTTTCTATTTATTATACTTGTAGTTACTAAGTCTCACATATACACGTACAAATATTTAATATTATACCTAATTGGTTTAACATTTACAATTGTGTTAATTTTTTTTCATATTAATCATTATCATCCTTTTATGTAATTCATATTACTATTAATGTATTGAACTAAGCTGAAACAACTACTTTTCTTACAAACATAACCACAAAACTGTTTTGCATACCGGCAGTCTTTATTATATATATATATAATATTATCAAAAGTAATGTAGTGAGGGATTATAATTACTGGGCGAGCACATATATATATATATAACGCAGGAGATATTTGTCCCAGAGCTTACGAGGTGTATCAATAACTTTATTTTCTCAATTGTAAAATTGTACAAAAGTTTTTACTAAGAATATTATTCATGATAATACTCACAAAATATACACTCCAATTATTTGGATGCAATACACATATATAGCTATTATATACTTCAGTACTTATATTATGTTGTAATAATCACGTTTTATCGCAGAAAATAACGATAAAAAAACAAAAAAAAATTAAATTATAACTTAATACGAACTCAATAAACTTAAATAATATAATAAAATAATATATATAAAACTATATTTAATAGGTAGAAAATAGACGATAGAAAAAAATCAATATTATTAAACTTAATAAATAATAAATAAAAAATATAAGAACAACCTATTTCATCAAGAGGTTGAAATATTAGATAACTTATATTTTCTAATTTAACGTTTAAAATAGTAAAAATCACAAATAACTAAACTATAATGAAGTGGAAATACAAATTCATTCTATTATATGAAATTACTTTTAACGCATGCTGATCGAGCAAATATCGTGTGTCAAAAAAATATAATAAATACTGTATATCGCTTTTATCGAAGTATACTAATTAAACCATTTAGAAAAAAAAAATGCATTCAAAAAATACCGTATGAACTACAACAGAAATGCACTGAATTTTTGTTACTAAACTAGCAGCATCACTGTAATACGTAATGTATTCTGTGAACAGAACGTGTGTGCACCGCAGCCGCATATTCTAGATTAGCGTTGCCCTATCTTTTTTGATCCATGACCCACAAATTATTTATTTTGATGAGGCAATCCCCATCCCTTCCTGCCATCATTATGTAAGTGTATAATATAAACTTACTTAATGTATACAAAAAATGTTATTTATAAAATTAAATCGTTAATTTTAGACAACTCTGATATTTCTATAACTTAATCCAAAAAAAATAAAAAAATACACATTAGAGTTAAAATAAAATCTAAAATTTAATTATTAAGTTATATAAATTAGTATACATATTATTTAAATTTTTAATTTGGTGTTAAATTATTTAGTGACCTACCCTAATAATATTTAGGTATCCCTTTAGGATCCGCTATTAATTAGTTGCCATACAGAAACCTTTTGCCTGCCGAACCGTTATAAAAAAACGAGTTTATCCTTCAATTAAAGCGGTGTATTTCACATCTACACCACATTGACTAGACTCGCGTAGCTCTAATATTATATTACCATGTTTAAAAAATAGTATAACACCTGCGGCTGGTAACGTAATGTAATGGGTAGACCGCCCAACGAGTGGTCGTTGACGTATGGAAAATCGTTTGCTAATTAGACGACGCGATTAGATTAACGCTGCACCCTACAACATTGACACTCGCGCGCGCCGTGTGGAAAATGCAACATCGGTATATGCGTGCGCCGCGCACCATCTCAGAGGGGAAGAGACACGATTGAGCATAAAACACCTTTTTTGCGACACGATTGAGCATAAATTTTCGGTGCATCAAAGGAAATTGAAACACAAAAGAAAACCAACACGATTGAGCATAAAAAACTCTGCAACGTTGCCATTTTCAATTTAGAACTGTATTATACAAAAATATTTATTTAAATAATTATAATAATTCAAACTATAAAATGGCCAAAAAAATGTTTTCATAATCAATATGTAATATACCTAGTCGCATTATATAGTATATAGATCTGTTTGATAAAAATAAAATAATAATTATAATAAAATCAAATCAAAATATTTATAAATTAAATTAATATACCTTAGTATCTGTTTCCAAGTTGTCTTAAATATATTAATAAAGATTCCGTATTCTTACGATTTAAATACTGGTTGTAGGCTTGAATATTTAATTCAAGCCTACAACCAGTATTTAATTTAACATTTAACAAAATGTTGACAACGTGAATTTGGCAACATCGCATAAAATATTCTATGCTCAATCGTGTTGCTAAAAAGGTCTATGCTCAATCGTGCTTTACCGCTCAGAGGTTGGTCTAGTGGGGACGCGGGCAGCGCCAATCCGCCGAGACCTCGAGGACGAGGTTTTTTTTTTTGATAGACATCAGAAGCAGGTCCTAGATTTGTATGATCGTACAATTGAACATTTTGATTATAAAATATATAAGCCAAAAACATTCTGTCATCAAATATTGAATAGCGATTCAACAAGTTGTAAGCGTTTTGAGTACAATTATAATTATAATAATTGGCTTTTTGACGTAATCGTTGGGCCAAAAGGGTGAATAAATCTTGGATATTTTACAAAAAAATATACAATATTATATAACTAATAATTAAGTACATGTTATTAAACTATGACATGCAATGGTAATGAATTACGCGATAAAATCATAGTTAATACGTTCATACAAGTTTTCAACGATTTATTCGATTAACTCATTCGCATTATTATTGTTACTCGATTTCATTTTAACGTGTCTACGATTTTGTTGTGCAAAAACGACGGTTTCCGTTGATATCGCCTGCACGAACGTCGCGCGTCCGTACCGCTGTACGTACCTAATACCACCGCCGCATCGGTATATTTATAATATTATATTTATGCGCAGTAGGAATAATTTTTTTCTGATTGATGACCTTTGCCGCCGCCGTTGTTGTTGCGCGTTGCTGTTGTACATTGTCGCAAATGATTTCTGTTGAAGGAAATCCCGCACCGTCAACCTTAGTCGACGCGCCGCTACCTCCTCCACGCAAACATGTACACCTCTTCGCGTGCCCGTTCCGCCCCGCACCTTACTAAATCCATATCGGCGCGCGGGGAAAACGATAGACGCGCGCACGTATAAAACGCGCCCGAGAAGCATTGCAGGACTAGGTTCAGAGTGCCAGTGAGGGGCGGCAAGGCAAGTATCGACGGGGATGGAGGTGCAAGGGTAATTGATCAGACGTCAGCCCCTTTTACGCTGCATTGTGCGTAACGCCGCCGCCGGAATTCTTGGACAAGACAAGATTAATGGTTGTTACATGGCGGTTAGTGTATACGTATATATATATATATATATATGTGCGTGTATGCGTGTGTGGGCGCACGCCTATGTTCATCTACACATACAGGCATATTTGTGTGTACGTGTATGCGTGTTCGCGTACGTGTGTGTGTGCGTTAATCATACGCAAAAGGCTTCTACTTAAATGCTCCATACATATAACTGGTGTAGAGGGCACACGGGCGATTCGTAACTCTACATGGTGAACTTACTTATACTTTTAAAATACAATGTGTACATGCCAAAACAGTCGTATTCCAATACACGCTGGACCATGAAGGTACAGTGCACTATAGCACAAAATATAATGTACATATCTACAAACATATCTATGGATAATTTTATAGTAAATTATAAATATGAATATCGTATAGGCGCGAGCAGTGCTTCAGATCAGATGGTATGTTGAGCAAATCTTACTGACCTTTGCGAACGGCCCACGATTACTATTTTTTTGAATTTACATAAACTAATAAGCTGATAAATATAACAGTTATATTGAAGCCAACGATGAATAATTTATGCCATGCTTCCGACTTGTATTATAAGACATTACGCAAAATGTATTTTATCCTATTAACGACAATTGTACTGGGCGTTATCGGAGTGGAGCGACCCAACACAAATCGACTAGACCTATCTCCGACTAGCGCTGTTGAAAGTTAAAAGTCATTTGGTTTTGATTTGATGCAATGAAAGAATTATTTTGCTATTGTACGTGCGTCCATGATTATTGTAGAATATGGAATTCACTATAGATATTGTGATCGAGAGCCGTACGTATATACGGACAATATTAAATGTCAAGACGACTTTTCAATTTTTATTTTTATTATTTGAATTGTATAAGGTTATACTATCTTAGTTACAAATGCGTATCATTATAGCTTATGAGTCGAATCTTATTTTATTTCGTCTTATCTTGACATTATTTGATAATTTCCTGTTAGATTAAAATTTAAAATCGCTTAAGTGAAATTATTTTATTAATTCACGATTTACTATAAATACTATCGTAATCAAAACAATAATAATAATTGTATAAAATGTGATTAATTTTTATGATTTTAAAATTATTTTAAGACTTTCAAATATAATTTCTGTAGTGGTTTTCACTAAATCAACGTACCGGATATATTATTACGCACAACGAGAAAAGTCGTTTTTATATAACTGCAAAATAATCAATTATATTATTATTATTATGAATTTTTCTTCATCTGCAATCATTGATAATGGAGGTTAGCGAAAGACGCGTGCAAACAAATTCGAATATATGTGCATACATCTTAGTATAACGGAACGGAAACCGCGGTTATATCAAGGTCGCAAGATACGCAAATATTGTTCAACTACATAATAAGCTATTGTAAATATTGCTATACAAATATATTAATATTTACATATACATCCGACGCAGAGTAATATCTGGAAAACGATATTGTGTTTAAATTACAATAATCGTCGGTCGTGATATACATGTTGATTTCCTAAACATGCTCGTCCCTTTTTATACTAAAATTATATTTTGCTTAATTATATTAATTATATTTATAGACAATGTATATTGTGTCCTCTAAAAATATATATTTCAAGACATACATTTTATTTTAACGTTATTTTTCTTTGGCAACTGGTATTATCAATTTTTGTTATTGAAATGGGAAAACCATTTCATTTTCGCTAATAATTATTCAGTTTAAATTTTTTGGAGTATAACTTTTTGTACTCAATTTTAAAATTTGAATAATTTTAAAAGAATTGGTCCAAATGTCAATTATGTTATATCAAAAACTTAAGAATAATAAAAGAAATATCTATAAGAAAAATTGTGGTGTTTAAAACAAAAGTTTATACTGCCACAAAATATTCATCATTAAATGGTACAAATAATCAAAATATGTATATTAGAAAATAGTCTTATAGATCGTACACAAAACATTCTGTATTCATCAGAATTTAAATAACTGCATAATTTAAGTCTATGAAAGAATTAACGTGCTTAAAAATCACCCTACGTGTATAGATATTAAACGAATACAGAATTCCATTGCAAAGAGAGCTTTAGTTAGCGCCATAGTCGGTCCCGTCAGTGTGCCGTCAGTCCATCGCTGTTTCCTTTCGCCCCGATATTTGATACAGTCCAACGAGTTTATATTATCCGCCACACAGCATCCCATCCTACTCTTTCATCCGTCATCGGTTTACTTTGCGCGAGAAAACCCGCTATTGTTGATGGGAACGAGTGCTGCTGTTGCTTTGCGTTTTTCAGCTTTGAAATAGTTTCATATTTTTATTCAACGTTCACGCGTTCTTAATACCACACCACACGAAATAAAATATAACCTTTTTTGCGCGCACAATGAGTTATTCTACACACACACACACACACACACACACACACACACACACACACACATACAAACACTTAAAACACTTATACGCAAATGAATCGATAATAATATACACGATGCTGCAAACGACTCCGAAATCGGTATTCGCGGTTTTTTCCAGCTTTTGAATTTTAATCGACCATATAAAACAAAACAAATATTTTCATATTTCAGTAAATAACTTTACTACTACTGCAGCTGCGCCATTTCCATTTACCTTTCCTAAAGTTTTATTGATTTTATGATAATTAGACTCGGTTTACTGCCACCAAGTTTTACAAAATGTCCATTTATTATGAACTACATGGTATAGGTGGTAATATCTTTTGACTTTAATAAATCATTATTATTTAAATTCAGCATTATGTAGGAAAAAAAAATAAAAAATATGAACGAGCTTAGGTTTTCGAAATTGGGTTAAATTTTTTTATGTATAATAATATGCGTTACATTACATACAATACGAAACTATATTTAGCTGTGTTAATATAATACAATATAATGCAAAAATATTGGTTTTGTAACGGTATGTAATACCTATGTGTTTGCTTATTTATCTCTTTTTTCTTTTTTTTCTGAAAATATTTTTAGGAGTGGTTAAACTACGCTATGGATATTATATGTGTTAATATATTTTTATAGTCAGCCAACGTAACAAAATTTACTGCAGGGAGATTGTTAGAATTTAAAAATAAATTTTCATAATTAGCTAAATAAAGCGAATAATACAATGGTAAATTCGAGGTATTATATCATAATGACTATTTATTCTTGATTTTATATTATGTTTACAAGAGTAATGGTTTAGAAACTCAAGCATGAAATTTATCTGAAGAATTTTAATGGTGAATAAAAGTAAAAAAAGCTGAATATATTTTTTAGTAATGTTATCGCTTAAGGTTTATTAATATGTAAAGGTGATAACAGTAAAATTAACTGTTAAAAATATCTAGTTCACTGCAATTACATGCTACATACTTGATTACTTTTAAAATTAATTCTCGTTCAAAATAACATATATCCGGTCACTCATGCAAAATTATATAAGAGTTAAATTATTGCAAATATTAAATTAAATTAATTTCAATAATTTTAAAAATTTACTGACCCACGTTCGTTTGAATTTATCAAAACTTATATATGACCGTTGATAAAATAATAACAATTTTAAACACTGTGCAATGTACGAGTATATATTATGAATTATTATTAAATACAATTATATATAGCACAGTATACTAATGCAGATGTATTTCATAGTATTATGAAAATTAAGTATTTAATAATATATACATAAAATTATTTATTTTTTTAAAACGTGTTATAATATTATATATTAAATATGTAATATAATATATTATATGAAAATTATAACCATGTAATTAAATAAGTAGCCTCAAAGAAAATACGAAAACTTATCAATGAGTACAATTATTAATTAATTAATAATATCTAAAAACAAAGTTATAACCGAAAGGTATTAACGTATTGAGAGTACCAATAGCATTGCGTTTTAAGTGAAATAGGATATTTTACAATCATTATTTTCTAGGAACAGACAATTGGTTAAATATAATATATAAGTTTTTTGGTATAAAAATATGCGTCTCATAACGTACGTCTTAAGCAATTAAATTGCTTTAATTAGATTTGAATTTAAAAATTACACATAATGAACCACTTAGTTATTATGAACTGGGAATTAAACATAATTAATTTAAAAATGTTGATAAATTCTAATTTTAAATTCAGACCCACATATGCAGACGACACTGCCATTCTTGCCGCTGACTCTGATCCAGAGATTTGCTCCCACCATCTTCAAAACCATCAACATGCTTTCAAAGTGGTGCAACACTTGGAAAATCAAAGTAAACGAACTAAAATCTACACATATCACCTTCACTCTCAGACGTAAGGACTGTCCTGAAGTTTCTTTCAACAATTTAGTAATTCCCCACTCAAGAGAAGCCAAATACCTCAGTCTACTACTCGATAGGAGACTCACCTGAGGTCCTCATCTCAAAAACAAAATGAAACCGCTTTACACCCGCCTGCACGACATCAGACCTCTCCTCAAATCAAACATGAACCTGTCCAACCATTTGCTTTTATACAAAAGTCTCCTCCAACCAATATGGTCATACGGAATCGCCCTCTGGGGCACTACCAAACCCTCAAATCTTAGGAAAATTCAAGCATTCCAATCCATCTGCCTCCATATGGTCACCAAAGCCCCCTGATTCATCACAAACGTCGCTCTACACGATGACCTCAAAGTTCCATCCATCAACCAAACAGCAGCCACGTTCTATCAAAGACTCCACTTTAAAATGCAAGGACACCAAAACCAACTCATCTCTCAACTTCACTCTAAATCTCTTCCAGGCAACCCCACGCGGCGGCTAAATCGTAATTGGTCCAGAGATCTTCTCAATACAATAAATATATAAAATTTAAGTTTATATAATGGTGACTCTACTGTGAGCTCCGCTTTCACCGCATCATCACTGTCATCCCTCCCTCAAATTTACTCATTATGCATATAGTATAGAATCTATACTATAAGCATAATGAGTATAGATAGACTAGATAGATAGAGTATAGATACTATACTATAGATTGTAAAATTTCAAATACACGTTATTTAAAAAAAAAAAAAAAATTCAGACCCTTTTTAACCTACATAAGTCAGTGGGTTTCCACTATAGTAGGCCTCTCTTCTCATATACTTCATATTTGTTTTTTATTCAATTTTCACATATACTAATATATACTGAATAACTAAAATTTTAAAAATTTAAATTAAAGACGTAATTAATTAAAGTACGTTTTTTTAACGCAAATGTATAATTATCATATAAGGCAAAATGATCTGAATTTTTCAATTTTAATAATAAAGGTCCCAATAAAGATTTAGAATTAACGAAAAACATTAATTTTTAAGTCGTATGAAATAAGCTATTTTAATCCAATTTATATTTTTGCTAAAAACTATTTTTTTTTTTTTAAAAAACCAATATTTTTAAGTACATACTAAACATTTTAGATATAATGGTCCCAAGCCATTACTTTTAAGAAAACAAAACACAAAAAATAGTATCGAACAATCACTTTTTCACAAAAATAAATAAAAATTGAAAAATGTAGACGTAAAATTGTTGGTCGATCATGGTACGACTATAAACATCATTAAAAATATGTTATCGCGTTAACTTGACGTATAAACTATGAAATTAAAGGTGAAGACATAAACATTAATAGACTAGATAGCTACTCCGTCAAATTTTTAAATTTAAATGTGTTATAACCTTGAAAATATTTCTAATTGATAAATTCTGACTTTACAATAGTTTTCTCTTAAAATAATAAATAAGTAAAGGTGCTTATAAACGATAAAATATCACAAAACAAAAATAAAATTTCTGAGAGGATCGTTCTAATTTAAAGTCCACATTATCATACAACAGATTTTTAAGTGAACTTTGAAAATTAAATATACTAGGTATATACTATTATAATATAATAGGTAATACTTTACAATTATATAATTGTTAATATTAATCACTACTTCAATTTAAATTAAATATAATAAAAATGAATATTTTAGTTGTATATTTATGTAACTTAAATAGCAATATTTCGTTTTTCTTCGGAACTTTTGTTGCATAACACGCGAAGAGATTTTAAAATATTTACTTTAAGTTACTTTTATTAATATTTATTTGTAAAAAGTTAAAAGAATAAAATTGCCTATTTAAATACTTATTAATTAAAAGAAATTATTTTTAAATTATCGTTTAGATAAAAATCATTTTTAAAATTAACAATACGAAAAAACTTTTCAATTGTACAAGTACATCGGATAATTTATACTTTGTATATATTAATTTTACTCTTGTATATTTTGATAGATGCATTGTAGACAGTGTATAATAATAGTGTGTTATTTAATTTATAAATTTGTAACTTAAATTTTATTCTTGCCGAGCATGAAATTTATCTCATACTAAACATCGCTTGTTTGCAAATAATTTTGTACTCATAAACTTAATACTGGAATATATTTTGGAATCATAACCTTGTGTTGTTTAAAAGCTTACAAAATTCTGTAAGTAAGTGGTGATTAATGACTCGTCTCTTGCTTACACAGAAGTGACAAAATTTATGACTTTCTGTTTAAATTGTGTTACTCACATTTATGATTTCTTAGTGTGATTTCATTGCGGAAAAAAAAGATGATTTAAAAGAAAAATGTATCATAACATTGATAGTTCCCAGTGATGGTTGCAAAGGGATAAATTATTGTACATACAGCTTTTAGAACTGTTATAAACTCTAAATGTCTAACCGAATTAATCACAATGTACTCTTCCGAGTTTTGAATTATACTTAAAATGGATATTATTTTATTGACATTTATGGTATCTTCAGAGAAAAATAAAATTTCGTACAAAAATACGCAAAAAAAAAAAGTAACTTAGCGATCGTAACCCAATTTAGGTGTTCAGTAATTACACAGATTGTACGTTACTTCAAATGTAAATTATGATTTGTCGTTTTGTCAAATTTACTTGGATGATTCTCTTCCTCTTATTACAACACTGTTGGCCACGCTTTACATTACATTTTTACGACACATAAAATAACAACAAAAAGAGGCAAGTTTCTTATAATAAATTGCTCCACGAAATTGATGTAAGCAATTTGCACCAGTAACAATGGGAAACATTGCCCATTTGCACAATAAACTAAGTCTAGTATTTTCTATTAAGTTTTTACTTTTTTAACCAAATAGTGCAAAACTAATTGGCAACATTGTACATCCATTCATAAAATATTTATGTATTTCATTAATAATTACCGTATATTTTAAGAACAGAGGTGAAAATTCAAAACTTACATTCTCCGCTTGTTACAGTACAAATATTTCATTATTTATTACGCAACGCTAATGTTTTAAAAAAATAATGTACTTTATAATTTATGTTTCATAAAACTTAATATTTACTTTTATTTTAATATTAATTGTATACATCATCATACATTCTAAATTATTTGAATCATAATTAATATGCGATTCCAGAATAAACGCTTAAAATTTGACATTTTTCCAACCATATAATTTATTAATATATAAAATATAAAGCAATAATTCAAATTATTGCAATTTTAAAGAAATATATAATTATAAAAAAAATTATGATTGCATAATATATTATTATTTGTTTGGCTATTTTCTTTAATCTATTTGTTGGAGAAATAAAATATATTTATATTTCTAAATAATTTAATATATATTATTACGCTCATATTACGTAGATAGTATATATAGTATATATTTCCAATATGAATAGTTAAGTATAAGCTAGAGGGATATTTTAAGTAAAAATGTCATACAGCTCTATGATTTATTCGCACCTTATATAAAATAATACATTTTTCATGAAATTATATTTACAAAAATACTATTTAAGACCAAATTTGAATTAGATTTTATTGGAATACAATTTAAAATCATTACAAGTTCATCACATACTTCATTATTGAATGCTTGTTCCGTGGGGAGATTCAAAAAATCTTGAAAAACGATCTTATCATAGTATCAATAGAAAAATATCTCAAAAGCTATTTTAAGGCTAATAAAATGAAGCCATTTATGAATATAAAATAAAATCGTTTGTGGCAATCATTTTTATTTATACAATCATAAAAATAAACTCAGATACTTTAAATATTATATTTTCAAACCATCAAAGTGTACATTTGACCTTTTTTATTTTACATAGGCTTTTAATATGTTTTTGAAAATTTTAGTATTAATTTGCATTGACATCATATACCCAATCATGTATTCAACGGCCATTGTTTCATCAAATTCAAAAGATATATTATATTAGTTTAACAGCGGCACGTATTCTATCTACAAATACTTTAAATTCGTAAATGAAAACATAAATTATAGCACCTGCTCATTGAAAAATAATAATCATACATAAAATATATGTGAATCAGGACGTGTTCTGGCATAATTATATTAATTTACATCTACTAAGAAAATTAAATATTTATTTACTTAAGAAATTATTTTATAAAGATAATGTGTATTAAGTTATAAAACCGTATAACATGATGATCAAAATTGTTTAAAATAAACTAGAATAATAAATACTTATTGTGAGTGACTCATAATGCTTATGCAGGTCATTCTAAAATTTATTTGAATGTTACTGCAATTTTTACAAAATAAAAACCTAAATAATATCATCTTTTCAAAAGAAGTAAAAATAATAACACAATTTAAAATCATAGTTCTAACGCTATAGAAGTCTTAACTGTTGTGTTATCATATTTGATGAAAAGGCCTGTTAAATGGAAAATAATAATAAATCCGTTGTATTGTTTTACTCAGAGGTAATATTATTTGACAAGATTACAATACACATAATTTGCTCATTATCTTTCCTAATAATTATTTAACTTAAATAGTTGTTAAAGCCACCGATTATACGATACACGTTAATGGTTTTATGTTTTGATAAGATAATAAGCTATAATGAAATTCACAATGAATAATTTATGTCTTATTTACTGTTTATCCATTAGGTCTTTTTTAATTTATCATCATTTAAGTATTTACATTTTGTGTTGAAATAATTATCGTCGACAAATGACTGAACTACGAGTATATTTTAATATTTTATTTGTAAAGATATGATAATTTCGAAATAATTCATCGATTCACACCAAAAGATTAAAGTATATAAAGGAGATTTTATAAAAATATAACTTTAAACTATATTTTATGTTAATTAGGACATAGGTTTTATGTAGAGGACCAAAATATTTCGTACCTAAAATTATCAAAGTATTATATTTTTGTAAAACTATTTTTTTATGTGAAAATAGAGTTATTTTCATATATTTATAGACTAATAAGAATATGACAATTATTGTTATGTTCTTGCCGTTACACATAAATGTGTTTCGTAAAACAATTTATTTTTTATTTTGAAAAACTTATAGTTTAAATACTTGAATTATTAAATTAAAAATATTTATATAAAAATAAATAGCCAATAATGTATAAGTTTTTTAAAAACTTTTCATGTAACACAGACATCTTAATTGCGAGGGTCTTATTACTCATATGTTTATTGATTGGAAGGATTGTAATTTTTACCTATTCACGTTCGGTCATACTAGTCATCAAATATATTCTTAGGTAAATATTATGGGTATTAAGTTATGTATAAATAAAGGTTTTGGTTTATAAGAGCGCATTTGATCAAATTAATTAACCATGTCTTTAAATCGTAGGTAAATATTAAAAATAAATTATCTTCAAAGTATTGATTTGGCTGTCCATCATCGGCTACCCGACGGTTATATATGATATTATTGTATTCGATAAAATATGTAAAATTGTATTACTATATTGATCTTGAATGCACAGTTAGCTAATCGTGTGAATAAATTCAAACATTTCAAACAGGAGAAATAAACTTATATTCGACTGAGGAAATAAATAAATATCTGGTAATCTGTTAATATAGTCAAAATGGATATAAGTTGACAGTATATACTAGTATAAGTATATTATACATAACTTATTTGTATGAGATGTAGGGTAGACTATTATATTATTTCCTTATAGTATACTTGCTTTCATTGAGTAGATTAGAAAATGTTCTTTACGGCAAAGGAGCGGTTTGTTGAAATGTAAAGGAGATACATACAGCCATAAAGAGTTGTTATAATAAGAGAATTTCGTGTAAGAGCTCTTCGTGCCAAACGTTATCAAACATTTAGGGCACATCCTGAAATACGGAGCTTAAAGTTAAAAATATAATTTAAATAACTAACAATTGTAGAATTATAGAATAAATGTAATCAATGAAAAATGAAATCACTCCTTTAATTCAATACAGAAATAAGGACATTTTAAATGAATTATGATCCGTCTATGACAAACTTGTGTTGACTTTAAATGTAAAAATTAATAATATTGTACTTAGATGTTTTCTCTAATAATAACCTACACTAGTTTTATAGGCGTTACATTATATAAGATTATAATCATACATTGAATATGAATATGTATCTATAAATCTCAATTAAAACATAACATTTCCCTGCTTAGAATTAGCACTTCTTAATTGTTGGCATAATCGATTTGTTAAACGACTCGAGTATAATAAACAAATGTCACTATCTATAATAAAACTTGTCAACAGGGAACCGAGTTTTTTTTATTTTAAGTCTTAAAATAATAAAAAAAAAAAACATATAATTAAAAATAGTCATCGTGACGACAGAAGTTTAAAAAAGTTAAAGGGCAAAAAAACCATTCAAAAGCTAATGAAAAAATGTCAAGTTTCCTGTCTGAAACCATAAGTAAATAAATTCAACCATTCCCCGATGAGTATTGTAAGACTCTAGGCATTTTTTCAATTTTACATGGTTTGACAAAAAAGTTTAATCAAGAAACTCGTATAAATGTATTTATATAAATAACAAAGATTTTTAACGTGGTTATGAACGGTAATTTTCTAATTAAATAAAAATAAAAGCGTCAGAATAACGTAGTAGACAGCTAAGTTGATGATTTTTAGGTCTCAAAACTTTATAAAATAAACGAATTATAATTTATAAGTGATTAAATAGTAACTTAAAATATAAAATATTTTTTACATCATCAATGTAAGCCCTTACAAAGTGATTATTAAACATTTTATAAATAAAAACCTTAATTAATTTTGTAATAAAATATTGTACATGGAATAGAAAATTGTATTTGCTTAAATATTGTGATTTTATGGTATTTCTAAATTAAAACTTAAACACTTTTTGCTTAATAAATCGATTGCAGTTTTCAAAATTATTTTTTATATTTTATATTTTGATTTCATTAACAAAAATGTAAAAAATAAAATAAATAAATAAATAAATAAATAAAAATGATTAAATAAAATAATATATAAAAATAAATTACTTTCAGTATAAAACCTTCATAAATCGTCGTTTATATTCGTATTGAAATTAATCATTTTACAACAATTTTATTTACAAAAACTTTAATTTATTTTTATACATGAAATAACAAAAATAAACAAATCCAGTTTTGTAATATTTGATGATTATTGTACTTTTTTCATCAATAATAATTCATACTAATATTCTATCTAGACGACGATGTACATTTTATAATAATGAGCAAAAACATTCATTAGTTCGATTAAACTAATTCTGAATTCGTCTGTACTCCAATAGCATATAGGTCGATAAAGATCGGTGTGATGTTTTAAGCGAACTTTTCATGATTTAATGCCTATACTAACAGAGCTATATAAACCCAACATTTAAGTATTCCATATAAAATCCTATGCTCATGCTTGCAAAATCATATTCTGATAAAATAGCGAACGCAAATGAGTGTAAGCAAAAGAGTCAAAACTAAATGGATAAATAATAATTTCAGCGATAATATTTTAGTATAACTATATTTAAATGCAAATAGAGACATAAAATATATTATTTTGAATTTTAATTTTTTATTTATTGTTTATATAAAGTTATTTATTTTCGTAAATTATGACCCTTTCAATGACAAGTTGTACTCAATACTTCTTAATAATTAAGAATTGGTGTCTTTTATAATCATGAACAATATTTTTTATATTTCAACTATTGTTTTTTGGAATTGACAATTTGGAATTTTTCGAAATTAGACGAACGTATGCCACTTAAAATTTGTTATAACTTCATGTCTACTTATGTCCATTGCTTTTGAAGAATTTTTATTAATTTCCAAATTGTTGAATTACATGATTCTAATGTAAAATTGAATCTTCTATTCCAAACTTATATCCATATGTTTTCACTATTTCAGTTTTCGTTCATATTGTTGTTCACTCATTTTATTTTCATAATTTTACTTTTACTCATATGCGTTCGCTTTTTTGTATTCGCTCTTTTGACGTAGAACCTTGCAAAATGGTCCAATGAATTTTAATCAAGATCCACTGACAAATTTGATTTAATGTTTGAATAATAAATGAGTGGTTGTAAATATTCAACGTTTTTGTTGCTCATTAGTCTACTGAAAATGACATACTACAGTGAATTCTCTCTCTCTTGCTCTTTTTCCGTTATCGACTACCACACCTGTCATTCCGACTCTCAATCGCTCTCTTATTCTCTTTCCCTGAAACAACACATCGTTCGCGTGGAACATGAGTAGGTTTACATGTGAATCATTTGCAAAAGATATTTGATAAGTTGGTTTATTCATTCAAAATCATGGATATCCTCTATTCTCTCCTCCCTTAACTCTGTCTTCATGGTCAAATCTAGATATAAGCGTTTAATATGACTATCGAAATATATACATAATAACACTAAGTAGGAGGGGCTGCAAAGTCTTGTTTTACGTTATATTTTTTAGAGAGTGAAGAGAGACAGAAAATAAAAATGGTTCAAGTATCTATTTTGATTAAGACTGATTTACCACCAACAGAACTGGAAAGGATAAAACCAAATGTTTCAGGTCCTCCAGCAGGATGACAAGTTATACAACCAATAAACTTGAAAAATTACATAATTTTCAGAATCACGTCTTGACGATGATGGGCTGCCTTAATGGCGGAACGAATTTGTTTTTTTGATAGAACAATTTTGTAAAATGTGTAAATATTCATTGTTCTTGTCGTGAAGTTAAAAAAAAATAATAACACAAACACATACACATTGCTTTATATAAATACATTCCTCATAATATATACGTGTTAATTAAAAAAATTAATAATACGAAAAAAAAGGGTGAGGAATTGCATATATTTAATAAAAAACGATCACCGATAAGAACACTTTTGTGTTTGAATTATTTTTAAATTAATCGAACTTACAAATAAGGTAGGTGATTAGGGTATATAAAAGCTATAAGGTAATTTTAATACATGAAAGTTTACCTTAAATAGTCAAAATGTATATGTTTATGTATAACCTATTTTACAAACCAATACAAACTAAATAACTAATAAAACGACTTGATCTTTCCAAAGCTGAAACTAAACAAGACGCCTATTCTTGGACGTCAAACATAAACTTTAGAATATCTATAGAGCCCAATTCTACGAATTATTAATTAAAATTGGTGACTTTATACTGCCGGGATTACGAACCCAAATATTATCCAACTTGGTGCTTAGAATAATCCATTAATTTCCATGTTGTTCTTAATAATATAGTTTTGGCAAAACGCATTTATATTATTTAAATACATACGTTTAGTTTTACTGCAAATTAAATGTTAGAGAATGTACCTACTTAACGAAGTGATCTCTAATATTGATACATCATTTCATTACGAACTCAATATTATTAATACTCCTATATTCGTAAAATATGAATGGTATTTATCAAAATAATTTATAAAAATTGCAAAGTTTACGGAACCATCCAAAACTACTCAGCAGGAAATGCAAAATACAAAAATATTATTCTTATCTGGTCATTAAAAGTTTATAGAGATCGAAATATATACAATCTGTAAAACTATGTATTGAAATCGTGCCAAATTTATTTCGAAATAAACGTGTTAAATGGATCGGCAATAATTGGAGACGGTTTAGTTTTTTATTTCAAACACTATCATTGGTTGAATCGAAAGAGTTGGAGAATTATATTTTATATATCATGAGAACTTTTGATCAACTGACATCGCTAGTATTAATCGATAAAATATCCATAGATGATTAATGGATAATGTGTACAACAGAACGATTATTATTAAACAAATAATATAATTTTTCATAACACAAATAAAACTATACGGGTTAATAACGAGTTTATTAAATATATAATTTCTAGCCGAGTTGTAACAATATCTCATTTATCACAAAGCACGGTTTTTGGTAAAAATATTGTAGAAAATAAAAATGTTCACTTACGTTTGATAATGAGAATTGATAATGTTATATTTAGCTCCCTATATATACGTATAGTGTTTATCGACAGTGGCTTTATAGGTATAGCCGAGGCGGGAGGGAATTCAATCCATAAAGTTAGTTCACGTGTGTTGTTTGCGTGTTTATAAGTTCGTGTGTGTTTATTCTGCTACCATGACTATGTTATTGTTCTTGACAAGTACGATCCATATTGTGAAGTTTTCCAGCGTATTTTTCTACAATTGCCAATCATTGTTGCTTCGTTACAAATTATTTTTATTAATATTATTGATATTATTTATTTTAATTAAACTGTGTTGAAAATAGGCTTTCATCGCGGTGCAATATTTTGAAAATAATATGACATCTAAACTAAATGAAGTTTCTAACACTTATTTTCTTAGTTATTTTAAAAACTTTTCAGTAGCAAATAACCTAACTCTATTTTGGATATTTCCTTTTTTTTCAATAAAATCTTATTTTATAATAAAATAGCAAAATAATAATAATAATATAGAGTACGAAGATTTGCTGTAAAGCGGGTTATTGAATTATATTATTATAAACACTGAAATATTATATTATTTCGTTAACTGTAATTATTAACAATTTTATATAGAACAAGAACTATTTACCTACGGGGGTGAAAATATTCAATAAAAATACAGCTATTCAGTTTCTAACCGTATCAGATGTTATACACATATACTCATTCTATAATGTTTCACCGGAGTCAAATAAATCGACACTATACATATGTATACAAATAATTTAATATAAATTAAATAAAAAAAACCTTAAAATCTATGTATGAGAAAACGATGAATGTGTTACGAAAATCATTGTAAATGCTTTAATTTAATATCAATAATATTAAATTAAAGCAATTACAATGATTTTCGTAACACATTTTAAGTTTAGTAATAAATATGTTGCATAATCTTATATTGATTGATAATCGTAAATGGATACAAAACTGAGACAATAATCTTTAAGATCATAAAAAAAATAAGATTTACAAAAATACGTGAATTATAGTAAATATATTAAAAGTTACTTTTGAATGTTTTCATAATTTTTTATTCTAAAATACCAAATTTAAACATCCAAATGGAATGATTATATATTTAATTTATTTTCAAATTTCTAAAATATATGTTTATAAAATTGAATCATGTGTGTACAATATGTAATACATATGTTATGTAATTAAGTTGCCTACTAAGAATAATTACTAAAAAAATTTGTAAAATGTTTACTACATACGCATGAAACATATACATTTTCTGTTAACAACAGCTGTTAAATTATTTTAGTTGAAATTAGGTAAACTGCCTGTTGTATACCTTGAATAGAGTACATCATCAATATGAGATCCTATATGATAAAAGTCAACATAAAACGATAACTATATCTGTTTTATACGTTAAAAAATATAAAAAAAATTAATCCATACATTGAATACTATGGTAATATATTTTTTTATTCTGAACCAAGTGATCTATTGATTGCCTCATAATTATGATTTTATTGTATTAGTCTATTGGTAGAAGGGACAGGGATATAGTATTAAAAAGAATTTTCTCGAAATTTTCACTATTGTATAGATACACTATAATGTTGACATGGAAGATATTGAGACAAGTTTTTAGAATACCAAAGTAGTTTCCAAGAACATTAGTAAAATACAGTGAAATTGACGGCAATCTCCTTTAAAATATATTTTATTTTGCTACTTAAAAAACAATCATCTCCTAATTTAAAGTGTGCACTACTATTTAATTTAAATGTCCAGACATTTCTAGCCTTTTTATAACTGTAAAAACTATATGTGTTTTTAAAATCCAATGTTTTCAATTTTCTAATAAATTCACCATGCATATTTTATTATAACACTTTATATTTTTAATATTATAAGTTAATATAATATTTTTTTTATCGACGCCTCAGGGGTATTTGTATAGTACAGATTATAACAGATAACTTTGAGAATTTTTTTTAAATCATCAATTTTAATCATATTTGATAAAAACATTTTCCAAGCAAATTATATTCTTATAATAAAACATATTTTCAATTCAATAAAAAGGTCTGTTATCTTTCAAGAGTATTTACCTCAAAATTATTATAAAGCTTTAAATGCTTGATAATCAAAGGAAGCTTATTTTTTTCGTGATATTCAAATGTATAAGAGATATAATTTAAACTATTTTAATATTTTATTGATTAAATTCTAATAAAAAACTAATATAATTGTTTATATTTTAACATTAACTAATGTCCATCAGCAGTTCTTTTAGAAGTTAATAGATATTTATGTTATTAAACCAAATATATTTTAGATTCTGAACGGAGTGAAGAATGTATTGATTTTACAATGATGTGTGTGTTTTTTTTTTTTTTTTTTTTTTTTTTTGTGTCTGTCGACACGTTTTGGGGCAGTAAAAATGCTTCGATTGCCTTATGTAGCAACTTTTCTGAAAGGAAAGTGAATCTATTTGGTACTTTGGGGGGTCAAAAGTAAAAAATTTCCAATATTTTTTAAATGCGACGGGAAAAACCATAAAAAAATTTGGGAAAAACGGGAGTTTTTACGCAAAACCAGTTTTCGACATAATCAAATTTTTTATTTTGCTATAACTCAAAAACTAATCAATGTAAATACTTTTCACCAAATGTTTAGATTAGCGTTTTCTATACACCATTAAATTTTCAAAGTATTTTGACTTTTATTGAGCTATTTATAGACAATTGAAATTTTCAATTTTTTTAAGTATTTTTTTTTTAAATAACGATAAAATTTTTTTGGCTGCCCAGAAAATCTTGAAAATTTAATACAAGGTTTCTTATAAGTTGTTCCTTAACTGATAAAAAAAAATCTAAAATCGTAAGTCACAATTTTTTTTTATAAGTGCTCAAAGTTCCAATTTATACGAAATATGTAAAAATCACGATAATTTGCAAGTTATTTTGTAGATAAAAATTCATAAAATTTTTTCTGTTCATACTTAAGGTTCAAAATTTTAACACTAGGTTATCTATAAGCTACTCTTCAAAAATATTTAAAAAAATTTCTACCGGAATTAGAGGAAAAAATTGTATGACTGTTTGAAATTTAAATATTTACGAAATTGCATAAAATAGCGATTTATTCTCAAACGATTTTAAATATTTGTTATAATTCAAAAAGTATAAGTCGCAGATTTTTGAAATTTCTACCAGCTGTTAAGATTGGTATTTCTTTTATGCAATATTTTTTTCAAAATATTATATTGATTTTTAAGCCACTTATAGGCATTTAAAATATTCGATTTTTTTACATTTTATTTTTATAATCGGTGATAAAAAAAATTTGGCTACTATAAAATACTTGAAAATTTAATCGAAGATTCCACAGAAGTAGTTCTTAATGTCATTCAAAAATTATTAAAATCCATAGGCACAATTTTTTTTATAAGCGTTTGAACATCGAATATTGACATAAAATTACATGTAAAATATAATATAATGTAGAATGTTCTAGACTGACAAACTATATCGCTGTATGCAACTGCCAACCCATCTTAATTGAAAAATATATTTTTCATTTCAAAATAAAATATACTTTTTACAATGTTTATAAATAACAATGTATTATATCCTAGACAAACATATGAACTCCGTTCAGAATCGTTATTCGTATACAATGATATCTATCATTGCATTCAAATTTAACAAATCCATTATAATAATGACCTATCCTATAAGCGAGGTGCACTCCACCCCTAACTGTACAGCAGAGCGAGGCCCATCCGGTTTTTATATGTTTTAATTATATTTTATTAAGTCATCGAGTATACAAATTTCAAGTATTAAATGTTTGACTGAGCATTTTTATAACGAATTATTTCGTTAAATAATTGCATTATTCAGTGAATTGATTCTGCTTTTGTACAAAATTGACTATTGTCTAAAAAAAAAAAATAATAATAATAATAATACATTTAAATAAGAGGTTTTAGTTAAAATGGTTTTTAAGTAAATTCATTAACTAACCAAAAACGTAGACATCCACCTCACTTTAAAAATAAATGTCGAGTAGTTTAATTGCTTACTTACTACTAAATGACACTTGAAAGAAATGTTTTATTTTATTTATTTATTTTTTGCATTAAGAAACTCATTTTTAAAAAGCCTTAGTGCTTTTAATGTTTTTTTTCTTTTCAAATTAAATAATACCGTTTCCTTTTAATGAAATATATCTTTAGTTTTAATATTAATTTGACAATAACAATCAATAACTCTTACAGAATTTCACAATCGAACTTAATTTTAATCTTTCCTCTTAAATTTATAATTATACATGTGTATATTTGTGTGTGTTTCATTTTCAGTTCGTGGACCAATTAGTGTTATTTTAATAACAAATTCTTTACACTGAATAACAAGAAAACATATTCTTCGCGAATTCATTGCAAATCGTGTTTGAAGGATTAGTAAAATAGAACCGTATACGCATATATGTAACACGATAACCACGTAACACATCAAACATTAGATTTGTGGAGTAAATAACTTTAATCTAAAAATAATTAAACGACATTACGATCATGACGACACTCGACGGAAACCGTGTGGTATATAAACTATTAGATAAACGATGACCGGGTCCAAACCATAGAATAATTGTATCGAAAAAAAACACGTAACCTCATCGGTGGTAACTCTATGACTTTACCGTTTAAACAGTGGTTGTTTTTACTCGGGTGATCAATATTTAATGACATTGGGTCAACATTATAAGTGTTTCGAACGCTACGTATGGGTAAAAAAAAAAAAAAAAAAAAAAAAGGGGTCAGCCTGAAATATGTTACCACTACAAGACGTAAAAGTATACATACACACACACACACAAACACTCACCACACTCACATACACACACTATAAAGACTTTATCCTTAATGTTAGTGCATATACAATACAATATTCGCAACCTATACAGACATGTATACAAACTACATATATATACACCATTATACATTTTCCATGTATTCGAGTATGGTGAAAAGGTAGATAGATGGCCAGACGCACTTAAGATTTCTTCCGTAAGTACACGCAAGAACCGTAAACTTTACATAGAATAAATGCACGCGTGCGCGTGTTCTAGTACTAGTGTTTAGTACACTCGAGTCAATAACGTATCCAAAAGACGTTGTAGTGTCCGTAAGACGAACACGGGATACGGGAGTTTCGCGGAAGTCGGACTTCCTCTCCTGCCTGGCCGCGACGTAAACGTATTATTCGTATAATCATACCGTTGATTGGTGTATGGGTAGAGGAGGGATGGAGGGGACAGCTTTCGTGACAACCAACGAGTGGAGTTCACCACTTCGAACGTCCCTGAACTTAAATGTCGTACGGCAAGTAGCACGACGGTAAACAACGTGTGTGGTGAGGGGAGCGCAATAACGATTACGGGAAAGTCGAACCAGCGAGGGGTGGGCTCGAGGGACGGGCGGAGACGGAAACGGACGGGGACGTAGACTGGTTTGCGACGGTTTCACGATCGAACGTTTCGGCAGTCGTCCGTTCGCAAGAGGTAAGCGGCGACCACGTACGTGGCGTTACGGGACAGCGACTTACTAGAGTCATGGTGTGCCGGAACCGCATCATCTGTTCGGGCCGCTGGTTCTGTTGCTTCATTATCCTAGACATGCGTTCGATACGCTGCTGGCTGGTCATGTCGTTGCGGTACTGGTGCTGTTGCTTGGCCGAGCGTATCGCTCCGATAACGCCGCCGTGAAGCTCGCACGCATACCGACGTGTCTGCTGCTGCTGCTGTTGCTGTTGTTGTTGCTGTTGCTGCTGCTGCGGCTGGTGGTGCTGCATTTGTTGCAGCTGCATGTCGATCCTAGACCGGTGGTGATACGGCGTGGCGGCCGCGTGTTCGGCGACGGCCGACACCGACTCTTCGGACCCGGCGGCGTGGTGTTGACGACAGAACACGGTGGACAGCGGCACGGCGCGGGCCACCAGGTTTTCGGCCGAGCCGACGGACGTGTCGTCGTAGAACCGTTTCAGATTCATCAGGTCGCCAAAACTGCCGGTCGAACCTTGGGGGCACACAACGTTCCGGTTTTTTTTTTTGTTTGCGTTTTACAGGTTATGTTAGCAAATTATTTCCCGTGTCCGCCGGACGAGGCTCAAACGGTTTTCGGCGCGTTTATTTGGGCAAACGATTATCGGATTATGAGCTCTGCGTGCGCGTGTGTTCATTACGCTCGATCGTCATTATTCGTCAGCGCGAGAGAACGACCCGCGTATCCGAAGTGCTGGTACGTATTATATAACAATACGAACGAGGACAAATCATTTTAATTCTAGACAAAGAACATGTAAACGCTCGGAATGCACGCGGTCGCCTCCGAGCCCGGTGTATAAGAGTAATGCAAATCGCTCGATTAAAAAATGATTCGTGAACTTTTTTTAATTAATTATTTATTTTTTTTTTTTTTCAGATTCGTGCTCCGAAACTATGTCTCATTCGAACGGATTATATTTTTATTTCAATCATCTACTGACCAATTTTAACGTGTTGTTCTTTTCCGTGTATACGTAATATATATCCACTATGAGTGCACGCATGGACTCTGTGTCGATACGTATTTTTACTTTAATCGACGAGGTGGATTTAACTCGAAAGGAAACGTAAAGGTTACTCAAAACGCAATCAATAACAAGAACATAGAAAAAGTCGCCTTATTTCTTTCCTCTTGCACTGACGTAACGGAAGAAATTCCGATGAAGCATTTAACCACAGCCTCCACTGAAATCTCGTTGAACTCAAAATAACACGAAACCACAACAGAATGTCATTCCACCTTCTAAATGAAATATCCAAAAAGTCATGGAATACCATGTACAGGGTTAATAATAATGATGGGAAATACGTATGTTCGAAAAAAGAAAGAAAAAGTTTTGTACAAATGGACCAGAACAAATTCGATTGATATAAAATGGAAAATAGTATATTTGTATTTAATGCGATGAATACAACGAATAATTCAGACGAAATTGTTTTTGACTTTTTTTACACTATGAATTGATGAATTCGTATTACTTATTTTGTAGTGGTCATAATTCTTATTCGATCAATGCATTACGTCATGTGATACAGTACGTTTGACAGACTTTAAAATATGATGCGGATCGTAAGCAGAAATGAAAAAGTTAATTTCGAATGATGATTACGTTTCAAATATTTTGGGTTTTGACATATACAAGCACATTAAATGTCACAGCAAACAATTTTTAAAAAATTAAAACGATCCGTTTAGCGAAAAATTATTTTTAGTCAACTTAGTTTCATTCATATGAGTTTACGCAGAAGTTTAAAATTGTTCAAATAAATATTCATTAAAAGTTTACTAAAATTTATCATGCGCAAACAAAAATATAAAACGAACTTATATAAAAGTAAACAATACAATATGGTTAGATTATTACGATTGTCATAAATTTTTACTCTTCACGAAAATAATGTAGTTTATTTATTAATATTAACTTCAACTGAGATAATTTATATAATTCTGAAAATATTTCAAAAAGATAATATCATTGGAACCACAAAGTTCATTTTAAAGAAATTCATTAAACTCATTTTTTCAAACTTGATTAATTATTTATTTCATGCCTCTATTGTGGTCTCAAATTATGAATCATGAAGTATACAATATAACTGAAATCGACTGACGTGAGATACAAATATTGGACGAAGGTGTATTCATAAATGGTTGAAAATGTTTACAATGCAGTTAATTAATGAGTCGATGAATTTTCATTCATAAACATAGTGCAACTAGGTCTGCAATCTTGGCAATAATATAAAAATATGAAGAAAGATCTATTGAAGTAATTTATGGATTCGCCTGAAAGGCCTATGTTATCGAAAAATATATATAAATTGCTTGGGCTCAGTCTGTCTAAAAGTTATTAAAGACTAACAAAATTTGATAGCTGGCCAAATTTTAACAAATGGGACTTACGCATTGTATCAAATTCCTCAAGCACTCTTGGAATCCGGACATCCATTACGCAGTTCGCGCGCATAGTTTCAAGATAGGCCCCCGTATATCTGTATACCTTCAGACAACAGTGTAGCAGTTATAAGAAACGACCGAGGAAGCCGTGACCCACTCCTTGGTTGGCTATATTTTAAATATGTATACGATGTTTAATATGCTTTTGAATCTAGTACAAATGAAAGTTTATACTCACAACGGTGTATAGTCAGATTATACCGGTTTTTCAAAAATACCTTATGTACGATTACTTTTAGCCACATCAACTTTACGACCACAATCTACCCATGCGTGGCATTTTTCAGAATTAAATCCACGCGGAGAAAGAAAAGACACAACACGGTAAAATCGAAATGGTTATTGTTGACTACGGGGTCTCGTTCGCGGGTCAAAATAGGTACCTGCTAACGAGTCGGATCTGTTCAAGTCCGTCAAACTCGAACCACGTCTCATCCTGTTCCTGGACACGACGAGCGGAGGACGCTCTGCTGCCGGAGTGGTGCATCGAGTGGCAGCGGTCACCACGCCGGCCGACTTGTCCGTCTTGCCTGTCTTGGCCAACGAAGACGAATCCGACTTGGATATGGTGCGCCGGGTGCCAACGATCATCGGGAACACAGCTGTGAACTTAATACGTCTGTTGGACAAGAAACCGCCTCCTCCGCCCGTTGGTGGCTCCATGACGGTCTAGATTATCTCTTTTTCTCTTTCTCTTTTTCACTCGTTAGATACGAAACACGAACGTGGTCTCGACCGACCGTCGACTTCAAATCCGAGGAAATACACACACACAATTACGCTAACAAAAAACTCACGCGCACTAAACGCACTACACTCGTCACACACGTCACAATCGGTAGGCGAAATGATATCGTTTGTCGTCGTCCAGTTATGGCAAGTGCTACTATATGAGTGCACACGTATGGGTGATTGTCTATGTATGTGCGTGCGCGTGTGTACTAGTGCATGTATATTTATGTATTAATGTATGTGTTTATGTGTGTGTGTGTGTGTGTACGGACATGAGAAAAAAAGAAAAAAAACCAAAAAAAATACCGGTCAGTGGGAGGTCGTTATCACATGCTGTGCTGGCAGACATGGCCTTTCAATTATCTTGTGTATACCGCATGCTGCGGATGATAACGCCCCAAGGTCTCCCATATACGCATACGCTTTTAACCGTGGCGATATGTGTTTAAATCAATTAAAAAACCCTAATTTGTCGCCGCCAACGCCATTCGATTCCACGCGTGCAATTATACTCCTCGGCTGTGGAAATGACGCATTTCTCGCTATCAATGAAACCTTAAGCATCAGAGGATTTCAACAAAACGGTTCATAATACGAGTAATTAAAAGAGAATGTTGTAGAATGAACATCTCAAAATTATAGACAGTCTTCTCTCTCTTTCTTAAAAAATATATCTAGTCGAGACAGAAAAAAAAAAACAGTGAAAAATAAGATTTAGACAAATTACCTATATTTTAATGTATACATTATATTTTAGAGAATCATTGTCCCTTGTCTCCTGCATTTCTCATCTTTAGGTCACTATTTGCACTCATGTTCTCTGTCCCAAGAAACTTGTTTGTACTATTTTTTTCTGTGTATGGAACTAAATACCATACGCGACGTGTGTTTAAATTATTTCCACACAACTTCTTATTAGCAATCACCCAACTCAAAGTCTTTAAAAGTAGAAAAGTTACCCACACTTTTTGAAGAATCTTATAATTTTCATTTATTCTTGTGATATATACCACAGTTTATATATATAAATAGACTGAGTCAGAATAAATTTGTATACACATTTTACCTGGAAATTTTCTAGGTCGTCCGGTTATCGACCCTGGTTTTATTCCGTATTTGTGTTTGATTCCTAGTATATTTCATTTAAAAAAAAAAAATAGCAACAAACAATAACAAAAAATATATGAATATATATAAATATAACCCTCTTAGATATCATATGAATACCACCCACTAAAATATTAAAATATTAAAAGCCAATCGACTAAGAAAAAAAATACAGAAATACACAATAACAATTTACCTTATATTATTTCTATCCAAGATTGTCTATAGGAAAAATTATTAATACAAACATAATTCTATATATATGAAAACAATTTTCGTTTAATTTCTTCTGAAGTAGTTTTTCCGTAATAAATTATTTTCAATGATATGTTAATGACTAATTAAAAACGTTTATATTGAAATTAAATTAAAAGTAATAACATTTTTGGACTTTCATGTATTTTAAAATATTAAACATAAACATTTTTTTATTTATTAAAATGTATTGTTTTACGATCCTCATTTTGTTTTGTATCGTATAATATAATAATAAAACAAAAATTTTAATCAGATAATATTATTCCGACAATTTAAATGTAAATCAACTTATTTTCTTAATTTCATTATTATTATTTTCTTTTCGTTCAAAATTAAATGTTATAAGGATATAAGAGTAGATATTATTTAGTATCGTCGGGTCGATTTAACCAAAATTTCATATTTCTTTTTGGAATATTCATGAATGACTACATATTTTCAAAATAAAATATGTTCTACTATTTTAAGATATAAACGGTTCATGAACTCGCATATAAAGTTTAGAAAGGAGAATATATAATGGATATGGTGAAATATAATGGAATGTTTTTTGCATTCTTGCTCATCTCGCAGACTGTAAATTGATATCGCTCGTAGACCTATCATCCTTACGTTGCAATATAACATACAACGAAATATGAAAAATAATAAATAGTTAAAGATTGGAATTTTAACTGTACAAGAAATTGACTTTTCTAAAAGAAAAAAAACAATCGAATTTCATAGTGCAAAAGATGATTAGGAATAGAAAAATAAATATACTATAAGGCTAAGAAACATATACAAAATGACTTATTTATAATGGCTTTGAAAATTAAATATTGCAGTTATAAATTCAAAATAGCTCTTAAGAAAAATTTGCATTTATAAACAAAAACTTCGTACTGTATTTTAAGAAAGTATATTCCAAATTGATTTTGTTTTAAAGTAAAACAAAAAAAAAAAACTTTTGTCTATTACAAAAATATTTGAAAATTAATTGACACAAATAGAAAATATTAAATTAATTCAATATTAAAGAAATATAAATTAAAATAAATTTCAACATTTAATTTTATAATTTTTACTGAATAATAGTTAATGTTAGACTTTTGAATAAAAATTGTATATAATTTGTATATCAATATAAATTAATAAAATATTTAATATATTAATTTATTCAATTATGTGCAATTTTAAAATTGTGGTATATTATAAAAATGCAATAATGAGGAAAAATAATAAAAATTAAACACAAAAATACGGAAAGTTGTAATTTATTTTAAATAATAGATACCGAAATCCGAGATAAAGCATCCAGAATCGTCATCATTGAAATATGAGAGTACTTTGTAATTGTTTATTACGTTATTAATCGATTATCGTTAAAATATTAACTGATGTATATATAGCTGATAAATAATTTTAAAAACGGTCTCAATAAAACTATAACATCTATAAAACTTAGAAAACAGTATAATATCTATAAAACTTAACTGTTTTCTACGAACTGAATATGTGCGTAATCATTATAAAGTAAACGAAATAAGCTATCAATAACGGCAGCCAAGTGACACCCGGTATTAATTAATTTCAAATTTTCGGACACTCGTGTTCAACAATGGCCCTATGCAATTAGAATATAAAACCGTTTATGGGTACAAAACAATCATCAGACCAGTGAAAATGTTTTGTTTTCATCTATAGATCCTGCATATTAAACGTATAATAATGTTATAATTATATATAATTATAAATGTATCTGTTAAATATCCAAATATTTTCATTCCATTTTTGTTATATTATTTTTATGTTTAAATAGAAAAAACTACCACCGAAATAAGCTCAGTGGATGAAATAAAATGTGTTATTGAAATTACCCAAAGGACCAATGCTGATTTCAAACTACTCTCCTGAGTACATCCTTTTGCAGAATATTTTTGAACAACTGTTTGTATGCCAAAAAATGAATGGGTTTTGCTATGAAACTATTTATGCAAATCTCGTTTCGACAAAAACGTATTACTTTTTTAAGTCTATTATTATTACCTACGAGTATTTTATATAAATTTACATTCTTAATGTTCATTTTCTTCTTGACATCAATTGTTTTATTTATATAATTGAACTATTTTGTTGTATGAACACAACACACACACACATATATATATATATATATGATCAATTTATTTATAAATTATTTTATCTATGGTACAAAGGGGACTATATAAAAATACCTTTAAAATGGTATTGGAAAAACCTCTCTTTTTACCTATTGGGATTTCATAAATAGTTGTTGCTCGCTTCAAAACCATCGTCCGACGTTTATGTTACACCAGTCACAAATATATACGGCAAACTCCAACAAGCTGTTTATTTCATCCTAACATATTATTATAATCGTTTTGGGATATTTCACGAGAAATCAAATTATTATGGTTCAAATAATTGGATAGACGTAAATCGAAAAAATTACAATAAAAATGTTGAAATTAATAATATTTATTATTTACTTTGGGATATAAACTTCAAACTTAAAAACCTAAGGTCATATACTGTGTATATATAATATATATACATATATAAAAATTACAAATACTAAGTCATGATTTCTACTATTATTATTTTATTATTATTTAACGAAAATCGAAAATGAAGTTAAAAATTATTATTTTATAGTATTTTATTGATAGTTAATGTGACCTCAGATTACTTTTAAACTTAGAATATTTATTCAAACTTGAATTTAAGGTTTCTTATTAGTGTATCTATTAAAATACTTTTAATAAATTATGAATTTAAGACTTATACTATTCTTTATTTAAGTACCTACTCTATGTTTCTTATTGATATTCGTTATAGCATTTAAACTCACAAGAATTAAGCTTCATACTGTTTTAATATTGGATTTATTTTGATAAAGTGAATCATTATACATTTTTATAATTAGAATATTAGTTGATTTTATTTACCATGAAAACTAAATCAGTTAATTACTTTATGCATTATATTAAACATATAGAATAATCATAAAGTCATATAGCAGTAATTTGCTTCATATAAATATGGAAATTGGAAAAAATCATGACTATTTTCTATTATAATCAAAATAAGAAATAAACATTGGAATATGTTTGATCTATAAATTATATTTATTATGTATTTTTACAAGAATAATAGGTAAGAATATTTTATAAGAAATATCTGTCAATTAATAATTAAATGTGTATATATAAAAATAATAATTACAGTTTTATTTTATAACATAGAAAATATAACTTAACATTCAGTGAAATACACAATATAAAATGTTATTAATTTATATTTCTGAAATAATAATAAAAAATTAATATTTTTCTGCATCCCATTTGTTATTATGGAACCCTAAAATCCATCAATAAGCCATAATTAAAATTGTCATGATTATTATAATATAATATTTACATAATTTGATATTATTAAATTAAGATCGAGAGAAATAAAACATAATTGTCTTTTCATAGAACAACAATTTTTACGACATTGAATAAAATAAATTGCCCATCAACATTTTTATCTAATTTAAATTGTTGGAATAAATTTCAATACTTCTATCTCTCGAGTAATATGATACGATCGTAGCTAAAACATACCAATAACTAATAACGTAATATATAAAGTTGATCACAAAACATAAAATGGCATTGAAACAACGCGAAACTGTAATAATATAATGTCCAATAAAGACATAAAGCTATAAGATTTTAGTTTTAGAGGTAATATGTAGTATACATATAACTTAGCAGTCTGCACGCAGATCATGTTGAAAAAAAAAATAATAATAATATAGGCCACTGTTCGTATATATAATTATTATGTACGGTTCGGTCGTCCTATATCACTTTGGATCATCTTTTGCTAACAACCATAAATTTTTATCATTGTCACCGTGCCGAATGCCCGTCAAAAAATATTAATTCCGAAGGGAGTAAGACTGATAATTTATTGACTATACATCATATATAGATAATACGTATTATGCTTTTAACATTTTGTCATGTACTCGCATTTAAATACAAGGATGGTCAAATCCGATATGTAATAATAATGAAGGTCAACCACACGTCTAGCCCGCACTTACCAACATTTCCGTGCATACACACCGGTACCCTGTACAATATAATAATTGCCGTACAATAAACGGTGGCCCCCTCGACGTACTTTGTTTATTTTTTTTTATTTTTATCGTTACAAACGACCTATTTCCCTTAGTCAGTAAACGCATGGTGATATTTAAATGATATGCCACAACGGAGGAACTCGGTTTAGTTATCATTATACATTGAAAAATTTTTTATACATTATATTATTTCGCTTGTACACTAATACACATACATTTATCTTATAGCACGTGGTCATTTAACCACCGTAAGAATAGTGCAATTGGAAATATATTTGGTTTAGCATATTTTAATAAAAAATTCTAAAAATTTGTTCAGTGTCATATTTAACACGTATAAACTCATGTACACACTCACACATTCACAGTCACATAGTAAATAGCAAAGCGTGTGTCAGGGATAACGTTGTCTCCGTGTCTCAAACGGGTCAAGAACTCGAAACAATTTCCGGATGGTTAAACATAAGCCCGCATACCGCTGCTAACAAATGAAATACACGCAGTTAAATTTCAACGAAATCGATCTGTGACAGATATTTCACGAATATATTATATTATAATAATGATGTGCATGTGACGCGACCGTCCGAGACTGAAACTACACTACGTCTAGGCCGAATTCTTTCGCAACCGTTGTTATATTATGGTAAACACTTGTGAATAATAATGATTTTTTTTTTTTGTTTTGTAATTCGTTATCATCATGACAAGACGCCCTGCCATTTATACGCATGTTATTTCAGCATTTTATTATATATACATATACATATACATATACAAATATATATATATATATATATATATATATATATATATATATATATATATATATACATATATATATATATATATATACATATAGACGGCATATGAGCACTTGACCATATATATTACCTACATAAACACAGGTAGAAAAGTATTTAGTTAAAATAAGTTAAAATTGCATGTAAGAAATGTTTACTTAAAAGTTATAGGTACATGTAAAATTAAATATTTTTTATAACAGTTATAAAATGTTGTTAGAGACGACGATTTAATAATTATAACTAAACAAATCTTAAAACTTACAAAAGTTTAATCAGTACATGACAATACATTCGCTATACATTTATATTTAGCAGGTATAAGAACAACTATGACTAATATTTGATGACGAATGTATTTATTAACAAAACTACGTCAATATTGTAAATGATCCTCATAAAACTGTAATGCAACAAAACGATATTCAACAAAATGCGTTCATAAAAATCATTAGCCTTCTTTTCCCTCAATCGTTCATGGGATGATTTTAATATTAAAGAATGTCATAAATTGTATGCTATGGAGCACGAAAATTTTAAACGCAGTACCAACACTGAAAATTGTTTAATTGCAATTCAATGTCTACGATAATATACACTATTAACCGATATCAACTAATTACTTTATTTTCATTACTTTTATAATTATCATTACTATAACTGACCCATAAAGCCAACTACTTCATTAACCTAGTTATGTTCGTTAACGTTTCCACTAACTTACTGTCCAATGGGGCTAATGATTTAGCCGAGCTACCTGCATTAAACAATATAACTCTATATAACTAATTTTGTAAACAATCGAATGCTCCTTAATCTGAATGGTATGTAAAGTTTTGTCTAAATACCAGCAAATCTTTACTTATCTTACCAGTCGTTTCTTAACTTATAAGTACACTATAGTCAGTATATTGAACTGCAATAATCGACTAAATGTTAATAAAGCATCAATATTTATTTTCAAAGTATATGAAAAGTTTTTTGAACACCAATAATTTAGAGAAAATATGTAAAATATAAATAAATTAAATTAATACATTTTCCTAGAAAATGAAAAATAATACAGAAAATAAAAATACAATATGAATTGCAAAAACGTTTTGAGAAAAAATCAGGAAGTTACTTTAAAAAATAAGAAATAAATTAAGTACATGGTATATCATACTATTATTGTTACCTAATACATTTTATGTTGCGTATAAAGTTTTCACGAACTGTATCATGTCAAGGATAAGAACAAAATCGGAGCAAATCATTGGAGATTATCAAGGAGGTTTTAGGCCAAGAAGATCTACGGTAGACCAAATATTTATTCTCCGACAACTTTTCTAAAAGACCTGGGAATTCGACAAGGAAATATACGTGCTCTTTATCGACTTTAAGAAATCATACGATAGTATTTATCGCAAATGGTTGATAAATATTCTTAGAGAATATAACTTTCCACAAAAATTAGTTAAGTTAATCGAATCATATATTATGGAAACTTTCATTAAAATAAAAAAAGGAGAAGCGGAAACCGACCCAATAAGTGTGAATTCAGACTTAAGACAGGGGGACTCAATGTCTCCTGTTCTCTTTAATCTGGTATTAAAAAAGGTTATCAGGGAAACTAATATTGAACCCCAGGAGGGATGCCACTACAAGGCTCCTCCGTAGCATTATTGGCTTATGCAGACAATCTGGTCCTCATGGATAAATCACATGATGGATTTAGATCATTATGCGGCCGTTTAGAGGAGGTAGCTAAGAAGGTTGGCTTACAAATAAACGAAGACAAAACAAAATACATGGTGGTGGGGAGAAAAGATAGTACCAGAATGTATCCTTCCTTAAGAGTTGGCAAACATGAATTCAATCGAGTCAAACAGTTTAAATATTTAGGTTCTGTATTGACCGAGAAAAATGAAATTGATAAGGAAGTAGTAGCAAGAATCCAATCGGGAAACAAATGTCTTTATGGACTCACAAGGATACTAGGGTCACGATCCCTGTCGAGAGATATAAAGTTACAATTATATATTACATTTTTACGTCCCATAATTACATACGGAGCAGAAACATGGTCATTAAGAAAAACGGAGGTAAACAAATTGATTATTCTAGAGAGGAAAATCTTAAGAAAGATCTTTGGCCCAGTAAAAGACGAGGAAACAGAGGGATGGAGAATAAGAAAAACAAAGAACTAGAAGAACTCTTTCAAAAGCCAAACATATTAAAATAATCCAGAGTAGGAGGTAACAGTGGGTGGGTCACGCATGGCGTAGTCAGAACCCACTACTGTATGTAGTATTGACAGAGAACCTAAAAGGGAAAAGGCCTCTTGGACGACCCCGTTTAAGATGGGAAGATTTAGTAAAGAGAGACGTGGAATCGCTGAACGGTGGCCCAGATTGGAAATCAATAGCAGCTGACAGAGAAGCCTGGAGGATTGGTTGTTTGACGGGATGGTCCTAGTGGCCGACAATACCCAAGAAGAAGAAGAAGAATATATTTTATGAACATTCATTAATGATCTCAGATTAATATGTGATATTTTAAATTGTATGTAATCAAGACAAAGTTTATTTTGTTTTTTCACACGTTTTACGTTTTTCTTTTAACCATGGTTTATCATTATAAATGATTGAGATATCCATTTTAACTAAAGCTAAAGAAAATTTTCAGCAACAGTTTTTGTTTTTTTTATAATATATGTAAAAAAAATCTTTATTTGTCTCTCAGGGGCCATTGGTTTTTCAGTGAATTATAATTTTAGATGTAGTATCATTAAATTATACATATATAATGTAGATATAATTTGAAAGACATATATATATATATATATATATATATACTGTTTTTGAAACTATTTCAATATGAATACATACATTAATCCATATATCAAATCATGATATTATAATATATATCAACGTTTTTCGTATTAACTTTTATAGATGTATAAGCAAAAATATTAATGATTTCTTATCATTTACACTAAATTATTATATAAATACAATTTATTTTATTTTTATAGTTCTTGTGACATCCAGCTTAAACCCTTTATTAAATAATTTCTATATCACAACATTTCCATATTTTACTTCATTGTGTAAATTATTGTAAATTGCAATAAAACGACTTTTGTCAAAAAAATAAAAAAACAAAAAAACAAAAAAGAATAATAATAAATAAATAAATACATGAAAATAAATAATATTTTTTTAAATGATTTGTTTTTACAAATATTTAAGACAAATAATTATACATTCAGCTAAAACTTTTCTGATGTTTTCAATAAAAACAATAACAAGTACGTACAAGTATATGCAGACATATTGACACAAACATTATGATGAAAAACAAAAATATATAACCATTAATTATAATACTAATTAAACATAATTTTACTCAAGTTTAGTTTAATGATACCAAATTATGAAAAACATTATAAATTACTTTCAAACCATGATGAAATCTTATATGTAAAAGAAACAATTTTAATTTCGAAAAAAAAATCAGTTATCAAAAAGATGATATGAAAGCATGCCAATATTTTAATTGTTTTATATTTTCAATAGAAAATGAAAGATATTAATTTTAAAATAATGTGTTGTTCTTGAATAACACTTTTGAAATATAAAATATTTCTAAATATTGCATCTAAACAAGTTATTGGAAATATATATTCAAATG